>CM059197.1:48993998-49582985 GCA_030323885.1 Branchipolynoe longqiensis
TCCAGGGATACCATGACCTCGACTTGGTCGACCTCCTGGAGTTCGATTTCCCCGCCAATTACTCCGCCGGCGCTCCTCCCCACCCCACATACACCAACCACCGGGAGGGACGGGAGCACGAGGTTCACCTCCGTGACTTTGTCCGGACCGAGCTCGCCCAGAGCGCCCTCGCCAGCCCCTTCCATGTGCCCCCCCTTCACACCCTGGGCCCAGGTCTTCCCGATAATGACCCGCCCAAGTCCGACCCGGGCAAGAGGCAGGTCATCCTCCGGGCCGTGTCCGTGTCGGCCCTTGACGCCTTGACGCTCCACAGCCTCCGGCGAGGCGCCACCCAGGCCTGCCAGCGCGCCGGGTCCCGCTTCCTGACATGGCGCAGGGCACCTGGACTTCGCAGGCGGTACATGTGTACCTGCCCCGCCTCGCCCTTTCTCCCGCCCCTCCCGCCCTCTCCTCGCTTTTGGTGGAGGGCTCTTCGGGGCACCCTCTCTTTCCCCCCCCCCCCCGGACTCTCGCCATGTGCGCTGACTTTCCTTGATCTCTTCCTCATTTGCATTGCCTTATTTACATTTTACTTTATTCATTGATTACCCTGTATTATCCTGTATGTCTCATCGCACTCCTGAATAAAGTGCTCTTTTTTCCATCCCCGCATCCTCTTCCTCCTTCGTCGCGTATCGGTTGTAATGCTTGCATTGCGTTTGATTCACAGCAGAGAGGAGTACCCCCCCCCCGCCTTCTCCCACGACCGTTGGCCATTACATCACGCCCCCCCCCCGGGTCCCATCCTTATAACCCGGGCCCGGAGTTGCCTCCAGCCACTCCACCTACAGCTCTCCTCCCGTCACGCTCTCCTGCCATTCCTTTTCCACCCACCCATCCATACTTACTCTTCTTTCTCCCTTCTTAGGGTGGAGGGCTCTTCGGGCCTCCCTCCTCCTCCCCCCCCCCCCCCCCCCCCCCCCCCCACCTCCCCGGACTCTCGCCATGTGCGCTGACTTTCATTGATCTATCCTCATTTGCATTGCCTTGTACTTTATTCATTGTTTGATTATCCTGTATTATCCTGTATGTTTCATCACACTCCTGAATAAAGTGCTCTTTTTCCCCACCCCCGCCTCTTCCTCCTTCGTCACGTATCGACTCAGTATTGCTTTCTACGCAGAAACAAATGCTTAATAAGTGCATCAGTATCTAAGTTAGATATGTAAAATCAAATCTAGATAATTGGTTTGGTTTTGAAAATTTGATATCTGATTGGACTATGCAGCTTTAATTGCGGGATCTACTTAGATACATCTGAAAGGGAGTCTACTGTAGTTCTGCTCTGATGTAGATTCACCTTATTTCCTTATCTGATAATAACTGGATAATAGAAGCTGCTAGTATCCCTCCATATCGCACAATGGGTTCTTGATTGATTGTAATACCCCACCGCCAGAATCTGGAACCACTCTATTCGCGTACTTTGACCGTGCGCAGCATCGCAGCGCGCAAACAACCGATATGAAAGATCGTTTTTCTTATCGTTATATTTGATGTAAGCACATCACAAATCTTGAAGGGAAATTCGAATGTTTGAAATACCAACATTTGAGTAAGTCTTTTCCCAGGAAGAAATATCTGCCAGTTGAGCTGAGAAAAGAACTCAAAAGTCACCCAACCTTCAGTGCTCGGCCACACTAATCGTTAAATGACCCCCATATAAATGTAATATAATCCATTTGTTAAACATGTTATCTGCTTGTGTGCCAAGCCGTTTGTTTCTATGTGGTGCGATTTTAGAGATATTTCACTTTTTCTGTATGAAGGGTTTGGGTTATTTTAGGTTGGCATATAGTTTTTCTCCTGTCATATAGTTTTGCGCCTGCCTTGACATGTTCTTGCCGGTGTGAAACCTCTATTTGCTCCCCGAGAGAGTACCGCTGGTAACTTGCAAAAGCCAGCAGCACTTCAACACTTTTGCAGGCAGCTTTCATGAAATGTCTAAATGGAGAGCGGCAGTCAAGTAATGAAAGCAGTCTTTGTCGCATCGCGACCGACAGCATAACGATGACGATATTGGGGTGGGGCTTTGAAAACAAACATATTCTGATAATGCACTTTAATCCCTTTAATTTAACATATAGATGGACTTAATAGGTCAACTAGAAGAAAAGTTATGATATGTAAGATATTCCTCCCTTTACCCACAGGGTCTGGCCCCAATGCTGCCAACTACAGCGGAGTGACCTGGGGCCGTATTCATGATGCGGTGTTAGCGAGCCAAAACTGGTTTTGGCTGGGATTTCTGGGTTAGCGGCGAAAACTCAGTACGCAAGGAGTGCAAACACACCGAGTGTAAGCTAACACCGCATCGTGAATATGGGCCCTGACTGCATAAAACGGGAGGAAATTAGCTGGTGGGGTGGGGTCTTTTGGGCCCTGCAGCTCCTAAGAATCGCCCTGCCCATAGTACCTACAAATTGAGAACAGTGCTTATTGTGATAGGCAAATAATCCCTTAATGTGCGGGTCATTGAGGCACTACATATGATTTTGCAACCGGTTTTCTTAACTGCCCTCTGGGAGTTGCCAAACTCCAGGCCTGTCCATTCCCTGGTGTTGTCTTCCCACCTCTTCCTTTTGTTATGATACAAACTGTTGAGTTAGTATTTTGTTCCTGTTTTCGGCAGCTCTTTATCAACAATGAGTTTGTGGATTCGGTGTCTGGGAAGACGTTTCCTGTGATAAACCCTTCTACAGAGGAGAAGATTACAGACGTACAGGAAGGTGGCAAGGTGAGATCCTAACTACGATTACCACCTAATCCACTACTGGTTTTGTAGGCTATCACTTTATAAGCCTCTATCAGGATCTCTCCAGTAGCGCATACTTCCAAGTAGTCACGACCCATGTACTGACTAGGGATGACAATTTTCCGTTTTTAAGCGGATTTAGTTGTTTTTTTAAAACCTGGGAGCATTTTTAATGTAAGTGTAAATTTGAGGAGAAATAAAAATGATAGTGGTACGTTTCATGTAGCATATGCTTTGGACAGTTGCGTAGACTGATGGTTTCGAGTTTCTGACATTTTTCTGAGATAAATATATTAAATTGGTGGTTATAATCTACCTCACTTTGGTTTGAAGTAACTTATATTATAAATGGATAACACTACATAATTGAAGTGCATATGCTTTCACAGTAAAATGTTCTATTAAATTGCCTCAATATTCCCTTCTATGTAGCACCAAATGCTTAATTTCAGTATCTAAGTTAGATATGTAGAATCAATTCTAGATAATTGTTTTGGTTTTGAAAATTTGATGGTTCATGGGACTATGCAGATTTTACTTCAGCGACGGGATGATAACCAGAGTTTCATATGATAATCACCTGCACTTGTTATCTCAATAGGTTGATGTCGACAAAGCAGTTTCTGCAGCACGCGTTGCCTTCAATTTTGACTCTCCATGGCGACAAATGGATGCTTCGGAACGAGGCCGGCTTCTTAATAAATTCTGTGACCTGCTGTCACGTGACAAAGAGTATCTTGCAGTAAGTAATACCGTTTTCTTTTTGTTTTTTTAATAAAGAAAATCAATCCACCTTTCACTTTAATAGCTATCTAAAGCATCCCCACATTTCATTTTTATTACCAGTTCAACGCACTCCATTTTGGAACTATTTAATCTTTTTTTTTGGTGCAATTTTCATTAATTTCCGGATCTCTAACAAATCTACCCTGTCTGAGGCAGGCAAGTGGTTATCTATATTTGACTCTTTTAATTTGCACGTAGTCAAAATACAAGTATGCAATTAACCTTCCTAGTCCATATCTGGCCCCTTTAATTGGCTGTATTATACAACTAACTATTCTAGCCCATATCTGGCTCCTTTAATTAACTTGACTACAGTACTAGCCAATCTAGTCCACATTTGGCCCCTTTAATTCGCCAGAGTACAGAACTAACCGATCTAGTCCATATCTGGCCCCTTTAATGTTTAATTTGCCAGAGAACAGAACCAACCATCCCAATCCATATCGGACCCTTTTAATTTGCCATAGTACATAACTAACTCATCTAGTCCATATCTGGTCCCTTTAAATTGACATATTACATAACTAACTCATCTAGTCCATATTCAGTCCCTTTAATTTGCCATAGTACAGAACCAACTCATCTAGTCCATATCTGGCCCCCTTAATTTGAAGAGCCTGGACACCCTTGACAATGGGAAGCCGTATAAGGATGCCATGGAGGACATTCTCTTCTCGATAGATTCGCTGCGCTACTATGCTGGCTGGGCAGATAAGATTCATGGCCAGACCATCCCTGTTGGCAAGTACACAATCCACCTAACATCTTTTTCGAATACTATTTTATTCATCAGAGTAGACAATTTGGTGGCCGAGTGAGTAGAGCGTCCATCTCCTGTTTTGGGAGATCAGAAGATCCGAACCCATGAGATCGTGGCTTCGAACCCTGGTCTAGTCAAACCAATGACTTAAAAATTGATACTTGTCACTTCCTAGCCTGGCGCTTGGCATTATTAGGATAGGGCAAGAACTGGTTGGCGCAGTGTCAGGATAATGTGACTGAGTGGTATATCAGGTCATGGTGCTGGCAGCCTGGTCTCCCAGTGGGGCAGCACTATAAAGTCGCCATGAGTGCGCACTGTCACAAGTCGGTACCCGTCCTGATAAAACCTTATGTAAAATATTCTGATAAATGGCATAGGGGGGAATGCTGGTCGGTGTATGTGACCAGGCGCATGTATGTATATATATGTAAGGGCTGGTGGTGCCTGAGTGGGATGTAAATAGACATAATGGTGCTGGCAGGTTTGGGTGTGAGGGCACTCAGGACTGGACTGGGGATTGCTAACTTGGTTATAATGCTTGTTTGGACCCACCGGGTCAAACCATGGACTTGCAACATTGATACTTATCACTAGATTGTCTGGTGATTCGTGAGGACTGGTTAGCTCAGTCTTAAGCTAAGATTCCACGCATGCGAATGCGGCATGCGACATAGATATCGATTCGATTTTCGGTCTTTCTTTCTACAAATTTGTGAAGGAATGTAAAAGTTTCTGTTGTTTCCTATGGCAAATGGGGCAGCATTCGCCTTTGTATTCACACCGATCGGTCCATGGAGCGATCGACTTGCTGCATTCGCACATATGGAAGCACTACTGTGCATTTACTTGCTGTTCCATTATTTGCCACATTCGCATTAGCTTTAGGATAATACAGAAATGTACAACTCTTTTCCTTGAATTAGTTTGGCCCATGCTTGAATATGCCACAGTTAATAATAAGTGTGATGTTGCACTATGGGTGTACTCAAGGATTGTCTGTCTCCCGTGTTGGTAGACCGTGGGTTCGAACCCTGGTCGAGTCAAACCGATGACTTAAAAATTGATACTTGTCACTTCCTAGCCAGGCACTCGGAATTATTAGGATAGGGCAAGGACTGGTTGGCTCATTGTCAGGATAATGTGACTGAGTGGGATATCAGGTCATGGTGCTGGTGGCCTGTTCTCCCAGTGGGGCAGCACTATAAAGTCGCCATGAGTGCGCACTGTCACAAGTCAGTACCCGTCCTGATATGACCTTAGATGTTGCTAGGATGTAAAACAACAAACAAACAAACAAGGATTGTTTTTTGCCTCCCTTAATGCAACAGATGGCAAGTTCTTCACTTACACCCGCGTTGAGCCGGTTGGTGTCTGCGCACAGATAATCCCGGTAAGACTTGGCATGGCAGAACAATCATACTGTATCCATGATTACAGACTAATTACCAACTGCCCACATAATTCCAGTCAGGGCTCGACAAAGTGGAACAGTAGGTATTGTTTCCATGGTTACAACCTAATTACCAACTGCCCAGATTATTCCAGTCAGGGATCGACAAAGTGGAACAGTAGGTGTTGTTTCCATGGTTATAGCTTACTAGTAATAATCAACTGCCCATGTATCCATGGTCACAGCCTAATAACCAACTGCCCGCAGAATTCCAGTAATGGCTCTACAAAGTGGAACAGTCGATATTGTAACTATGGTTGCAGACTAATAACCAACTGCCTAGATTATTCTGGTTAAGGCTTGACAAAGTGGAACAGTAGTATTGTATCCATGGTTACCGACTGGGAACAAACACTGCCTAGATCGTTCCGATAAGAATTAGAAAAGCAATTATATTGTATCCATAGATACAAACTCATTACCAATGTTTGTTATTAATGTCTGATCTACTTTTCATCGTTTCTCAAGCTCTTTTTTTTTATAGCATCCAATTTCTTTTCAATAAAGTTTGTAATGATTTTGTCAGGTAGACATATTGCTTGCATATATGGTCCTTGGCTAGTTTATTGAGATAAATGGGACATTCATTGGCCACTCTTCCAGCACTAACTATGCCTGTGTGTCAAACAGGAAGTAGTAAGTGAGTGTCATTATCCCGCTGTGCTGCAGTTATTCTATATGTTACACACCTGTTGGCAGCAGTATCGTGCAGACATCGATTTGTTATGCATATAACGATGCATAGTTCCTATGTTACACACCAGGTGGCAGAAGTGTAGTGCATCCATTGATTTCTTATGCATGATTATAGTAATGCATAGTTGACTAGACGGGGTGGCCGAATGAGTAGAGAGTCCGTCTCCTGTTTTGGGAGATCGGGAGATCCGAACCTATGAGTTTGTGGGTTGGAATCCTGGTCGGGTCAAACCAATGACTTAAAAATTGATACTTGTCGCTTCCTAGCCTGGCTCTCGCCATTATTAGGATAGAGCAAGGGCTGGTTGGCTCAGTGTCAGGATAATGTGACTGAGTGGGATATCAGGTCATCGTGTTGGTGGCCTGGTTTCCCAGTGGGGCAGCAGTATAAAGTTGCCATGAGTGCACACTGTCACAAGTCGGTACCTGTCCTGATATGACCTTAGATGTTGCTAGGACTTAAAACAACAACAAACAAACAAAGCAATGGATAGTTTCTACGTTATGCACCAGGTGGCAGCAGTGTCGTGCATTCGTTCATGCTTCTAAGTATATTATAACAATATGTGGTTTCTATGTTACACACCAGGTGGCAGCACTGTAGTGCATACATCACTTTAAAAAAATGTTTATGACATGTAATAGTTAGGTTATCCACCAGTTTGTAGCAGCAGAGTTTGTAGCAGCAGCAGATCGATTGCATAGTTTATATGGTATTCACTAGATGGCAGCAGTGTAGTGCACACATAAAAATGTGCATGTAGCAATACATATTTTCTGTTTCACACCAGGTGGCAGCATTGTAGTGCACAAATCAATTATACATGTATAACAAGATATAGACGGCAGGTGACAAGGTGAGATCCTAACTGCTCAGGTGGAAGTAGTGTAGTATGCGTGTTGATTTCATATACATATAGTGATATATATTATATATATATCATGACGACTGACCGGCCCTTAGCTATTTTCGCCAGTTGCCTGTGGCCCAAGCCCAGTTGACCTACTCTCAGCTCGCACCTGGCTCCCCAGGCTGCTCCAACAACTCTGCAGTACCATAGACCACATAAAAATATCTGGTAGGGAACTGCAGACCAGCTCAATAACTATATCGGTTACCCCAAACCTACTAACACATGTCTCAATAGTTTCTATAACAATATCCTTTAGCAGTTAGATACCGCTACCCCAATGGAGCCGCACCAACATTTAAATAGGAACATAGAAATGTCTAGTATCTGTGTCAGTTACTACTTCAACAGCTACAACCATCAGCCTCAATAATATTTGCATAAATAGTATTTATACTACACAATGTATAACAATGACTGTTACCTTAAATACTCTCCCAGTGGAACTACCCGCTCATGATGCTGGCATGGAAGTGGGGCCCGCCACTAGCAGCTGGCTGTACGATTGTCCTAAAACCGGCTGAACAAACACCACTCTCGGCTCTATATGCTGCGGCTCTCATCAAAGAGGTATAATTTGTACCATATATAAATATAATATTTAAATATGTGTTTCTTAGTATTAATCTGTATTTAACTTAAATTTTAAGATGAATAATTTGTCATTGTAAGAAAATCTATAGGTTGCTATTTTCCAAGAAATTCCATACAATACTCATTTCTTCGAAATAAATTGTAGTGACCAATTTGATCATTTAGAGCTATTATATACATATTTGATTTGCTCCTCAATGTATGTTGTGTGGCATGCTGAGTATTATTATTAAACCACTTTAAGACTGCTGCGGATAAAATAAAAGAAGATTAATACAATATTTACCCCAAAGAGACCATCCAAAGCATACATTCTAAGTTGGTGTAGAATTATTGTTTCCCTCGATTAGTCAATGAATGTAAGTCCTTGAAAAAACCGAACCCCGCAAGAGGTTTGAATAGGTGCTGATCAGTTGTGTCGTAATCAATCATGAGCCCCACTACCTCGCAGTGTAAGTCTCGACTACCATGTTGTTAAGTAACAGAAGATGGCAGCACGCTAACCTAAGCAGTCTCTAAGGTGGACTGTTCCACCCATGGCTAAAGTGCCTGTCACACCTTACCGGATTGAGCAATGGACATGAACCAGACAAAGAATTGTCTAGTCCGGTGGTGTTCGGTATCAAAATGTACCGAAATGTGTCGAACTGTTGCAACCGGCGCCGCACGAAACGGACGCCAAACCGACAAGGAACGTACATTAACGAATATCCACCGGATGATAACCGGATGACAACCGAATGTCAAACAGACGTACCAAACACCAAACTGACACGTACCGGACTGTCACGGACGCGCCGAAAACATATACTGACTGAATTCCCACAACACCGTCAACGGACACTGCAGGAAGCAAACAGGAGACATAACAGATGGGTACCGGACATGAAACGGATTTAAATCGGACACAAACCATACACGTCTGTCCGTCGTTGTTCGGTACAAGTTTTGTGCATGTTCAAAACTTGACACCATACACACGGACACCACTGGAGATAGAATGGACACACCGGATGGGTACCGTTATATAAACCGGACATTGAGGTATTTCACCGGACAGTGTCCGGTTTCTATCCATTTCCCCAGTCTGGTAATGTGTTACTGAGCCTTAACGGCCCCCAAGGAAGGCTACATGTTAACTGGCTGGGCAGTGACAGGTCACCTCTCTATTCTGACCATGGCGGATCTGTTGGGGTTTGAAGTATTCTCGGTATTACTCGTTATTCCTCAAGCAGAGCAGGACATGTTCCAGCACAGTTGTATGTTAATAGATGTGTATTTGAATGCTTTGGCAGGCTGGTTACCCGGCCGGTGTGGTGAACGTTGTCCCTGGCTTTGGACCGACTGCTGGAGCAGCCCTCTCTTCGCACATTGATGTTGACAAGATTGCCTTCACCGGATCGACAGAGGTGCCTAGGTTCTTTTTGTTCACATGTCACTTACACAATTGATGCAATCTGACTTGGTATCTGTGCTGCAATTAGTATCATGCAATCTTATTTGATGTCAATGCCATAATCAATATTGACCCAATCTGACTTGATATCCATGCTGTATGAAATATTTACACAATCTGACTTGATATCCAAGCTGTATCTATTATTTACACAACCTGACTTGATATCTAAGCTGTATTTGATATTTACACAACCTGACATGATATCTAAGCTGTATTTGATATTTACACAATCTAACTTGATATTTAAGCTGTATTTGATATTTACACAACCTGACATGATATCTAAGCTGTATTTGATATTTACACAATGTAACTTGATATTTAAGCTGTATTTGATATTTACACAACCTGACATCATATCTAAGCTGTATTTGATATTTACACAATCTAACTTGATATTTAAGCTGTACTTGGTCTTTTCGCAACCTGACATGATATCCAGGCTATGTCTAGTATTTACACAATCTGACCCCATATCCATGCTATATTAGTATTTACACAATCTGACCGTGTATCCGAGCTATATTAGTATTTACGCAATCTGATGACTTGCAGGTTGGGAAGCTGGTGTCGCAGGCTGCAGCTCAGAGCAACTTGAAGCGTGTAACCATGGAGTTAGGCGGCAAAAGTCCCTTCATTATCTGTGATGACGTCAATGGTAGGTCATCACCCCGGAGTGAGAAGTGAATCGGCATGGACAGGGATAGAAGATATCCACAATGTCGCTAATTTCAGTGATTTTATAATGATTCTCAACGATGGGGGAGGAACGCAGAGATGGAGATAAAAATATGTTTATACTGGACGCGGTGGCCGAATCGGTAAAGCGCAGGCTTCCCGTGTGGAAGGTTGGGAGTTCGAATCCTGGTCGAGTCAAACCAATGGCTTACAAGATTGATACTTGTTGCTATCTAGCCTGGCGCTCGGCTTACTAGGATTGGACAAGGACTGGTTAGCTCAGTATCAGGATAATTTTGGGTCGTGGTGCCCATGGCATAGTCTCGGTGTTGGGCAGCACTATTAAGTCACCATGAGTGTGCACTATCACAAGTTGGTACCCATCCTGATATGACCATAGGTGCTTTCAGGATGTAAAACCCCAACAAACGAATATGTTAGAGCCCTCAGCCCTTGGGAAAGCGACATGAACGCAAGGGTGGATGTAGAAAATTGGTCTTGTCCGCTCGGCTGTAGGCGGAGAAATGAGGTTCTGGTCAGCGACAGGTTCCCAAGGAAGGCATAGGTGGCGTCTCGGGGAAGAGCCGAGAGTCTGGAGGGAGGTGATGAGAACAGCTGGAGTGGTCTTCATCTATTACTCAAATATCATCACAAAATGGCAGGCATATTCTAGGCATGTATCTGTGTCCCTGGCTCACAGTGATGAATCCCCTCAGGTTGGATTCCATGAACATGTCAGAAGTCTCAGGTTGGACCAGATGCGATGGTCGAATGAGTTGAGTGTCCGTCTTCCGTTTTGGTAGGTCATGGGATTCGGACCCAGTCGTACCCGTGTTAAGTCAAACCAATGACTCAAAAATTGATACTTGTCGCTTCCTAGCCAGGCGCTCGCCATTATTAAGATAGGGAAGGGACTAGTTGGCTCAGTGTCAGGATAATGTGACTGAGTGGGATATCAGGTCATGGTGCTGGCAGCCTGTTCTCTCAGTGGGGCAGCACTATAAAGTTGCCATGAGTATGCACTGTCACAAGTCGGTACCCCTCCTGATATGATCTTAGATGTTGCCAGGATGTAAAACTCCAACAACCAACCAACTCTCACAGGCTTAACACTGTCAGTGAATGGCGAGACTTTTATCTGCTATATAATTTATTATATGAATATAAAGCGGTGCTGTTCACTTCATCTCATTTCTCCTTCTCTTAGAATGCCCGATATTTATACCAGAATTTAGGTTTCATACAGTATTCTCCAAAACCAAGCAGTCCTAACACTATTCCTCTGTCCAGTTAATAAGAATCTGCTTGGAGAACATTCTGCTATCAATGTGACTATCATCACCTCAAAGTTGCATAGTCCGATGAAGTATCAAAATTTCACAACCGTAACACTTAGCTAATCACCAAAATTAAGAGCTGCATTGTCTGATGAAAGCCTAACATTTTCAAAATCAGCTTAGCTAGATTTGATCCTATGTTATTCAACTTAGCTAGGGGTGCAATAATTAATCATTTGTTGCTACATCGAAGGGAATACTAATTCAATTTAATTGAACCTGTTGTTGCTGAAGCGTATGATGTCAGAACCTCACTCATCATGATAACAGCACAATTTACACAGCAACCCGCCTTCTTGGCCCCATAATACCCAATTTACCTCCGATCGTCCACCCGCTAAACCTCCAGCTTAATTGACTAATATACCCTGTTAACCTAGGTATCTACAATGAAATGTATATGGCCAGAACAATTAGTGCCTCAGAAGTACGTTCTGATGAATAAAATGAACAAAAGAAAAGCATTAATAGTCTGCTCTTGTCTGATTGGCTGCTTCAGTTGAGGAGGCAGTGCAGTGGGCTCACACCGCCATCATGAACAACCATGGACAGAATTGCTGCGCAGGATCTCGAACCTTCGTGCAGGAGAAGATCTACGATGAATTCTGCCGGCTTGCAGCAAAAGAAGCCAAAAACCGCACGGTCGGGGACCCATTCAGCCCTACCACCAAGCAAGGCCCACAGGTAGCCACTTGATTGATTGGTTGATTGATGTTTTAAGGAGCTTTAAATCACCTGGGGATGATTGTAATCACTGATAGGCAATGCCAACTGAGTTGACTTTGAGTTTTATTTAACCACAAACATGTAGTATGGTAACTGTATGGCGTCACCAAGGGGTGATCTTCCAGCCGAGCAACCAACGTTACATTAAATTAAAGTTCATACTTATGCAAAATAGATTGTTACAACAAATCTGCAATTGAATTTTGTGTGCCTAGATTCAGATGGAATCCTACTGATGTTATCACCATAGGATTCTGTTGCGTTATCTTATGTCTTTTTAGTTCAGGTTGTACTTAGAGTTGCATAGGCCGATGCTTTTGAGTTTCTGCCATTTTCTGAGATAAGTACATTATGCTGATCATTGTAATCTATTTTATTTCAGTTAGAACTAAATTTGATTTTAAATGGCTAACTTTGGAGATATTTGTCAAAATATGCCAAATTAATTTTGGCAAGCACGCTAAAACTCTGACACCGTAGACTTCAGTAGTAACACGCTCTATTAAATTGACTTATTACGACCTTCTATGCAGTACCAAATGCTTACTAAGTGCACCAGTATCTAAGTTGAATATGTAGCATCAAATCTTGATAAGTGTTTTGGTTTTGAAAATTTCATGTTTTCACCGGACGATACAACTTTAACAGCATCAGCTTGTGTATCTCATTTGTCATCTGACAGCAATACGAGTCCTGCTGTTCGGGTGTTAGTTAATCACGGATTCTCGCACAAAGCCACTATCAATGTGCCCCCCCACCCAGTTTTTCCACTTTGGGTGGATAAAACCTTGGATTTTTCCCACCCAGTAGAAAAAAACCTGTCCAACCCTGATACCACACACTGCTTTATTTTTCACATCTACCAGATAGACGAGGAGCAGTTCAAGAAGATCCTGGCCATGATCGAGTCGGGGAAAACCGATGGCGCCGCCTTGCGGGCGGGCGGTGTGCGTCACGGGAACAAGGGGTACTTCATCCAGCCAACCGTCTTCTGTGATGTCACAGACGACATGCGCATTGCTAAGGAAGAGGTCAGCGAATGCCCTTTGTTGTTATTTTGTGTCTATTTTGTTGTTGCCTTTGGGAATAGCGATGATTTTGCAAGCGAAGAGAACATCACGCCTTGAGCGGCACCTGAACCCACACTCATGCCATTCCAGGGCTGGTGTCTCCTAACCATACTAGCTGAGCTCCCTATGCATGTGGCATTTAACCTGGGGAGGTCAGTGCACCTCACTACGCTTCCACCGCCCCCTTCATACTTACAATTACAAATACTCAGGTAGCTCACTTAAAGTAGGGGGAGCCGGGGCAGGGGCACAGTGGATCACGGGGCACAGTGGATCGGTGGGTATTTATAGAAAATTAAACAAGGGAATCCTGAGGTGACGTCATGAGTAAAAACCTTTTTGTTTTCACTGAGACTTGCATTTGGAAAATTAGCAGGGTAAAGTATGTTTTTCACCATCAAAAATAAATTTTCATGACTCGAATACTTCTGTGGCGTAATATAGACTATCTAGTAATAAGAAATCAGACATCATGTTTTTCTTAGAGTGATGTTTTGTGAAGATTATGAACCTGTGCTCTTTCTGCTCCAGGCTGCCATTTGTAGAAGAGTCACATGCTTGCGTAAAGTGCATGTGGGGCACAGTGGATCACTTTTGCAAGTGATCCACTGTGCTCATATACTGAGTCAGATTAGTCAGCATTTGCTATCCCAAGACTTGGTTTAGATATGTTGTTAGTCTAATGATATTGTAATGATTGTAAATTCTTCAGATAGTGTTGATCTTGGGATCTTTGTATGAAGCCAGTTACAACAGGACATTTTTGAATGCCACTGACATGACATGTATCCAGCAGATGATATTTTGTAGGTTGAATCAGTTCTGATATTGTAATTTGTGTATAACATTCAAATAAATTGTTTTGCATGAAAAATTAAACTGATTATAATGTCTGACTCACTGTGCCCCGGGCTGATCCACTGTGCCCTGGTTAGTGATCCAGTCTAGGCCGGTAACGGGGCACAGTGGATTACTTGGAAAATAATTGTTGACCACCCCCCCAGCAAAAAATGGTTGTGGATGACAGGATAAAAGTGTCAAGATTGTATCGCCACATCCATCTCTGTTGGTTACCGTTTGGATATTAACCATGCTACCATTAGAAAAAGAAAATGTGTGGTCCACTGTGCCCCAGCTCCCCCTACAAACCAAGAGCAGTCAAACTTGTTGCTACCTAGCCTGACGCTCAGAATTAATAGGGTACAGCAAGGACTGGTTTTCTCAGTATCAGGATAATGTGACTGAGTGGAATATCAGGTCAGGGTGCCAGTGGCCTGGTCTCCCAGTGAGGCAGCAGCATTATAAAGTCATCATGAGTGTGCACTGTCAAAAGTCAGTATCCATCCTGATATGACCTTAGATGTTGCCAGGACGTAAACCTCCAACAAACATGGGCTATTTGAGCTTGGGTGTTGGTAGGATGTCACAACTGAGTCCCCCCCCCCCCACACACACACTTTGCACCTATGCAGTTGATGTTGATGTTGATGATGTTGCCACCTTCTGGGCTGCAGATCTTCGGTCCGGTTCAGTCGATCTTGAAGTTCAAGACAATGGATGAGGTGATTGCGCGCGCAAACAAGACGCACTACGGCCTGGCAGCCGGCATCTACACTAAGAACATAGACCTGGCCCTGGAGTATGCGCAGAGGGCCCAGGCTGGCACTGTCTGGTATGTAGAGCGGGCGTGTATACACACACACATGTTGTGTACACCAGCACCATCTGGTATATAGAGTGGGTGTGTACGTACGCAGGAGTCAGTGTTAGCGTGGCAAAACAGTGTTTGGCGGGAATTCCGGTTTAGCGACGAAAAATGGTATGCACGAGTCAGTGTTAGTCCTAACACCAAAGGCTTAACCGGTGTTACCTTACCCCTAAAAAATATTAGGTTTAGCGAGTTTATTAGGCCCAAATCTATTCAATGCTGTCATATTTAACAGAATTACATATGCAATAAGTGAAATTTGATCAATTTAACCCTAAATTCGAAGCATTATTAAGGCTACCGCCGCATTGGCGGCGATTCAATAGTTATATTTTCGAATCGGCGAACGTAAAGTAAACAAATCGCCGCCGCATCGACGTCGCTTTCCATACTGGCGGCGCTGGCGGTTTGTTTACTGTAGGTTCGTCGATTCGAAAATATAACTAGTAATATCGCCGCCAATGTGGCGGTAGCCTTAAAAACGCTTCGAATTTAGGGTTAATTTGAATAAATTTCACTTATTGCGTATCTAATTCTGTTAAATATGGTCGCATTGAATAGATTTAAGCCTAATATATGGGTACAGACGCAGAGGGATTTCCCAAATCTATAAATATATTCACGTTTAGCTATAATGAAAGTGTTACGCGCTCCTGCATACGACTTGACACAGTTCACGACGTCGGCGATAGCTAAACGGTAACAGGCTTTAACACCAAATCCCGCTAACACTGACTCCTGCATACGGGCCCTGGACTGTCTGATATGTAGAGCCGGCGTGTATACACACATGCACACACCAGCACTGTCTGGTATGTAAAGTGGGCGTGTATACACACACACACACACACCAGCACCATCTGGTATATAGAGTGGGTGTGTACGCACACATGCAGACACCAGCACTGTCTAGTATTTAGAGTGGGCCTGTATACACACATGCATACACCAGCACTGTCTGGTAGGTAGAGCGGGCCTGTATAGACACACACACACCAGCACTGTCTGGTAGGTAGAGCGGGCCTGTATAGACACACACACACACCAGCACTGTCTGGTAGGTAGAGCGGGCCTGTATAGACAAACACACACCAGCACTGTCTGGTAGGTAGAGCGGGCCTGTATAGACACACACACACACCAGCACTGTCTGGTAGGTAGAGCGGGCGTGTACACACACATGAACACCAGCACTGTCTGGTATGTTATTGATGCTGAGTCAATAAATTCATTCAAGAACAGATTAGAAAAGGCATGGGCTGATGATCCAGGGAAATTTGACCCCTTATTCACCACATGCTACTAATTATTCCTTGTGTTGCTTATTTACTTGCATTCAAGCAAAAATGAGACAAATAAGTGTTCACACTTCCTGTCTACCATTCACTATTTCGTATGTAGAGTGTGCGTGTCCACACACATGTACGCATCAGCACTGTCTGGTATGTAGTGCGGGCCTGTATAGACACACACACACCAGCACTGTCTGGTAGGTAGAGCGGGTGTCTACACACACACATGCACTATCTGGTAGGTAGAGTGGGCGTGTATACACACACATACACACACCAGCACTGTCTGTTATGTAGAGTGGGTGTGTATACACACACCAGCACTGTCTGGTATGTAGAGTGGGTGTGTACACACACATGCACTGTCTGGTATGTAGAGTTGGCATGTACACACACTTGCACACACCAGCACTGTCTGGTACGCCCATCACTCACAGACACAGTCTGCTACGTAGAGTGCACGCACACATGAAAGCATCACATTTTTTAAAACCAAAACACTTACCTAGATATGAACCTACATATCCAACTTAGATTAGGTACTCCAAAGTGATTTTTTATTTTAATGTTTCAGTGTTTAACATTATATAGGTGTATAGATCTTTTAAATCCGATTCCAGTGATATAAAATGTATATTGATCTCTTGAAAAGTTCCGAAATTATGAAATTTAAAGATTAATTTCCCCCCATTTTTTGTGCACATTTCCAAATTAGGGAAATCTAGGTTTTTAAGGCCCCAACACAAAAGTTATGTTGCGTATAATTGTCAAATATTAAAGAATCTCACTCTATAGCACAAATAACAGGCTCCATTTTTTTCCAGACCATTAGCTTTGTTATTCTGTCAGATATTTCATGCTAAACTTGCTAAATTCCTTAATATCTACTGAATATTATCAGGGTTAATGATAAATTCTTTGAAATATCATAACTTCTGTTCGACTTACATTATTACTCTAATTTTTATTCCAAAATAATCAAAATCAAAAGCTGCATATGATCATACATTTTTGAAGTAATACGAGGCAAAAACTGAAGTTCACTTTTATAGGCATTGCTAGCTGACTACAAGCCTAGGTCGCAAATAGATTAACCTTATTAAGATGATTAAACTGATTCCCTTGGGCGACAATAGGCTTCAGAAATGTTTTCAATGCTGGCATCTTCCATACTCTAAAGTCATCGTTGATGGGTGCCACGTCAAGCTTTTTCTGCCGAAACACCATCTTCGTCGCTCCGATGCTGGAGACATGAAGACATGGTCATTTCTCAGACCTACCTTGCCGAGTATGATATAAATCTCAATCAAATATTGTTCTGATTAGGTATAGGAAAACTTGAGCTTCCTGATGATATAATTTTCAGGATGATCCTGATCAATTTTCAAGGACAATGAGCGTCTGAATGTTTTCACTCCTTCTGTTCAATCAAATTTCCCACTCAAAGACAGCCATGCTTGATATGCTAATGAAGGCCGGTTTCTTCAACATCTTCCATTGGTGGTTATTTTTAGCTCAGGTGACCATACTCAGCAAGGTAGCAATTTTAGGGAAGGGAATGGCTAAGACTGGATGCAAACAGAATGGCAAACATGCACAGAGCTGCTGATGGTACACCCAAACACGTGTCCATTGACTCTAATTTATTTCATCAGGTTAATTAAAAAAATTGAACACCCTAAAAGACAAAAGAACAGGCATTCACCTGATATAATTTTTATTTCAAACAAAGCAGAATTAGTGGAGATTGAAGTGGTTTTAGAATGGTTAAATTATGTCAGATTTTGCGATGCGGACAGCGTACCCACACACTTTGAAGTACATACTTAGATACTGATGCACTTATTACTCATTTATTGCTGCACTTCAATTACACAACAACTGAAAGTGACAAAGTAAAGGGAACTATGATACTATAACTCTGTAGCAGTGAAAACAAGTCATTAGACTTAACCGTTAGGGCAGCATAAATACAGCATCCCCCATAAAACCCACTATTTAGGAATACGTAGAACCCTTGGACCTTTCTCTCCTCACACATTAGAACTGCCAATCCGATGTTTCTAATGAGCCTTCCACAAAGATTCAAGGTCCCCACCCCCATAATCCCCCCTAGCGTCCCTGTTGTAAACTCTTCTTGCATCTTTTGCAGGGTGAACTGCTACGACATGGTGACTCCTCAGACGCCATTTGGTGGATTCAAGATGTCGGGTCACGGTCGCGAACTGTACGTATGAAAGTAATCTTTAACTAGTTCCCGAGTGATTTCCATTTTATGTTCTGTCGTGGGGTGATGAAAATGAGATGGGGAAATATTGCACTTAAAGCAGGATTTTAACTCACACTTTTTGCCCTTATGGGGCTAGTGTGCTAACCATTACACCACCTAGGTAACCATCCTTTCCATGCATACTTGAACATGTGGTTCCTTGCCTGAGGGGTCAGGTCAGACTACTACATTCGTTCTCCTGGAACTATGTCTTTTAAATAGTTTACACCCATAATGCTTACACTTACACACACACAGGCAATGCACTTATATATAAATAGGCCTATATGATATCAACCATACATGTAGCTTGCACAGGGCCATAGTCATGGCAACCAGTGTTGTGCGGGGTAATGAAAGTGAGTCTGAGCATATTGTGTCTAGAGCAGGATTCGAACCTACACTTCTTGCCACTCCAGGGCTAGTGTGCTAACCATCACACCACCTAGGATCCCTGGTGCGCTTATATTTAAGTAACACCATATTAGTAGTGTAAAGAATGGGAAAGTTACTGTGCAAATGTATGGTCAATGAAGGGATTGTTAGTTTCACCCCGTAGATGGTTGGATCTCCTCTTTTGTCATGGTTTATTTGTCGATGAGCTGTGAATCATTTTGCAGAAGATGGTCTTTTCAGATTTCCGCTGACCACCCTGGTTGAGCTGGTATATCTGGCCGTGATCATTGTGAATAAGTAAAGTTGCGTTGTCAATATAACTGCCTTATTAAAGTTGCATAGTCCGATGAAACATCAAATTTTCAAAACCAAAACAATTATCTACAATTCATTTGACATATCTAACTTAGATACTGTGGCACTTATTAAGCATTTGTTGTCATATAGAAGGGAATACTGAGACAGTTTAATAGAAGCTGTTACTGCTGAAGCCTATGGTGTCAGAGTTTTGGCATGCTTGCCCAAACTAATTTGACATGTTTGCACTTCAGATATCTCAAAACTTAGCCATCTAAAATAAAAGTTACTTCAACCTAAATCAAGGTAGATTGTAACAATCAATTTAACGTATTTATCTCAAAAATGACAAACTCAAAACCATCGGACTATGCTTGAAGTACAAGACCTATAGTGAAGGATAGGTCTGGGAGGGACAACCGACCTACTTCCGGTGTGTAAGCACGCCAGGTGGAAACTTCAGTCCTTCCTCGAGGACCACCGGAAGTAATTCAGAAGAGGCATATTGTCAGAATGTATTTATACACTTCATAACTATAGCTTAACCTTGTTATCCGTATAATATTGAACGTGCATAACACATTTGTGTGTCTTTTCCTCAGCGGTCCTTCGGCGTTGGATGAATACACAGAAAAGAAAACGGTAAACAATATTTTCTTTAATGGTTTCTAGAAATATGTCTTCGTGAGTGCTATTTTTTAAGCAAAGGTAAACTCCTTTGGCAAGTAAAACCTACATACCCATACACATTTTTGCGTATTTTGTACACATTTTAAATAGGAAGTACGCCAATATGCAAAATAATAATTGTGTAAGCCAATTTTTTGTTGTTGAAAATAAACCTTTTTCACTGGAGTACCCAAATAGGAAATTTGGGTAGCAATACCCATATGATTTTGTTTGCATACTTTGTAAGGTACACATTTTTATGCCGTAGTACACCAATTTGTATGCCAAATAAATTTGGAAAGTACACAATTAAATTTTTTTTTTTTGGAAAGGAAATTTTGTTTTCACTGAAGTACCCAAATAGGAAATTTCGAGTAGGCAAAATTTGCCTATCCATACCATTTTTGTGTGTTTTGTACAACGTTTTAAGCCGGAATACAACAACACACAAAATATAAATTTTCTACGCCAAGAAAATTAGGAAAGCACTTAATTTTTTTTAAGTACACAATTCATTCATTCATTGGAGTACCAAAATGGAAAATTTGGGGTAGACAGGTCAGGTTTAGGTTTTAGGTCGGTCTAAAAGAGGTATTTATTCAATGATGCATTAGCTTATCATTAACATAAAACTACAAATTTTCTTAAGGTGACGATTCGAATCCCCAGCAAGTACTCGTAACCAGTCTGCGCGTGGATGACGTCCCTAACGCCCTGTGACGTCACACCTCGGTACGGCAGTGCGAGTTGGGCTGCATCTGAGATGAATGACGTCATGTTTAGTCGTCCCGTCATGATATCACTAGATGTAAAATCTGATGCTTTCGTCGGACTGCAGCTTTAACAGCGGAACCCATGCTTTATCGTAGGTACCTACTAGGTACCAGCAGTGCTATGAAAAGATCTAGGAATGGTGCCATTAGTGCAATTTAAAAAAAAAAGAAGGTTTACATGCTCATGACCATTTCCGAATATATTTGATTTCCATGAAATTACAGAACATAAAAGATCAATATGTGCAATGTGACGGTTGTTGGATTGAATATATATATATATGATGTATAACATTATGCGAGTATGAAGATATGTAAGGGAATTATGTTGTTATACTCCATAAAAATCAACACTGTACCAGTGGTGCTGCCTTTGGCCTGTCTCACCTCCACCAGATGTTGACAAGTAAGTGTCAGTCGCAGCGGAGGATTAAAAAAAAAAATTTTTTTAAGAGATTAAACTACTCAACCCACTACCTCATTACTGTACTTTAGCTATGTTATGTGTATGGGTTATTCTCCTAAACTGGGCACCACATATTTGGTCCACACGTTTTCGATAGCAAGTCAAATAATTATTGTAGCCCCTAACTATTAGGTATATTAGCAGTTCTATATGTATTGAATGTACCCCACAAAAGAAATCAAATTATACATGTATGATTTTGTGCTCGAGTGAAAATGTGTAAATTTACACATTGACACTGCATTTAGCCAAACTTTATAATCTTGTTTTACTTTGTGTATGTTAAAACAATGTTCTGGATGCTTTTGATGTCCATGTTACACAAGGGATATTAACGTATTGCTCAATTTGTATAAGACATTTTTCAACTCTGACATGCACAACACAGCAACCGTTGTAGAAACATGGGTTCTGCTATTATTTGGAAGTTTTCACTTTTGGTTTCCATGTCAGTTTAGTGTCCAGATTTAGAGAATGACCCATTATATATCCATCCCTGGGCAGTATTTCAAGACCCCCCCCCTCCTATATAATATAAGGGGACAAGGGATAGTGTTGTCATCACCATGGCCCCGACAACCCATTCAGTCATATTATCCTGATTCTTGAGCCACGCAGTTCTAACAGTATCCTAGTAAATGGCAAACACCAGACTAGGTAGTTCCAAATGAAATAAATCGGATAGCCAAGACCCAGGTTGCCTGAACACAGAACGAAGCGCAATTTTAATGACACTAATTCGTTTATTTCTGAGCGATGATAATGATGAATGGAAATGATTACAATGATGACATTAACATGTGATTACAAGGTTGATATAACCACCAACGTCTTACAGCCCCCCACACAGACACACACACGTCAACGTACCATCGGCACGAACCATCAAGAATAACGACACGGCCCCCAAAAACGTCATTTGCTATGAGTAAAATCGATTTTCTTTTCAACAACAAAATATTGACGAAATAAGTAGCTTCGTCAGCCTCAGAGGAAAAAAAAAAGCGGAGATCGATGGTGAGGTAGGCGATAATAGGGTCACAGCAACAACGGCAGAACGCTCTCGAAGCAGAGTGTAATGAGTAATTGGTAATAGGCATGGCGCTAAGACTGTTTGGAGAGTACTGTATAAAATCAGACTTCCGGTGATTTTGTGCAATTCCCCGACAGTGCCAAGCCTATGTGAGTGTTTCCGCGTTTTCACGGAAACACACCGCACCCAGGGAAGGGGCCAAACACTGATTCAACGCCAACCTGGCAATCACTGAGAGTCTGAACATGGCTAAATGTTTCAAATTATCATGGAATTTTGTGAAGCTATAGTTGTAGTTCGTTGTGAGCCCCCCCCCCCCCCCCCTACCCCCCCTCCCCCCACCACACAGTGGTGGTCTCAACTCCACTGACACTTGGCGACAAGTGGCAGCACGCTAGCAGGAACAGTCCTGATAGTGGACTGTTCCACCAATAGCCAGCTGTTACCCCCTGGGGGAGGGTAAATGCGACCCTCGCTGGGTAGGGACCGGTCACTTCTATTCTGACCACAGGGGAATAAACCGGGGTTGGAAGCAACCTTGATGTGACCTTATTATTCCTCAGGTGGAGTAGAACGTAGTCCATCAAACTGATTAGATAACAGATAGTGAAAATAATAGAATGGTCTATTAGTAGATTGCTAAGAAAACCACGCACACCCAAAACATGGGGATATCTGGGAAAGCGTGAATATCCTTCATCTTTGATAAATGTACCATATTAGCAGACATGTCCCTCTAACTAGACCAACCACTTCTAAACACGGTATCGTCAACTTCGTGAGCCCCCCCCCCCCCCCCCCCCCTTGCCATAGGCGGCAATATTAGAGTTTTAACCTGGACGCCACGCCCTCAATATGTCCTTGTTTGTTGGAGTTTTACATCTGAGCAACATCTAAGGTCGTATCAGGATGGGTACCGACTTTTGACAGTAGGCCCCTCTACACACTCATGGCGACTTTATAGTGCTGCCCCACAGGGAGAACAGGCCACCAGCATCATGACCCAATTTCCCCACATTATCCTGATACTGAGCTAACCTAGTATTGCAGTGCACCAGGCTAGGTAGTGACAAGTATTAATTTGGTAAGTCATTGGTTTGATTCGGCCGGGGTCCGAAAGCTCGATCTTCTGCATGGGGATCCTGCGCTCTACCAATTTGGCCACCGCGTCTGGGCCCTCAACATGGAAACCATGATGGAGAAGCTAGTTGAAGCAGCGCCAAAGACCAAGCAAGGAAACTACCCTGTTGACCAGGTATTTTCTCTCCGAGAAAATGTCTTCTAAAGAGAATGTTCAAATTATCACTCATTGAAGCAGCATGAGCATAAAAAATGCAAACACTTATTTATGGTCATTTTGGGTTCTCAAGCCAGGTGTTATAGACCGCATTTAAAAAAAAATAAAAATATATCTAGAATCAAATAAACCGCCATAACAAATATTACTAGTTTGTTCGGACGTACTATAATTCTATTAGCTATTTGCAATCGAAAAGAAGAGCTCTGATTGGCTGAAACCACTGAATTCGGCGGGCATTTTCGAGGTGCTTTTTGTCTCCAGTCTGAAAAGGGAGAAAACTCGGAGGCGTACCTTGACCGCATATAGGCAAAAGGACATCTTGGAGCCGTACCATGAACATGGCCCTGGTTTGTGGATTGAGCTTGTTACCAGCGAGCAGACGCTATATAAGCAAGCATTCAACTGGATTTGGATATTCAGCCAACCAGTCGGACAAACAGACTCAAAACCGATATTTAGCACTATGGTGTAAGTACAAAAAGCTTATCAGAAACCACATTATGTGCAGGCATAAATATCCAATTGATTGATTGATTGGTGGTTTCTTTACGCCGTGTCAGCAGCACAGGCCATATTCATGGCAAGAATTGTTTAAAAAATATATATTCAACCATTGCTTTTACATTGAATGTAAAAGAATACAACCAATTATGTGTCAATAGACACTCATGAATTTAAAAAGCTCTGAATATCCAAATAGAGTTGGTCAGACAATCAGCTTGAAGGGCTATAGTTAGTACGTTGGTGTAATTGTGACTATTCGAGTGTCATTTACTGCACAGCTCAGTTAAGCAGACACTGTCGGTCTGATACTAATTAATAGCTCCATCTTATCCATTGCAAATATCTACCCATCCAGGCGTAAGTCTTAGGACGAAGCCATCGCATAACTCTCTAATAGTTATCATGTGTCCACAATTTAAAAAAACAACAAACAAGAAGCATCTAACAATGCTGAAAATTCAGTTCATCAGTTGGCTCCTCTATAGCAAATGAGATTTTATGGAAACCCATCTGAAATTTTGATGACAGACACATATGCACCTACAAATTGTCCATTTTCCTGGTGAGTCCGCACCACCCTCATCTAATAGCCTTGCAACTGCGCTTCAGGCAACTGCGCTTTACGCAACTGAACTTTGCACAACTGCGCTTTACGCAACTGAACTTTGCACAACTGCGCTTTACGCAACTGAACTTTGCACAACTGCACCTTACGCGACTGAACTTTGCACAACTGCGCTTTATGCAACTGCGCTTCACACAGATTCAAATGGAAATATCTATTGCATTACTTGAACCCGCCCAGTCGACATCTGGATCTGGCTAAACGGGTGCCGGCCAGTGAAGTGAATTGGCGTCTCCATCCGGAGGGTTTGGACGATCACTGGCAAAACATCTCTCCAGCACATCTGCAAAAGAGAACGACTACAAGAATAATCCACATGAGACTTTCAGGGAATTCACATATAATCACGGATGAAAATTGGTCTCCCACAAAAAACGTAGACATTAGGCCAATAGGCCAAGACCTTTGCGCCACCTAGAGGATTCTGGCAGAATCAACGGCAAATTTCCATGAAAATGCAGATCAAATATTCATATTCCAGAAAGATCAACCACATTGGATTTAGAAGGGGCGGTTTGAGCTCCAACCCAGTGGGTATGGGATCGATATGTCCAGGACCATTACACTGTCCCCATGGCTATTATTAGTTCTGTGACGTCACACGGGGAAAGGAAAGGTGGAATTACATAGGTTATAAGGCATAGTCAAAGCCCTTCAATTATACTATTACTATAGTGATTCTAGGGTGTACTACTTTCCGTGGGAAACTTGCAGAGGGATGAGTGATATTGAAGAAAATAAGCGGAAATCGATAGCGACGTGGGCGATAAAAGAATCACAATAAAACGCTTTCCAAGGATAACATGTACTGACTGATCAGAGAAAGGTAGCTAAAATAAGGAGTACTGGATGAAACCCAACTTCCGGTATTTCTCCGAAATTCGCTGACAATGTTTTTTGTTTGTTTGTTGGTTTAACGACCCCACCCCCGACCACAAAAAGTAAATATCGGCTATTGGGGGGTTATACAGTGGTTAAATACAAATAACTAAATTCTATTTTAAGCAGGTGAAATAAAGCACAAAAATATATGACAAAAGAGCACAAAACTGTGGGGAAAAAAAATCACAAATGGTATATGAGAAATAAAAACAACAATAAAAGGTAAAAATAGAAAATGAATTCATGATAAAAACCAGCTTCCCTCAACATTTTTATAATGAGTTGTGGATGGAATCAGAACATCACCACACCATCATTTGCAAATACATCATCTCTAACTGGCTGTTAGTTCGGCAGGGAGAAGATGGAATTATGCGGTAAACTTGGTTTACCTGGCTTCCTCTGTGTTTCGGCCAGTAGCATCTCACGTCCGGTCGTGGCCTGTGGAGACCACCTTCTGGTTAATGATCTTGCCATAACCTCCACGTCCACCATCGAAGTCGGTCCTGTATTCATCACGCACCTAGACACACCAAACACAACTAGTTAATGCGAAAGCCTACTGCACTGCACTTCTTTCCATCAGCGCTTCACTTTGTTGGTTGGTGGAGTTTTACGTCCTGGCAACACCAAGATCATATCAGGACGCGTACAGTCTTGTGACAGTGGGCACTCATGGCGGTTTTATAGTGCTGCCCCACTGGATGATCAGGCCACCAGCACCATGACCCAATATCCTACTCAGTCACATTATCCTGACACTGAGCCAACCAGTTCTTGCCGTATCCTAATAATGCCGAGTGCATGGCTAGGAAGCGACATGTGTCAACTTTTAAGTCTTTGGTTTGACTCACGATCTACCAAAATGAGAGACGGACCCTCAACTCATTCAGCCATCCCGCCTGGTCTGTCAGTGGTTCGCACAGGATCAGCTTGGGGAAGCACATGCAGACCTGTCACCTGATCACACAGCTTTCAGAATTGTCGAAGTTATATTCAGTATACTTGAATGAGTTTCATCAACACTTTTACCGTGAAAAATAAACAATTACATAATATTTACAAGCAAATTGTACATGCACCCTACAACATAGACAATACAACATAAAGTGTGAAAATATTGTATTGTAAAAACAAACGCATGTACAGTGTTCAGCTACTCTGCTGGTACGTTGTTGGTTTGATAAGCCTCTTTAAAAAACCACCAAGATTGGCTTCAGAATGCTCGTGCGCATGGTTAACAGGGTGGTACGGCTGTGTCGATAGACATACAGTACACTGCAAAGTGAGGCGTCTGCCGTATTTTGAGACTGGTGTTTCCGATTATGTAGCCTCATTTACAGGTTGTTCAGGTGAAAAGGCCTAATTGTTACATCATTGAACCTAACACATCGCTCACCTGTCCACCACTTTTGCCCCGGCCGTACTGGCGGCCTTCTCGGAAGCCGGCATCCCAGTCTGTCCTGATAATGCGGTCATCAAGGCGTGTACCATTAATGTAGCGCATCGAGTTCTCTGCATCCTCCCGGCTGTAGTATCTAATAATTGTCAAGGCAACTCCAAAACTAATAGCAATACTCACTTACATATAAAAATGTGAGCTTACATCAATACGATTTAAACTTTAGAAAAAAGTAAGCAGATATTTTTGTTTCTTTGTTAATTCATGTTATTGGATTCCTTTATTCCATCAGTTATAGTCAGGGATGAAAGTGGTACCCGTTAAAAAAACGAGGAAATCGGGCCGAGACCGTGGCGCCACCTAGCGGGTTCCAGCAGAACCAAGCCATGGTTATTACACAAACAGTGAATTTGTGTGAACACACAGATTTCCCCTATAGACAGGGAATCGCAAACACAGAAACATTCCCGAAGTCGGGGTTCAACTGTCCCTATGGTGACTATTACCACCCATGCCAAGCTCATTCTTGTTTCGGTTTAATGTTCTGACAACATCTAAGGTAATATAAGAATGGGATTCAAACTAACCAATTGCTGTCGCCAAATTGGAATTTTGATAAGTTAATCTGTGAATTAAAAAAAACCATGGAAATCCACTAAATCGATCAGATTACAGAAGAGATTCTGACTGACCAAATATGCTGTCACATATCCTTGGAATTTTGTGATAGTATTTAAGTTAATCGGCGATTATCAAAAACCGTGGAAATCAGTGAAATTGCAGATATCTTTCAATACATCCAAAAGCCTATTTGAATGAAATCCAAATGGCGGTTTTAGTAAATAAACAACACGAGGAGTGGAGTGCCTAAATAAATAAATAAATAAATAAATAAATAAATAACTCCGAATGCCGTAGTTAGTATATAAATGCACAAAAAATCAAAAGAATTATAGGTAAATGGACTAAAAGAAAGGCAAAAGCTTATTTTGACTGTTTGTAATCTACAAACAGCTACAACCTGTAACAGGAATCCTACACGAAGGTAACAATTCAAGGGGGTTTCAAGCACTTTCCAAGCCAACTTGACCAAAAATGACAGGACCTTACCGAGCTAAAAGTGAAAACTTTATTTGCCAATACGGCAACACTATCCCTTGGATCTCGTGGCCGCGTGATTCTCACATCACAGGATTACAAGGACAACAAAAAAGGATATTGGGTGATTATATTTTCTTTGACAATAAAATTATCAATTTTCAAGGGTTTTCCAGACAGAGAGATGATTTTCAAGGGTATTCAAGCACTTAAAAACATTATTTTATTTTCCAGCGTTTTCGAAGGTTTTCCCAGGTGCATACAAACCCTGCCATAAACAAGAAACAGCAAAACCAAAATTATCACTAACACAAAATTCGAAAGATTTGAATCAAATTAAACTAGTGCTGCCCAGCGGTGAAAGCAAGAGTTAGCACACTTATCCATTATGGGCAGGCTAAATAAACTCATCACAGATAAAGAGAAAAAAGGAGTAATATACGAAGGTGTCTATGTGTATTTATCGCTAAATAGGGTGGTAGCTCCCCCTATGATACACACGTTCCTTCGGTAACCAAGTCCAGGGATGCAAAGGGACAGGGGTTGTACTCGGGGTGGGAGTGGAGGTGGCATGGGGGGGGGGGGGGTATGTAGAGGAGTCGCATCAACTACTCCCAGTTCCAATTTTCCACTTTTAAAGGATGCGGTGCAGGTAGGTTCTGACAGCTTTTTGAAAAGGATACTCTACGAAGCAAAAACCACATGGCGTCTTCTTGAACTTGTCAAGCCCCATGATGATTCGCTTAACATCACCGCAGCGTCCGAACAGCTCGTAGACCTGCATACAAACGAAGCAGAGGCTCAAGATTGCACATTCACCTAAATGCTGCTATGACCTGGTGTGCTGAGTTGCAGCCTTCGTCCTTCTAGAAGTGGCAGCGGATCTCGGAACACACATATTACCAGACATAAATTTGTCCCCTGAGCAGCTTTGCTGTTTCATGATTTTGCTTGTTTCTTGAAGTTTTATGTCTGAGCAACATCTATGGTCATATCAGGACGGATATCAACTTGCGATAGTGCGCACTCATGGCGACTTTATAGTTCTGCCCCACTGAGAGATCAGGCTGCAAGAACCAACACCCGATAGCCCACTCAGTCACATTATCCTGATACTGAGCTACCCAGTCCATGTCATGTTCTAGTAATGCAAAAAGCGCCAGACCAGGTAGCGACAAGTATCAATTTTATAAGTCATTGGTTTGACTCGGCCAGGTTTTCAAACTCCTAACCTTCCACACGGGACGCCAGCGCTCTATCGCCACCGCATGCAATCGCTTTATAGTTTATTTTTCTTCCAAAGACATGTAATTTATTCAGATGAAGAAGTCCCCTTTTTAATGCCGATGAACGGGTCTTTTGGCCATGGCTGTTACAGTAATTTACACCTTCACCCCCGGGAAAACTAAAACTCAATCTTGTACAAGGAATAGTATGAGCAATTTTTGCTTTTATATATACTACTACTAGCTTTAACCCGTGCTGTGCACAGGTTAAAGCCGGTTCCGCAGCAATCCCATGACCAATATTGCGTTGAATGTCATTATAAACATATTTCATATGACGTCAGCATACGTATCTAGGTCAGTGCGCACGCATTTTGGCTGCAGGACGACACACTGTGTCTGGTACACATACAGAAAACATATTCAACGAATAGATTATATTAAATTTATAAGGCTATGGTTCTGCATTTCTATTAATTTTGAATAAAATAAATGTTTTGCACTGCGCGTACCGGCAAACTCAATGTATTGTCAATGGCCGTGAGCAATCTTCATACAGAAAAAGTGAAATATCTCTAAAACCACACCACCTAGTCCTAGACACAAACCCCTTGGAACACATATAGAAAACATATCCACCGAATAGATTATATTAAATGTATAAGGTTAGGGTTCTGCACTTCTATTAATTTTGAATAAAATAGACGTTTTGCACTGCGTGTACCGGCAAACTCAATGCATTGTCAATGGCTGAGAGCAATCTTCATACAGAAAAGGTGAAATATCTCTAAAACTACACCACCTTGACACAAACCACTTGGAACACATATAGAAAACATATTCAACGAACAGATTATATTAAATTTATATGCTTAGGGTTCTGCATTTCTATTAATTTTGAATAAAATAAATGTTTTGCACTGCGCGTACCATCAAACTCAATGGCAGTGTGCCTTCGTCCTGCAGCCAAGCTGCGCGCGCAGACACAATGTTTATAAACATTGAAAGGGGTCTATATTCCAGTGGGAGTGACAGTATTCGCGCCACTGGTAGGGTTTGGGGTGGTGGCACTACCTGGCCCAACTGTGAAAGGGGTCACCCACAAAGTAGCCCACAACATATGGGTGATCATATAGTGAACATTCCCTTTCACACCTTTATACTCGCAGAACTCTTATACATCATATGTATATTCACGGTCTCTGACTATATTCAGAGACCGTGTATATATCTACGTTATCTGCTATATTCGGGACTTGTTCAATTTCAATATAGTGCCGCCCTCTGGTGGAATCCAACTGTACAATTATACGGTAAACCATATCGGTGATGCTATCTAAGCGGCGTTAACAACACTTGCTGTTACATGACTCAAAATGGACGCAACTTTGGTAAATCAAAATTAATATGAAATGTGTATCTTAGGCACACAAAAAATGTCATTAACTAGGTATACCCACTCACTTTTTTAAAATTGACCAAATCACATGAAACTCACAGGAAACATACCTGCTACCAAAGTATAATCACATGCAACATTACATGGCTCTGGCTGCATTCGAAAATGAGATATGACAGGTTGATAAAAACTTATATTTTGGCTGTTTGGGTCGTTCTCAGAAACTGTGTACCACTTCAGGTAGTCTACTTGAAATGCATATTTCAAAGAAACCCATTATTGGAGTGTCAATATTTAGATTTCATCATTTAGCCCAATAATGTGGGAGATATTTTAGATCAAAAGTAAATGTTAATATTGTGTATTATGTATCTTATTGGATGGATGTAGCTAAATACATAGAAAATTACATCACTAATTTGTGACATTGTCAACAGCATTGAAAATAAAGTGTCACAAACTTAATGAAAACCTCTGAACAACAGCTCATTTCACTTCAAATGGTCATATACAATGTATTCATTAAGTTGAAGACATTTATTTCTAATTTCTTTTTAAAATTATGAAATAGTTAACCTTTTCTGGAGTCATTAACATCGTAACATTTCGTTTCCACTTGCAAGTACTATGAAACTCTGTATCAAACACTGAGTACAGATACAGCACAGGAACTATTTTCACCATTTGACACTCTATGCATGGACCCAGTTATGGTATAGTAAAAGATAAATCCATTGAAATTTGAGCCGAACATTTGTGTAAAATTGTTGTTCCCACTTTGATTGTTACCATTCTAATATTTTTTTCCTTTTCTCTTTAATATTCACAAATAAGACAAAACCATAGCAATGAGGTTTCAAATTATCATTACTACTGTTTATAAAGCAAGTGGCATGTGAAATGTCCTAAAAATGTCAAGTTTTGTGTGGAAAATATTTGATTTTGGAGTCAGATTGGTTTCCATGCTATACTGCTATTTATTGGGTGTGAGCATCATTTGACCTACTTAAAAATGCCAGAATATGTTTATTTTCAATTATTCAGATGCAAAAGGACATACACATTGAGGAAACATGTTTATAGGACATTGGCAGCATTTTGATTTTGTGGTACTATTGGTACACAACTTCTGAGAAAGACCCGTTTGCACAAATAATTCAAACTGCCATTTTTCAAAACTCATCAAATTAAAACTATTGATAATACAGAGCTCATATTTGGTACACATCATATCTATAGTACAATTATCAATTTATTTTCTAGTCATACAACAGAGGAAGAAAGAAGATATGATGCCTCGAAAATGACATTTTGCATAATTTGCACAACTGAAATACGATTTTAATTTTTTTTCTTTTCAAATTTGGACCTTTGTTGAAATTTGTGTATATAATTAATTTTGACATCAGTTGGCAATGTACAGACAACACATTTTATAGATATAATAAATATAATGGAGATATTAGAACATAAAGAGACATACATGGTCAATACAGTCATTTAAAGAAAAAGCTATATTTAAATAAACTGACTTTCTGAGAGCGATATTTCTGGGTCATGTTATACATCGTTATAAAGAGCAAGTTCTCCTCTTTTTTAAAGATATAGCGTACTTTGAGAACTGATCATAGCCTATAATTTTATGGGTATGGTAAATAAATTCATTTTTTTTTAAAACCCACCAGAAAACTTTAAATAAGAAACTAGACTTTCATAGTGCGATATCACCAGGTCATGTTATATATCGTTGTAAAGAGCATTTTCTCCTCTTTTAAATGGTATATAAAGTTCTTTGAAAACTGATCAGAGACTAAAATGTTATGGTCGGGGTAAATATTTTCAAATATATATATTATTTTTTAAACAAAGAAAAACCCAGACTTTCTGAGAGTGGTATTTCGGAGTTGTGTCATTTATCATTTTAAAGATCGATTTCTCCCCTTTTTAATGGTATAGAGGTCTTTGAGAAGTGATCACAGCCTAAAATTGTATGGGCATGGTAAAGAAATTAATAAAAATAAAATTAATCTTAACTAAACAAACAAAAAACCGACTTTCCGAGGGCGGTATTTCCGGGTCATATTATATATCATTTTAAAGAGTTATTTCTCCTCTTTTTAATGGTATAGAGTTCTTTGAGAACGGATCACAGCCTAAAATTCTATAAAGTGTCAAAGTGGATACAGCAATTTTAACTTGTTTAAAAAAAAGGTAAAACTTAAATGCACCGTTACAAAGATCACTCTACATCGTAGGTCAAGATCATAGCTTTCCATTGACATAAGGTTCATTCTGATCAGTCGAGGCTCAGAAGATCAGTAACGGGATTTTTCTGAAGAGTTCCAAATGCATTGCCAGTCTGGTAATTTTCCAAAAGTGGTTGCGCATAGTTTGAAACATAATACATACTAAGGGATTCAAGCTACTAAAGTGAACTAATCACGCTCTAACATATAATAAAGTCATATATTGAAGGTAGAAAGATTGCTTTAGCCATTCATTCATTCACATTTCTAGCATATATGTATGCATTATTTGTGGAGATACAGCAGGGCAAACTTGAGCAAAAATAGGTGTGCTTGGACCTTGTGCTATATGGTTATAGAGTGAGTGGGCATACCTACATTAACAACACATACATAGTGAAGCATCAGTGGAGTACGATGATGCACGTTGGCAGCACCGATTAACAGAGTAGTGATCAGAACGATCCTAAACTTAACCACGGTTCGGTAATATATATAGATTTCACTTTGATTAATGCTGAAGGATAGGTGGAATGTTAGTAACCAGCAACATACCCCCCCCCTCATTCCCCCACATACTCACCTGTTCCTCAGTAGTGTAGAAGGACATGTTTCCCACGTACAGGGTCGATGTCACATTTAACAAGCGCTCCTGATCCGTACGGCTACCCTGAGAGGTACACAACAGCGGGGTGGTGTGAGCACTAAACAGAGGGTGACGTTAGCAGCACACAACAGGACAAGTCTTCAGCAGTACAACACAATTTGAATTCACGCTATTTACGGGCCATCTAATTAGGCGTCAGAACGAGGATATGTACGCATTCGAAGTAGTAAATGTTGTTGTGTTGTGTGCCGATGTGTGGTGGTGGTGTGTGGTGGGGGTGTATGGTAGGGGTGTATGGGTGTTTGGAGTGTGTGGTGGGGATGTATGTGTGTGTATTAAATTAAAGGGTTTAATGTATTTTAACAGAATACATGTTTTGTAGGGCTATCTGGTATTTGAATCTCTTCTGCAAGTCTCTATCTAAAGTAAGGAATTCTGCCAAAGTTGCTAGGCCCTACATGTGCATATGGGCAGTGCAGCACAGCCATCTATACACACACGCAGAGCGGCTCCTAGCAGATGCGTAGCTGGCCTCGGTCTGGTTTCAACATGGTCGCGGCATGAATACGGCGAATTGAGCACTGCACAGCAATAGTGTGAGCAAAACACAACAGTACTGACATCAACTTTAAATAAATACATAGCAGTCTCCCCAGTCTCCAGTAAAGCGATGGCGGGGATCGGTACAGCTGGTGGAAACTACTACTAGGTGTGTGTAAGTTTAGATAAAAGATTCACCCCGTACTTCCAGTACAGGGGTGAACGACAACGTAGTGTAAATATGGGCGAAAATAGCGTTAGTATGGAACAGGAAGTAGAATGCCTGCCTCCAGTATCAAATGGATACTTATATCGGCACAGAGTTGGTGAAATGGGAGAGAATGCAAAAAGACAAGAAAGCCGTCGATTTCACTTTTAAATTGCATTAAAGTATATGTTTTATTATATTTTCCAACTAAAAAGTAGCGGGTAAATATGAATATTGTACTTCTTAAAGAATTCATCAGCTCAGTTAATTTCCCCAGCATGTCAAAATTCTTCGCTAGTTTTTCTAATGGGTTGGTTTTCACCCCTGTACTGGAAGTACGGGTGAATCTTGTATCTAGAGTAAGTGGTGCAACTGGTGCTGCCAATGGATGGCGGACTTACTGAAATAAGTTAACTTATGCCTAAGTCACAAATGCTGCGATCGTTTTGTAAATAACTTTATAACAAACAAAACATTGATGCATAGAGCCTGGTCTAGGAAAACCGCAATCCTGTACGGTCACCTTGCGTGGTTGCGATTTTCCAAAGATAAGATAACAGTCAACTTGCGGCGAGCCAAAAAAGGTACGGTCACCGTAACCCACCGTATGGTGTGGCCGATGCGGCGACTTATGGTCGCCGCAAGCACGCCGTAACGCATTTGTGACCGAGGCATTACGCTGCAACAAATGGTCAGCCCGTCATCCCTTAAGCCAGAATGCTCGCCATTCCAGTTTTAAGGTCTGTTAATCTACATTATTTAATCAATTATTCCTTCAAAAGTAGAAGGTAAATAAAAAGAGGTATGTGAAGACTGAAGAATATATTTTACTTTGACTAAGAATTTATGCAGTCATTTCTTTTACCAACCCACCCAACTCTTTTTCTAATGTGTTGTTTTGAGGTGATCAAGTTTTTTTTTTGCATTCTCTCATTTCACCAATTATGTGCCAATAATTATATACTAAAATTAGTAATTACATAGAAACCACCACATCCTCAGTTAATTTCTAGTTGAAGCCCTTTTTGCCAGGGTCGTCCGGGAAATACCGGAGTGGTAATTACCGGGAAATACTGCCAAATACCCCTTTCACACATTATATTTGTCAATTTTGTTATTTTATTTTTGGTTCATATTATTTCTGTGTGATATACTTAGTTACTAGTACCATTCCTTCATGTATGATAATATAAATATAGGACTTCAAATGTACCATATATTAATGGCACATATTATTTTTTATCTCATTAGCAGTTCTCCAATACATGCATACTGTTGTATACATATGCTACATATTATTACCAATCAATGTCTTCCTTCCCACGAAGGTACCACATAACCAACTTGGAAGCTTTATCAATACCAAGTTCAACTTTGTCTGCATTAATCCAAAGTTGAACAAGATTCTCTCCATGGATGCTGCACTGGCTCACCGCAAAAGTATTCTCATGGCAACTGGCAATATCTCAGTAGACTGTCTTTGATGACACAATGCCCTTCCACCACACTGAAGGTTTTGTCTTGGCATGTGTAGCATCATGTCCCAGTGCCTTAGTAGTAATGTCATCGCCAGGAGGCAACACAGTTCTCGGAGGATCTCAGGATTTTCTTCAAACACATACTCGTGAGCGGCTGCAATATGCTCTGGAAGTAGCTTCTTACCAGGATAGACTGGATGAACAATGTTGTCAAGATAATGTGTAGGTGTCATAGCTTGGATAAATCTCTTCTTGATCTTGGCCATGTGAGGTTCCAGTACATTCTCTATGCGAGAGAATGGAACACCACTGCTCACAAGCATCTGCGATCGTAGCAGTGTCTGTAGGATATCCAATGTCATAGCAATAGGTTTGAGCTCCTCTATCAAATGATCGACTTCGTTATAGAGACCGATGCTATGGATCAAGTTTCGTATTCTCAGCTCAATAAGGTTAAGAATGAAAGCCAATACATGAAACCCTCAGCTGTTGCATATTTCTTCCTGAAGCGTCAGGATAGCACTGTTATGCATACTAATTATGTAATAACAGAGTATAGTACCAACATGGCTATGCAAGAGGTGAGTATTGCTTAATTTGTTAGCATAGCCGACACATGAAAGCCACAGCTATTGCAAATTTCTTCCTTAAGAGCTTAGATAGCACTGCTGGGCTGACATTTCAGTGTGCAAAAGATGTAGCCTTACAAGTTACAGTCATTGCCAATTAGGTTGGTGTTCTATGTTTACACAAATAACTGACACTGATCCACTAACTTTTTTTCTCTGCAAAAGCAGACCCAAAGACTGCAAGGGGCTAAGGCTCCTTGTGGACCAACACTTCACTTGGGCCTCGACTTCATCTAGGCGAGATGTTGGAATGGGTATATTATCCTCGTATCCCTGGTGTGTATCTGTCTGTTACCACAGCGTTACACCCCCCCAATTTTGAGGGCTCCTTGGTGGGCGGGGAGCGCGGATGACAAACCAAAAACAATTCAATATGGATACTCAAATCCCCCCAAATAATAAGAAAAGATTACTAGACACGGAAAAGAAATCGGACTCGGATTCAGACTCACGTCCGAACGCTGATGATTGGCCACGGTTCATTATGATTGAATCATTGAATGACGAGGCATCAGTTGCCAAACTTTCCCCTTTTGCCATTCACAAGGGCATTATGGGAATCGCTGGCACAGTCAAAGACGTGAAGAAGCTACAAAGTGGACATATTCTGGGAGTGTGCTAAGAAAGTGCATGCTGACAATCTGCTACGTGCAAGCACGCGTCGGCATCAAGGCCTCTCCTCATTGAACTCTCAACTCTAGCAAAGGAGTAATCCGGACTAGAGATCTTGATGGTATTGATGAGGATGAGATAGCACATGAGCTCAAGTCTCAAGGAGTGTTAAAAGTACGAAGAATAGTTATAAAGAGGGATAACAAGTCCATAAAAACAGGGACATATATCCTCACGTTTAGCAAGCCTTTTCCGCCCAAGAATTTGAAAATTGGATACCTTAGTGTGAATGTGGATGCCTTCATCCCAAACCCACTTCGGTGCTTCCAATGCCAGAAGTTTGGTCATGGCAAGGATAGATGCAAAAATGAAACCATCTGTTTTAAGCGCAGTCAAAAAGGTCACGACAACACCAGTTGTCAAAACCAGGCAAAATGTTCCAATTGCCTGGGTGACCATATGGCCATATCTAAAGACTGTCCTGTCTGGAAAAAAGAAAAGCTAATTCAGCAGATCAAGTCTGAGAAGTGGCTAAGCTACCCAGAAGCTCGAAGGCTCCCTCACCAACCACCAAGAGCTATGCTGCGGCAGCCAAAGCCTCCAACAGGACAATTGAATGCCAGACTGAACTGACGTGGTTGACTGGAGGGAAGCCCAATGCCTTCACCCCAGTCCCAAATCCGACGCCGTTTCGACCAAAAGTAATAATAGTATTGTGGTGCAGATGCTGGCCGAGCCGCCGATGCCCCCCCCCCCAAAAAAGAACAATTTGTCGGACCGAGTTCCGAAGGGATCTTTGACCCCTACGGACAAAACCTCCAGGGGGTCATCGATCTACAGTACGATCTAATTAGCACACCAAAAACCAGAAATCACCAGTTTCATGCAAAATTCATGTTCCGATCACCCGTGTCTCCCCTTAAGGCATTTCTATTGATATAATTCAATAAAATGACATTTGAAACAAAATTAAGTGACCTGAAACAATACATTTCTGTGACTGAAATTGGTGAAATTCATGTACTTCCTTTAATAATTGAGATATCTTGATGAAATTTTCAGTGAAGCTAGTTTAATTCATGTTCTATTGATAGAATTCAATAAAATGACATTTGAAATAAAATAAGTGACATGAAAATAACATTTGTGGTTAATTCGTGAACTCCATGACCGTTTGTTCACAACATACTCCATAAAGGCAAATCAACAAATCTCAATCAAGAGTCATTCTCAAAATATCAGTTAAGTATAAGATCATCATATATGAGATCAGATGCCAAGGCAAAGAATGATATGTCATAGTCAGTAGCATTGTCATAAGACTCATTCTCTGACAAATATGCCACCACATACTTTTTGAGGTGAGTCTCAGAAAAAGTGACATAAACACAAGTGCATACCTGTTGCATTTCTGAACGCGCCAATCATGATGTACTCATCACAATTTCCCCAAACTCAACAGTATATAAGATTAATAATGGTTACTCTTCACAGTCTACTTTATAAATGTTCCAGATTGATATCAAAGGGTGAATTTGCAGGTTGAAATTGAGTGAAACTTTTGAAGTTCTTATTGGAATAGCAAAACTTGACCAAATTGAAATATTTTAAAACTAAGCTCGGCGGTTTGGCACATACCTAACTATTGCATTGTATTCTGGGTAATGGATAAAACACTGCCATTAATTTATGGCATTAATAACTTCAGTGATTGAATCTAAAGGAATTATGTTGCTGTTCCCCGGGACTATTTCGGGTCTCTCTGTTCATTTGAATTTTACAGAAATGTACTAGTATAGACTATATATAGGGTATGCACTGATGTCACGCTAAACGGAAGTGCGGCCATTGTGGCAATAGTAACCACAATAATTGTCTCACTGCAATCTCAATGGCTATGAGCAATCTTCATACAGAAAAAGTTAAATATCTCTAAAACCACACCACCTAGAAACAAACTGATTGGTGTACACATAGAAAACATGTTTAACAAAAAGATTATATTAAATTGATATGGTTAGGGTTCTGAATTTCTATTCATTTTGAATAAAACTGACGCTTTGCACTGCACAAACCGGCAAACTCAATGCACTATCAATGGCTGTGAGCAATCTTCATACAGAAAAAGTTAAATATCTCTAAAACCACACCACCGAGACACAAACCGTTTGGATTACATATAGAAAACACATTCAACGAACAGATTATATTAAATTTATGAGGTTAGGGTTCTGCATTTCTATTAATTTTGAATAAAATAGATGTTTTGCACTGCGCATACCGGCAAACTCAATGCATTGTCAATGGCCGTGAGGAATCTTCATACAGAAAAAGTGAAATATCTCTACAACCACACCACCTAGAAACAAATCTCTAGCACACTAAAAATAGGAGAAAACATGTTTACCAAAAAGATTATATTAAATTGATAAGGTTAGGGTTCTGCATTTCTATTAATCTTGAATGAAATATACGTTTTGCACTGCGCGTACCAGCAAACTCTATATGTTGTTTACTAGTTGATATCGCCACAATGGCCGTGCATCCGGTTGATGACGTCACATGAATACCCTATATAGTAGTAATACCGACCGACCGACCCATGGGGAGGCTAAGGACTAACACACACACATATATATATATATATTATATATATATATTATATATATGGGTCAGGATCACGAAAAGAGGCCAATTGGTGGAATTTGTCGGCGTTGAGCTTGGATGTCTGCGTCGATCGGTATAATTATAATTTAGCATTGACATAGGTGTTGGAAAGCCTTTAAATTTATCCTGAATGTAAAGGCCGAGAAAGTACAACAACCTGATTTGTTTCTAGGATAATATAATATAAAACAAAGAAATGTACAAGACTTTAAGAATTGCGATGCCGACATCTATTAAAGTTGTCGGCGTCGATCAGGATAATTATAATTTAGCATTGACAGAGGTGTTAGAAAGTCTTTAAATTTATCCTGAATGTAAAGGTCGAGAAAATAAAACAACCTGATTTCTTTCTATGATAATTGAATATGAAACAAAGAAATGCACTACACTTTTAAGAATTGCGATGCCGACATCTTCACATGACCACCAATTGTATAGTTATATGAATCTTACCTGGGTACAGATGATGGATAACTCTTGTTTTCCCGAGGTACAAGCCTCGGATAGTCGTGGGCTAGGGAGAAGGAAGCAACATCCGGGTTCAGCAATCTTCACCTAATTATTCAGGATAAAAATGAGCTAAATGATGGAAATCTGATGTTTTCGTTTGGCACAAGCGAACGTAATAGTCGTGGCAGGGTGTGGTGTGCAGGGTTAGTTCCAGTCGTTTGTTGTATTGTTTTGCAAATGATCTCACCGTCTTTCAGCCGGCGTGGGTTAGGATTCTCCTGACTGAGATCCCCAACTGTCTTGCTTTCGAAGCCATCGCACCTCGTGTAGAGTGCGAAGCGTAGCGTGCTGTGTCTATGCCAGCTAACTCGTGCTGTGTCTATGCCAGCTTAATTGTCCATCTGGCGAGCGTCTCTCGTGAGATAGCCTTATGTGGTTTGATGAAACTCACCAAAAGCTGTCTGGAATTACAAATTCCCGTAGTCTTGGATATATAAGCCCTAATGGCGGATACTACACATAATTTCCTATCGTGTGGGAAACTGGTTAAATGAATGGAGGAGAGTGGATCTCCTGTGCGGTTTGATTTTAACAGTTTGTCCAAATCAAACATGGCCTCTTTGCTATTGTCATGGGGGTGATGAAAATGGGAAATATTGCGCCTAGAGTGGGACTCGAACCCACATCTCTTTGCATTCCGGGCCAGTGTGCTAACCATTACACCACCTAGACTCCCTGATATCAACACACTACCCACGCCTACCTGTCTATGTGGTTACTTGCCTGAGAGGTCAGTGCAGACTACCACACTCGTCCCCCTGGAATTGTAAGTCTTTTAATGCTTACAATTACATACATACAGGCAATGCACTAACGCATACATACACAGGGTAGGTTCAACAACCACACAGCGCGTAGCTTGTACAGGATCATGGTCACGGCAACCAGTGTCATGGGGGTGATGAAAATGGGAAATATTGCGCCCAGAGGGGCAATGCTCACAGACAAAGATGCAGCAAACAAACTGAACAGACACTTTGCCACAATAGGGCAAAAGCTGTCAGAAAAATTCAAAAAAAGATGGGAAAACAGATCAGGAACTGTGGAGAACGAAATCCCTACCTGCAAAACAGATATGATAGAAGTAAAAAAATTAATAAATGACATAGACACGAATAAACGAAGTGGAATAGATGAAATACCAACCAAAATACTGAAAGAGGCACTCCAACCCATCCCGGCCACCATAGTAGACCTATTCAACATCTCCTTTGAGCAGGGGCGTTTTATCTCAGCCTGGAAAATGGCAACCATCACCCCCATTCACAAAGGTGGAGACAAACAAAACATGGGAAACTACAGGCCAATATCAATTCTTCAAACCCCAGGCAAGCCCATTGAAAAAGTGTTACATAGACACATCAATGAACACCTGGAAAAAAACGATATACTAAACGAAAGACAAGGGGGCTTCAGGAAACTGCACTCCACATCAAAAACAATAGCTAACCTAACAAATGACATCAATGAACCCAAAACAATTAGTTGGAGTCGCCTTCATTGACTTCAGCAAAGCATTTGACACAGTAGACCACAAAATACTACTGGAAAAACTAAAAACCATGGGCATAAAATCCAACACTATGGATTGAATAAGATGCTACCCGAACAACAGGCAACAGAAAACAAAAATAAACAATACACTATCATACAACCAACCTGTCACATGTGGTGTACCCCAAGGGTCAGTGTTAGGGCCACTACTCTTTATAATCTATATAAACGATCTTCAAAAATGGTTGCAAACTGAATGCCTCCAACTATATGCAGATGACAGTCATATACGCAAATGGCACCACAGAAGAGGAGGTAATAACTAAACTAAATAAACTCCTACTAAAACTAGATGAGTGGTGTGAGTCCAACAAAATAACCATCAGCACAAGCAAATCAAAAACAGTACTCTTCTCACATAAACAAATGCCAGAAAGAAAACTACACTGTAAGTTAGGAAACCAAACACTAGAAAATGTAGACCATTACAAATACCTAGGCCTTGAGTTGGACAGCCAACTAAACTACAACCTATGTATAAATAAAATTATACAAAAAGTAAACCACAAACTGTGGCTATTTGCAAAGCTAAGAGACTACATGACACAAGAAATGTCAATAAAAATCTTCAAGGGCATGGTGCTCCCCTATTTTGACTATGAAGATGTAAACTACATGGGTGCGAGAAAAGAACTACTAAAAAAACTGCAAACACTGCAGAACAGAGCCCTAAAAATCTGTCTAAGACAGGCTGCACCCCACCTATGACATACACAAAAGAACCAAAGTGAAATTACTAGAAAATAGGAGAATAATTCATTTGAAAACATTAGCATATAGCTATAGTCAAAACATTAAACTTCTAACAAAACCACAAAGGGCTACTAGAGCAAATAATGCGCCACTACTAAAGCAGACCAGAAGCCAAATAAAAGCTCATGAGAGAAGCACGCTGGAAATGGCTGCCAAGGTGTGGAATGCCCAAACGGAAAAGGAACGACAAATTCCTGACCTAAAAACTTACAAAAAATATCTGTGCAAAATAAGGCCAGGAAACCCCCACTAAGCTGCACTGCAAAGGGGCATGTGATATGTCACGGCCCACCAGCGGGACGCCCAATGGAAGGTAACCATGCCAAAAGTAGCCAGATAACACACCACACAGCTACGTACAAGCCTATGACATGTAAATAGGAGTAGTCTAGTCTAGTAATAAGAGTAGAAAAAATAAATACATATATACCAAGAAAATCCAAAGAAACTAAGATAGGCTATTAACCATACCAATCAATTATCTATCTGCTACTGAAATGCAGGCAATCAAATACCTTATCAGCAGCCACTGTGTGGTAAGATAACACCAACACTACAACTGGCCAGCATTGAAAACAAGCCTGGGTACCCGGGCTTATATGCTATGGACAGTATAAATACAGCCTCAATAAAATTTAAAAAAAAAAGAAATCTCTTTGCACCCCTGGCCAGTGTGCCAACCATTACACCACCTAGGCTCCCTGATATCAACACACTAGCCACGCCTACCTGTCTATGCGGCTCCTTGCCTGAGAGGTCAGTGCAGTCCACCACACTCGTCCCCCTGGAATTGTAAGTCTTTTAATGCTCACAATTACATACACACAGGCGATGCAACGCACTTACATACACAGGGTAGGTTCAACAACCATACAGCGCATAGCTTGTACAGGATCATGATCATGGCAACCAGTGTCATGGGGGTGATGAAAATGGGAAATATTGCGCCTAGAGCGGGACTCGAACCCACATCTCTTTGCATTCCTGGCCAGTGTGCTAACCATTACACCACCTAGGCTCCCTGATCTCAACACACTACCCATGCCTACCTGTCTATGTGGTTACTTGCCTGAGAGGTCAGTGCAGACTACTACACTATCAATGTTGAGACCTTGTAATGAGAGGGCCACAATTGTTTGTCCTCTATGTCCAGTTACCAACAGTAATAACATCGCTAATTTATATCCTAAGTGTTGGATAGAGAGAAGTTTATTCTCAGGCCATTGTTGAAATACCTTAAACACTGAGGAGACGTCCCAAAACCGGCTATACATTGGTTTTGGAGGATTCCTTTCGTATATTGACCTCATAATCCAATGAATGACCTCATGTTTGCCAATTGTTTCGCCGTCGATCCTAGGTAGGATGACCGAAAGTGTGCAGTGAGCTGCATTAATGGCACCGTACCCGAGTCCATCGTCTTCCATCATCCGTAGGAAGCGGCCTACCTGTGCGATGGATGGTTCCATTGGCTTAACTTTATGCAGCAGGCAGTGAAGGCTCCATTTCTTTAGATAACTAGAGTATAGCTTAATGGTACCTGGTCTCCAGGCATGGGAAATCAATCTTTCTTGGGTTATTTTGTCCAACCCATACTTTTGTAAATATTTATTTAAAAAAGGAATGCCAACAGCGGTGTCATGGATAAGTCCCCCTGGTTTGACACTTTGCCCTGGTGTTGTAGGTTTATTGGACCTCTTGGGAATCTTAAAAGATGTTTCGATTCCCATTCGACTGCTGTTCTCATTCGACGGCTTCCCATTTGACGGCTATGTGTTCCAGTCCGGCACCACCAGCACTGCATGTGCCTGGTCTAGCCTGATCTTTCTGGCTACTCTGCTTATTAGGCTGAATGGGGGAAAGATATAATAAAATGCTTTATTCCAGATTATAGAAAACGCATCCACTTGCCAGGAATCTGGCTCTGGATGCCAAGATACAGATCTGGATGCCAAGATACAGATTTATTAAGTTTTTTGTTCCTACGAGAGGCAAAAAGATCTATTTCTGGAGTTCCCCATTTTTGACAAATTGTGTCAAAAATGTCTAAACTAAGTGACCATTCTAAATGGTCATGGAAGTGGCGGCTTTTGTTGTCTGCTAATGTATTTTGAGTGCCCGGAATATGCGCCACTGTGATCCAAACTTTTTGTTTTTCAGCCGAATCCCAGATGAGTATAGCTACGGTGTTGCATGCGGAGGATTTAGTACCTCCCATGTTGCGAATGTATGCCATCGCGGTAGTGTTATCAGTTAACACCTGGACACTAAGTTTTTGTACTTTGACCAAGCTTGCTAAGCCTAAATAAATAGCTCGTAGCTCTAACACATTTATGTGGTCATCTATCTCTTCGTCTAACCAATGGCCCCCCGTGGCTTCGGTATCTCTGTGGGAGCCCCATTCTTCTAATGAGGCATCAGTAGTGACTATCGTGTTAGGTTCATCCATGCGGATGGGATTATGAGTATGAGTGATGTGTTTTCGCCACCAAAGTATGTTTGCGTGTCCTGCTTTGGAAATGGTCATAATATTTTCAAAATTACCATTGGCCATGGTTACGGCGATATTTTTATCGATCTCTAAAGATTTTATATCTGCTTTGCCATATAACACAGCTGGTGCGTAAGCGACCATTAGTCCGATAAGGACTGCTACTTGCCTTATTTTTGGTCTTTTTATTGTTAATAATTTAGAAACTGTGGTGTTAAATTTATCAACCTTGTCTGAAGTCAAGGAGATGGTCATTTGTTGTGTGTCTATAAAGAGCCCCAACACTTTTTAATTTGTGCTAGGTAAGAGAACGGATTTGTTCTTGTGAATGTAAAACCCCAAATGGCGTAAGGTATCACCTAAGTCATTTACTGCTAAGTGACAATCATGTTTGGAGCGCGTGACAATAAACGAATCATCTATGTAAGGGAACATAACATGGCCCTTCTTGGCCATTTCAGCAAAGACAGGCTTTAGCAACATTGTAAATAATCGTGGGGCACAAGCCAGACCATTTGGTAAACATGTAAACTGATAGAGTTGATCTCTCCAAACAAACCGAAGGAATTTTCGGTGTGCTTCAAATACTGGGACCGTATAATAGGCATCTTTTAGGTCTACACTTGCCATCCAAGAACCGGGCATCACCAGGTCTCTAGCTGTTTCTAAGGAAAACATTTTGAAGTGCTTATATATACTACTAAGTCGTTAAGGGTTGTTAAATCTAAAATCATTCTAACATCCCCATTAGGTTTAGGCCTTGAGAAAATATTGGAAATGTATTCTCCGTCTGTATGCAGGACAGGGGTAATGATACCCTTAGTGGCAAATTTTGTCACTTCTAGATCTAACGCTAGTTCTTCGTCTACCGCTAGTCGGTAAGGAGAGGGCACTCTGTCCTGTATCGGGGTTTCTATAAATGGAATGAAAACCCCCCTAACTATATCTCAGACTTTCTGATTATTAGTAAGCTGTTCCCAGTCGTTTAAATGGTTAGCAACGTCACGCTTTAAACGCGCTTACACTGGTTTGTGTGGCCGACTCTACTTGTTGCCTGGCTTGGGGAACTGCTGCTTCTGGGAGGACGAGTCTCTCCTGAAGGGGTGGTTCCCGTCGTTCCAGCCGTACTGGTTCCTCTGACCGCATCCCCTCGGCTGGTAGTTGTGGTTCCGGTTTCCGTATCGGCTGTTGGGTAGGCCGGTTCGCCGCCCTCGAAAATCCGACCTGGATTTCTTGAATTTGGACGTGTTTGTGTCCTTCATGCCGTCGAGGTGCTTTGATTGTTTGGCTGCTGTTTCCACTTGTTTAAACAAGTACTGCAGTTGACCTCCAAACATTTTCGTGTGATCTAGTGGCTTGCCTTTGATGGGCTTGGGCGCTAGGAAGAGTGTGTACTCCTTGCCATCGTTATCGACCACCTTCTTAGACCTTGCCACTTGTTTCCCGGCATCAGTGGTGACCGATTTAAACACGTTCTCGAACCTACGGTACGAGAGGAAATTGCTGGTCGCTGTAAGCGCCGCAATCGCTGAGTTCATGTCAGCCGTGACGGTGGTAAACTTGTTGCCGGTCATAATTCAGTTAGCAACCGGCATTATGGCGGCGAGTGCTACTAGCACGCCCTTGTGGAGACAGGTCTCAAATTTCTTTTGATCGTCGCTCATAGTGACGTCGTCATCCATCTCTTTGATGGTGGCCTGAGGGATCCCTTTGATCCCTGTGTACTGCTCCGCGAGCTTGGTCAAGGTCTCCGCCGGTTTGAAGGTGTCAAAATGGCCCCTCAAGTTCTTGCGCAATAATGAGCAAGTATTAATTTTCTTCTTTTTGTCCACACGTATCTTTTTGGATACCTTTTCCGTGATGTCGGCAAAGGTACCGGCATGTGGATTGTCAGACTCGGAGTCTGTAGTGGTAGAGTCATTCGAGGAGTCGGACGACGAGGATTTGGCCTTCTTTTTCTTGGATTTTGACTTCTTTTTCGTCCTTTTGACTTTCTTGAGTATGTTTCTCGCTTTGTAGTATTCGTCTCCTTCAGACGAATGCTTTCGGGAGCGTTTCCTCTTCCTCCCCAAAGCGATCTCCGAGTCGGTAGTCTGCAGTTCGGAGAAAACCTCCCACTCGGATTCCTCCGACTGGGGGGTGTGTGGCTTTGTCAAAGCCTTAGACGGCGGTGTCGGGGGATGCTGCTCACGAATGAGCTGGACGATATTGTCGTTCCCATCGGCTTGGGAGGGCCCTGCCTCCGGCGAGCGGTCACGTGACGGCACGGTCAGCTGTCCTGGGGTCGCGTCTCCCTCACTCAACGTGTGTGGTACACCCTTGTTACCCCGCTTCGCAGCCATCTCGAGTCGTCTGAAACCAACAAAAGTAAGTTAAGACGTACTCAAGGAGCAACTGAGCCTGGAACAGTGCTACGTGCCTATGGCTCTGAAAGGGTAATAAAACCGTATTTACATCAGTTTTACACCAGGCGTGATAAGCTAAGGTGTATCGAAAGAGTAACGGTCGGACGAACCGAACCGATCGAGGGGTTGGGACCAGTGTACTGTTCCCGCCCACGCTCTCTGTAACATACACTTCTCCCTCCCGTGGCTTCTACGCCAACGAGTTGGAGAAAATGCTACGAAACTCAGAGGTACGCCTCAGAAAACTAACGTAACGACGAAATGGCTCCGGCCAACATGTCTCTCCGTTCGGCAACGGGTGTCAAAAATAAAAACTATCTAGGCGACGAAATGACTCCTGCCAACATGTCTCTCCGTTGGGCAACGGGCGGCAAAACAAAATGGATGCCTCAAGTTCTACGGCACCGGATAAAAGCACAGCTTCAGAATAAGTATGAATCGTAAAACCAACTTGCAGAGAAGTTGATACGCATGTGCTATGATCATTCATAAACATGTATGTCAGTTTATGTCTCGGTACTTACGATAGAAACTGAGTAAATCCTTGGTAAAAACTGCTGAGCTGCTCGTAACGTCCTCCAGTTATGAGCGGAATATGCTAATTGCTGAACTCGGATGTTGCTTCCTTCTCCCTCGACCACGAGTAGCCAGAGGCTTAGTACCGAGGTAAAATATATATATACATAAACAATACCCACACTCATAGAGGTGGAACAGGACTTCACCAAAATCCAGCAACCGGAAAGAGAAATAGCCCTCTATGGGCGACGCCATTTGTAAACTCGTGTTCAATAACAGAATAATCAAAATCCAGCAAAAGGAAATCGCTCGTCAAACTTCGGTACGTAGCAAGCAGGGTGGATGACAGCGATTGGCCTAACGCCTTAATGATGCCCCACCGCAGAGTAGCACAAGCCAAGTCACGGAACAACTACACTGGTCCCTCACTACAGATCTTCCATATATGGTGTGATGACGTCACTGGGACCAGTGTATGCGTTCCTCCGTGCTACTCTGCAGAAAACCTGTCAAGGCATTAAGTCCATAGGCCCAATTGACGGTATTCAGGGTCAGCTATTGGTTAATAATATATTTTTTTAAATGCCCTCTGCCATATAATTTGCCGATATGCGCAGTTCAAAACTTTGATTTCATTCAAAATTAAAAGAAATAAAGAACAATTTGGCATAAACATGGATGCACAAATGAAATATTAATAGTTTGGCGTTCTCTGTGGCGGAGTGGTTAGAGTTGTCTGACTTTTCTCTAGGTCAGACTCCTAATCTGAGGGTCGGCGGTTCGATTCCCCGTGCCCCCAGCTCTGTGTATAACTTACAGCATCATCAAAGGCCGGTTGCTCTCATACCATGTCTATGTGGTGTGGGAGGTTAAAAATCCCTTGGGTCGGTAAAAGTGTAGGCTCGGGCTTTCTATCGACCAGCAGTGGAATGAGGAAGACCAGTCGTCTATAACTGAAATTTCCCCTGCTTAAACAACTAATGGACCAAATTCCACGCAAACGACAGCTGTATCACCCGAGTTGCTAAAATTTCAAATCGAACAACGCGAGTGGAGTAAAAAAATACATGCGCAATCATAAATACTTTGCTGTAGTTATATCGGGGGTCGGTCCTAAGCATAGCTTATTCATATTAGTACTGTATTGTAAAGCCAACGTTGAACGTGCTTTCGCTCAAATAATAATATAAAACTTCCCTTTTATCGCTCACTATATAAAGCAGTTGTACAAAAACTGCACGATTCTTGCTACACCTTGAAACTAAATTTCACAATACCTTGAAATGCTGATCCCTGTACTGGCTTAGCGCTGCACTGCTCGCGGAATTGAAAACCTTTTTGTGTCTATCTCCCATTTTGATGATAAGTTATCCGTTGTTGTTGACCGGTGTTGGGAAGTCCGGCTTTTCGGTTCCGTCTGACAACAGTATCTTTTGTATGAATCAGAACACATCTTCAAATATTGATCAAAGAACCAATATCATATCAAGACCTTTCGTGGATTTTATTGCTGTTTCAGATTTATAAGTAGGTTAATGTCAAGATACAAATTTGAAGATTCATTTGAAAGATAATTTGGACATAAGAAATATTGTATTGTGAGTCAACATACACTTCTCTATTGAAACACCAGGTGCCACTGCTACTATCTGATACAACAAAGCGCCAAATGTAAACAGCGGCAACTGTGAATACTAGTGACCGGAAGGGGTAGCAGAACCAGTAAAAATGCTACTCGCTAGTTTCGCCGCCTGAGAGTTTGTGGGATCTATGGCCGGTGTGGTGGTTTCAGCGTGTTCCTGTGCTCAGAGGTGTCCCTCGCTTCTGCGCATGCGTCAGAATCTAATAAGGATGGCCGTAATCGATTAACACTACCCGGGCGACTCGGGTCATCCGAGTCGTCAGAAATTCAAATAGAACACGGCGAGTGGAGTCGACAAATACACGTGCCATGTGCAAAAAAAGAATAACTTAGATTAATTAAATGGAAATATAGGTAAACTGGGCCATCATAAAATACTTTAAATCCTATTTTGCTGTATTTTTATCGGTTATTAAAAAAAAAAAAAAAGATTGTCCACCCGAGCGCGGAGAAGCGTATTCGATTATTCGACCCGAGTTTGTAGGATGTGCGCATGTGCCAATAAGTGGCTCAAGTGACCCGAGTTGATGCGAAATTCGCGCATGCGCAGAAGCAGCGCAGAAGCAACGGGACACCTCTGAGCACGGGAACACGCTGAAACCACCACACCGGTGTTGCAGTTTCAGCGGCATACCAGTTTGCGAGGGACACATCCATTCAAATGCATTGTCAATGGCCGTGAGCAAATCTTCATACAGAAAAAGTTAAATATCTCTACAACCACACCACCTAGAAACAAATCCCTTGGTACACATATAGAAAACATGTGTACCAAAAAGATTATATTAAATTGATAAGGGTAGGGTTATGGATTTCTATTAATTTTGAATAAAACTAATGTTTTGCATTGCACGTACCGTCAAATTCAAGGCATTGTCGATGGTCGTGAGCAATCTTCATACAGAAAATACAGGAAAAGTGAAATATCTCTAAAAGCACACCACCTAGAAACAAATCGCTTGGTACACATATAGAAAACATCTTTACCAAAAACATTATGTTAAATTCATAAGGTTAGTGACGATGCTGTTCGATTTTGATGCATGCGCAGAAGCGATGTGTCCCTCGCAAACTGGTGTGCCGCTGAAACTGCAACACAGGCTCAAAATGTATGTTTGTTTGCATGCATGCATGCATATGTCATGGGGGGTCATGAAAATGGGAAATATTGCGCCTAGAGCAGGACTTGAACCCACATCTCTTTGCATTCCGGGCCAGTGTGCTAACCATTTCACCACCTAGGCTACCTGATATCAACACACTACCCATGCCTACCTGTCTATGTGGTTACTTGCCTGAGAGGTCAGTGCAGACTACTACACTCGTCCCCCTGGAATTGTAAGTCTTTTAAATGATCATTTAATGCTTACAATTACATACATACAGGCAATGCACAAACACATACATACACAGGGTAGGTTCAACAACCATACAGTGCATAGCTTGTACAGGATCCTGGTCACAGCAACCAGTGTCATGGGGGTGATGAAAATGGGAAATATTGGCCTAGAGCGGGACTCGAACCCACATCTCTATGCATTCCTGGCCAGTGTGCTAACCATTACACCACCTAGGTTCCCTGATATCAACACACTACCCATGCCTACCTGTCTATGTGGTTACTTGCCTGAGAGGTCAGTGCAGACTACTACACATACATACATAGATGCACACATACATGAAGAGTTCAGGCGCAAAACCCTGTAAATGCCAATCCCAAAATTTAATTAAAATACAAGATTTGTAACTGAAGCTTGGACTAAAGTAGGGGAAATTAACTTAAACCTCAGAAAGGTGGACTTCGGCCAATTCTTGATTGATTTTGACCAGATGAAAACTAAAATCTGTAGTATTTAATAGACTTCAAAATAGCACCATTGCAAGCACAATTTTAGTAGAATTAATCCTCCAAATTCATATTTCCGTGCGCCTGTAAAACGGCATGATGAAAAGTGATGACGTCATAGCAGGACCGGCAAGCGCGATGGATTTCCAAGTGCCTCTAGTCAATTCCTGTTGGATTTTGACCGGACAAAAACTAGAATGTGTCAAAATTATCGCCATACAGTGTCATATAGCTGTGGTTCACCAGGCAGCAACTCCCTGGTAACCAAATGAAGCAGCATTAACAAGTTACTGTGAGTTTGCTCTACCACAGACAAGCAAGCAGAACGCCATATCTGAATGGACAGATTGGAGGACAGGGCCTGAAGTGATGGCCCACAAATGCACAGATGCCTGGAAAGATGGCACATGGATGCACGGATGCCTAGAGGCACAGACACGACTGCATGGATGCCAAGAAGCACAGATGCACAGATCGTCGACAGAGACGAACGGCTGTAATGAAAATGGCCAGGATGAAGACGCGCAGAACATCAGGCCAGCTAAGCAACAGGTGAGGCAGTGAGCAGTGAACACAGAGCACCGAGATGCAAGCATCGGATGCCAGGCCACTGATATTGATATATAATTCCATCATAATATTGCTATGGACTAGTTATTAGTGATGGTAATTGTTTTGTGGAGGCTAAGCAGCTGGACAGGTCAAAGGACTTCAGTGCCATAGTGCGCTCGGACACTCGCTAAACCTGTGGGTTAAGTTAATTACTTACTTACTTACGCCTACTCGCTTAAGTTAAGTGCTTGTATATTTTATTGTATTACTGTATGATGAATGAGTAAAACTGGTATGTTTTATGAGGATTTTGAAACATTTCATGTCTCAGAAATACTTTGAGGGGGGGATGTGATATATGCGTAATAGACATCTAGACGTCCAGACATCTAGACACGTCTGTAATATATGCAAATGAGATGACATCACATGACTAACTGTGCCGGAGGTCTAGACCCCTGGACGGGGAATAAAGCATTTAGTATCCAGAAGTCAAAGTGTTCAGACTTTGTACTTTCACACGTACCAGCATTCCTATAGCGAATCTACGGCAATGCCATTTATCACATTTCTATCATAATAAACGTATAGCGCCGATAGCAGATGAGTTTCTACATACACCACGTTCTAACCTGCTGAAAATTGGGCTAAATTTGTTAAATATTTTGTAGGTCCATCTATATGTTGAAAATTTGGGAGAAAATGCCCCGTTTTCCCACTATATTCACAGAAAATTGTTAAACTGCCTAACTTCTACGAGCTAGTGAGAGAATACGGCAGCATGTATTTTAGTGGCCGATAGCTCTCACAGATGGCAGCACCGTATGGTATCTCTATGCACAGTTTCAGTTGTGTAGCTAAATATTTTGCCGTGTCCACATGGGGGTTGAAGTTGACACATCAAATAAGAAATAAATCCATCAAACCAGTTTATTTTTATTGAAATATGTATTCCTATTTATTTATTCATTGTTCCATAATCCTTACATCCAATTAGAACAGATCTTTATTTCATTTTTTTAAATTGAAACAAACTTGTCATTGAAATATATATAATCGAGGCATACTCCGCATCTTGTGGCCGATGCTGATTGGATGATGGGCAGAATCGATCGAAGTACCATGAACTCACAGCGGAAAAATTAAGTTTAGGATTGCTGGTAAGGCAGGAGAACTGCCTACCAAGCTGGCTACTGTTGGGGGCCAGATGATGGTTGCTGCTGTAGAGCTCCCATCCCCTAGTGAATGGGGGTGGGTGAAGAGTGACACTGGATGGGACGACTGCTGGACAACCCTCCCGGAGGCAACACAAGCCTGCCAGCAACTTCTCAGATGCGACTGCAAGAAGGGATGCAGAGGACAATGCAAGTATAGGAAGGCTTTACTTCAGTGCATGGCACTATGCCACTGTGGTGGACAGTGTGCTTGGCAGTAGAACTTGCAATATCATGGACAGCTTAGAGAACACAACCATAACCCCTTTGTCAACTGGGGATTGCAGACCCCATCTACTACCATGATTTAATACACAAGGAGAATATTTTGTTAGCTGATAAGATCCAACTACATAACGTACATGTGTAAACGAGTGGTTTGCATTAATGTATGTTTGATGCTCGGGTTGCTCACCTAGATCGCATTTGTCCGCATGTCGGATTGTTATATTTTAATGTGATGTAGACATGTACCCACTAACAATGAAAGGGTAAAATATAAATGTAAGATAATGTCGCGGGGGTGATGAAAATGGGAAACATTGGGCCTAGAGCAGGACTCGAACCCACATCTCTTTGCATTCTGTGGCAGTGTGCTAACCATTACACCACCTAGCTCCCTGATGTCACCACACTACCCACGCCTACCTGTCTATGTGGTTACTTGCCTGAGAGGTCAGTGCAGACCACTACACTAATATGTAAGGGTAAACGTGCTTCCACAGTGGCAGTGCAGTTTAATGTTAAAACGATCATTTTCAGATGGCAAAATACGGACAAAACTCATAAAAATGTTTTGCGTAATTGTTGCCTGATTGGCCAAATAAATCGTTTATGTAAGGTGTTTGACCTTTTATTGGCATCCCAGATTATATTTTAAGTGATATTGCATCGCTTGCATGCATTTCCAATTGAAAAAAACAGCACAACTCCTACAAATTATGTGTTATGTAATACCTGATCATGGCCATTTTATAAAATGGCCACTACTTTGGCCCGAGGAGGAATATGCAATGTCTCTCTATCAACAAATCTTCCTGGTGGTATGTATTAAATGTGAACCAAATTCTATGCTTTTATCATCAAAGGACCTTTGAAGGAGTTCTTTGCACATATCTGCTGCACTTAAGGCCCTGTCACACTACGACGTACGGCGTCAGCGCATGCTCAACGTTAGAAAATTTGCCTGTATATTGGCATTCGTCAAACTTTTCTGTGGCGGGGGGTAGAAATGGGCGTATACACAACGTATACACAACATATGTAACATATGCAGAACGTATCATTGACATATTGCTAGCATATGAGAGCGTTCATGTGCCTCACAAAATGTTACATACGTTACTCCATCACTAGAAGTATGGCGTATACCTTAAATACACTGGAGATATGGCAGGCATACGTTCGAAGTATGTTAGGAGTATGTAATGCATCCGTTGGCAGTACACGGACTGTATGCAGACTGCACGTTCCCACCGGCTGAACGTATGGCTAATGTGCAGTAATGTACACCAACTTTTCCCTAACGTACTCCCAAAGTATGCCGATGTATCCTGAATGTACACGCAGCGTACGTTCAATGTACGAGCCACACGTCGACACATGTTGAACATTTTGAGCAGGCACATAATTTTTTCGGAGCCTCGAAGTGCATCGATGTAAGACAACATATCCCGACATATCCAGAACGTATACGCTATATGCCCAACATACACACCACCTAATGTACGCCAACGTACGCAGACGTGTTGGTCGAAAATCACATATGTTGCCACACATTGAGGCGATACGTCGTAATGTGACAGGCCCTTCAGGGAACTTGCGGAACGTGAAAACAACCAGTGTGGAAATTCAGATCGCTATGAAACTTCACATATTAAATAACTAGTCTTCCCAGAAAAAAAGTCTGCCAAATAGCAAGAGTGTAAGAATGTATAATGGATACCTGTCAATTACTGTCCATTGCAAAATAGAAGCAGCAATTCGTTATATAGCGATATAGCGATATATAGCGAATGGTAGACAGGAAGTGTGAACAGTTATTTGTCTCTTTTTTTGTTGTTGTTGGTACATTAGTTGTCCCAAGCAGGGGAAATCCCAGTCACAGACGACTGGTCTTCCCCACTCCACTGCTGGTCGATAGAAAGCCTGAGCCTACACTTTTACCCACCCAAGGGATTTTTAACCTCCCACACCACATAGACATGGTATGAGAGCAACCGGCCTTTGATGACGCTGTAAGTTATACACAGCGGTGGAAATCCAAATTGGCAGAGCTGGGGGCATGGCGAATCGAACCACCAACCCTCAGATTAGGAGTCTGACCTAGAAAAAAGTCAGACACTCTAACCACTCCGCCACAGAGAACGCCACTAATTATGATTTAGACCTACTCTATTCTCTGTATTCAGATATATAAGGGAATAAGAGGAAATTAATTAGCATTTTGAGGAGTTAGCCTACTGTGTATTATTTCATTTATCTAGTTCTGAATTATGTATCAATGTGAAAATTAGACTTGCAGAAAATCTAAAATACCCGATATGAGATAGCATTAGAAAATAATGTATTGTAATAAAACACATTAAGCCCTTTAATTTGACATAAGTAATAATTTGACCAGCATTAATTTTCGCATGGCTTGAGACTTTGGCTACCGATAATTGTTTCATTGGAACCAGCCAAATTTAAAGTCCTCGTTTTAAATGGTTATGTTTGAACTATTATGACATCATATCACCCTGTGGTAAATAAAAAGAACACACATTGCAGTTTTATAGCCAAGTACAATGTTTTAATATCGAATTTAATACACCAATTAATTATAACATTTATTTTAGAGTTTTCGTCTGAATCTCATTTCTGAGGCGCTCGGGTCACGTGGTGGTTATTTGGTGAGCCGCAGGTGACTGTCTATATTTAGTTCTATTCGATCGTTCAATGGGTGTCCGCTATGTAATGTACGTCTGAACACCTTGAGTAGCGTGATGGAACTCTTTATTTACATACGTGTTACCCAGCATGCCCCGTACATGACGTCACGGTTACCTATGACACGGATACATAACATCTCATTTCCATGGAATTATTGAGCCTAACACGCATGAACACACAACCCTAAGTGAACACGTTAACAAAGATAACCTGTCTTAAATGTAATATATACTTAATCTAACACAACACATTTTCCCTTTTCTGATGTTTTTTTTTTTTATCAGTGTTCCAAATGTAGCCGATGTGAACCCCAAAGGTGCACATGCCAACACCGTAATAGTAAGTCAAAGCAAAGTTCTTAAAGAAACCCTAACCTGTTCGGTGGACGAATGTGTCTACCATAACGTGTTTGATATGTATGCGTCATATCACCTTTGTGGTCACCGTTGTCATCCCGAGCTGTCCTATCATTTGGCATTTCATGTGGACTGTCCGGGGGACATTTATATATGAATTTCCTATTTCGGCGCACAATTTTATTGCCACTGTTAACGATCTCATAATCCCTTGGTCCAGGTGTATTATTATGAACGATCTTCCCTGATCTCCATTGTCCCATGTGATCCTTATACCTAATGTTATCACCTGGCTTAAGTGTGGTCAACGGTGTTCCAGCTTTCCTATCAAAGTGTTCTTTCTGATTTAATTGATTATGTTTCAATAACAACAATTTGGACGTTTGTACACACGGTTTCAACTTAATATCTAACACAGGTAAGCGTGTTCTCAACCTGCGAGACATCAGCAGTTGAGCTGGTGACGCCCCTATGCCTTGCAATGTAGTGTTACGGTAGTTCAACAGGCCTAGATACATGTCCCCATCATCCTGTTGTGATTTTTTTATTATATTCTTTATAGTTTGCACATATCTCTCTACCTGGCCATTGCTCTGGGCGTGCATCGGATTTGTATATACAGGTGCAAAGCCATACCCGGTAGAGAAATTGGTATATTCGATACTTTTGAATTGAGGTCCATTGTCAGAAACGACATACTTAGGTATACCGTACCTGGCAAATATCTGCTTTAGCGCTATGATCACAGCTTTGCTAGTGGTGGTCTGCATTTCAATAACCTCGGGGAACTTGGTATAATAATCAACCACCACTAAATAATTACAATCATTAACATGACATAAGTCCACCCCTATTTTATAAAACGGTACATCTACTACCGGGTGATTCATGAGAGGTTCTTTATGAGGTGCACTCCTAAATTCTTGACATATTTGGCATCTAGCAATTTTGTCCTCAATTTGAGTGCCCATGCCCGGCCAGAACACAGTATCCCTCGCCAATTGCTTACATTTAATGATCCCTAAGTGGGACTCATGGATTTTATTTAATACATCCGCTTGCAACGATTTAGGAATAACTATCTGTGTGCCCTTTAATACCAAACCGTGAGATGATGTGATGTCCCTATTATAAGTGTAGAACGGCTTAATCATTGGTGATACCATCTTGTTATTACTGGGCCAACCATCAAGAACGTAACCAATTATCTTTTGCAGGGTTTTGTCCACTTTGGTTTCTGATATGACTCGCTGTACCATATCCGTCTCAATATCCACGGTTGCCACCGACACATCGTGATCAAAAAGATCATTTGGCTCTATGCTAGACGTGTGTGCTCTTGACAGTGTATCTGCAAAATAAAGTGTTGACCCCTTAGTGTAAACTACTGTTAAATCATAATTCTGTAACCTCATTCTCATACGCTGCATGCGAGCTGAGAGTTCATGTATAGGTTTCAGCATAATGGATTCTAACGGCTTATGATCTGTTTGCACAATAATATTATTACCGTATATATACTCGTGAAATTTTTTACACCCGAAGCAAATAGCCAGAAGCTCCTTTTCTATAACTGCGTAACTTATTTGACATTTATCTAACGCTTTGGAAGCCATTGCAACTGGTCGACCATCCTGAAAAATGGTTGCCCCCAATCCATATTTGGAAGCATCGACCTGCAAGACTATTTGCTCCCTACAATCAAAATACCTAAGGATCGGTGCATCTCTTAACAGCTGTTTTAGTTTCTTAAATGCCATTATCTGCGGTTCGTCCCAATGCCAGGCTATGTTTTTCTGTATGACTGTTCGTAATGGTTTTGTTATTTGTGCCATGTTACTTATGAATTTGCTGACGTAGCCTATCATTCCCAAGAACCGCTGTACAGCAGGTTTGTCAGTCGGATCAGGCATGTCTATGATTGCCTGTACTCGCTCTTCATTCGGCCTTAATCCATCAGCAGTAATTAAGTGCCCTACATAATTGACACTTGTTTGGCAAATTTTTGACTTTTGTGGATTTAACTTTAGATTCATCAGTCTGGCACGGGATAATACCGCTTCTAACCGCTTATTATGTTCAATTACAGTTCTACCGTGTACTAAGATGTCATCCGATATTACATGAACTCCTTCAATGTCATTTAGCATGTCATTCATTTCTTTAATAAAAATGTCTCCTGCCGTTTTAATACCAAAGGGTAACCTGGTGTAACGGAACCGACCCCATGGGGTATTAAATGTACAAAGTTTGGAACTATTATTATCAAGCTGTACCTGCCAATACCCACTATTTGCGTCGAGCACGGAGAAAAATTTAGCCCCGTGTATTTGTGCTACAACTTCCTCTACCGTTCGGACAGGATACGGGCCTCGCAGGATAACTTTATTTAACTTGGTGGGGTCCAAACACACTCTAATTTTGCCCGGTTTCCGAACAATTGTAATAGAGCTGACCCATGGGGTTGGTTCCTCCTCCTTAACAATTACACCTAATTTTAACATGCGGTCCAATTCATTCTTGACATCCGTCATAATTGCTACAGGTATCCTACGTGGAGGATCAATTACAGGAGGTACAGATACATCTACATGAATTGTGGCATTCACTTTTATAAGGCCTAAACCCTCAAATACATCAGAAAAATTATTTACCAGATGTTGTGCTTGTGATACAACCGTACTGTCTTGAATAACATCAACCCGAGATATTAGGCCTAAAGTAACACACGCTTCTTTGCCTAGGATGGCACTCCCCGCATCTGTGACTTGAAATTTCAGTCGTCTCCCTCTGACATCCAAATGCACCTCTCCAGCTGGCATTACCCGATCACCGTTGTACGTCACTAAATGGCACTTGGAAGGATTCAGCACTACATTTACCAATTTGTGGTACACATCCAGCGGTTAAAATGTTCGCTTCTGATCCGGTATCCATCTTGAAGGATACATCACAATCTTGAATCCGCACAGTCGTAAACCACAATCCATCCTTCAACCCGTCACTTTTGTAAACTGCTCCGACGAACAGATCATATGCTTGACCCAGATCCTCTTGCGCGTCATGAACGTTATCGCTAGAGGGCAGCATCGCTGCTTTCGTAACGCAGAAAGCGTATTGTTCGGGCGGTAGAGCATTGTTCTGCCATGCTATTTTGAGTTCATATTAATGCACTGGTCACATACACGTTAGTAGACGTAGCTTAACGTAGGTGAACATAGTGGAGGCTAACGTGGGTCAAACGTGGTGTAAGTACGTTAAACTACGTTGAAATACACTAAGGTACGGCAGGTTTTGGTTCAGATAAATACGCTATGGTACGGATAAATACGTCACGGTACAGATGCCAGTACGTTCAACTACGTTCAACTACATTCAACTATGTTCAACTACATTAGCCTCCACTAAGGTCAACCCCGTCCACTAACAGCTATGTGACCAGGGCTTCGTCCAAGTACGCTAGAGTACTCTAGAGCACACTAGAGTACCTTAGCATCACGGATGCAAATTCAGCCTCTAATGTAGTGCTCTTTTGAACATGTCCAAAAATTAAATTGGACATCACGGCTCACCCACATTACTACCAAGTTAACATCACGGACAAGTATGGATGCCGGTGTGGCCGTCTCAGCTGCCACAAGGCTGATTTGCCAAATGTCGTTTCTGCGCATGCGCGGATCTCAAAGGCCGTAATCGATTAACACGACCCTGGCGACTCGGGTCATCCGAGTCGTCAGAATTTCAAATCGAACACCGCGAGTGGAGTCGACAAAAACACGTGCGTGTGCAAAACGACCCGACGCCAGTAACCCACCTCTTGGCTGGGGTTTGCTAGGAATGCCTGAGCTGGTACCTATAGGATAACAGCTACCACTACGAGTTTTTTTAATGCTTTTTTTAAAATAACCCAGATTGTCAGCTTATACGATCCTAAAATACTTTAAATCCTATTTTGCTGTACTTATATTTGTTATTAAAACAAATAATTAGGTTTTAGATTAAGCCACCATTTTTTCCACCCCGAGCGTGCAGAAGCTTATTCGGTTATTCGACCCGAGTCTGCAGGTTATTCGTCACTCGAATCCGCGCATGCGCAGAAACGACATTTGGCAAATCAGCCTTGTGGCAGCTGAGACGGCCACACCGGTACCTTCAACTACGTTCAACTACGTTAGCCTTCGCTACGTTCAACTACGTCCACTTGCGTGTATGTGACCGGGGCTTGTCCATGTTGCGGGGGATTGAGTGCCTTGGGGAATGGATCGAACTTAACTGCTGGATTACAACTCCTGAATAGATGACATTGATTGATTAGACTACTTTACTGATTAGATGACACTGATTGATAACTTGCCTACTACTCAACTGGTCCTTATGACACTGATGTGATTGATTACACTACTTACACTATGACATTGATTGATGAACCATTATGTTAGCCTGAACTTAACTAACTTGACACTTAATAAAGGCCACATTATAGTAGTCCGTCTCCGCGTCTTGAATTAGTGTGGCGCTAGCCATCGGTGCCCGCTCCCAAATTACCCATGGAGCAAAAACTGCTTTGATAGGAATCAATGGTAAACAAGTTGTGGATCACCTGGTTCCAGCTTGTACTGTTTGTATATATACACAGTATCCTATTCCATCACCTCTATGCCAATTATATATATATGATATATAAGTTTGTTTGTCGTTGTTTTACGTCCTAGCAACATCTAAGGTCATATTAGGATGGGTACCGACTTGTGACAGTGCGCACTCATGGCGGCTTTATAGTGCTGCCCCTCTGGGAAATCAGGCCACCAGCACCATGACCTGATGTCCCACTCAGTCACATTATCCTGACACTGAGCTAACCAGTCCTTGCCCTATCCTATTAATGCAGAGCGCCAGGCTAGGAAGCGACAAGTACCAATTTTAAAGTCATTGGGTTGACTCGACCGGGAACCAAACTCCTGACCTTCCACACGCGAGGCCCACGCTCTACCGCGCCCGGCATGATGTATAAGGCATTATACGAGTATAAATGCTAGGGAAATGTTATACCTATTATTAATATCATTCCCCCCACTGCTGTCGGGGTTCTAATATATATATATATATATATATATATATATATATATATAGAGAGAGAGAGAGAGAGAGAGAGAGAGAGACAGAGAGAGATAGGGTAATGGAATAGGAGAGAATGCAAAAGAAAAGAAAAAGGCAGTCATTGGATGCACTCGATTAAACATTTAAAGTCTATTAATCTACATGATTTACTAAATTCTTTACTGCAAAGTTAGCGGGTTATGATATATAAACATTTGAACTATATATTTAACATATTAGATTGCAAGTTCATGGGGTTATGTCAATAACCCAGCCTTTCATAATGATTTCAGTATTCTGAATAAAGTTGGTGTTGCTGCTTAGTTGATATCGCTGTTAAATATCTCGTAATGCAAATACCACTGGCCGTCTTCCAGTTGTTTCCAGATTACAACGTATCTGGAAGAAATAAAATGCACAAAGAAATAAAATGTATGAAAATCAATAATAGCAAATATACCTCGAATAATCTTAAGCCCTGTTCACACACACACACCTGAAGTTGCCTCAACTAGTTCGCCTCATCTAAGTCGCCTCAAAACGCCTGTGTGAACATGCAGCTGAGGCGAATTAGGGATGATTCGACTCAACTAGTTCGCCTCATGTAAACCGCCTCGTGAGGAGGATTAAATTAGGTGAACTAGTTGAGGTGAATTAAGGTGTATGTGTGAACGGGGCTTTAGATATGAATTTTAGCTGAACAAAAAAATCCTTACGGGTATAGACAAGTCAGATGTTTGTTTGTTTGTTTGTTGTTGTTTTACGTCCTAGCAACATCTAAGGTCATATCAGGACAGGTACCGACTTGTGACAGTGCACACTCATGGTGACTTTATAGTGCTGTCCCACTGGGAAACCAGGCCACCGGCACCATGACCTGGTATCCCACTCAGTCACATTATCCTGACACTGAGCACACCAGTCCTTGCCCTATCCTAATAATGCAGAGCGCCTGGCTAGGAAGCGATAAGTGTCAATTTTAAAGTCATTGGTTTGACTCGACCGGGACTCGAACCCACGACCCCACGATCTACCAGCACGGGAGACGGACGCTCTAACTCATTCGGCCATCCCGTCTGGTCGACAAGTCAGATAAATTATATATGTATTTTAAAATAAAACAATGAATCTATCTTTTTCTAAAAGGAAAATAAAATCATGAAATCTTCAGAGATATAGTCACACGCCCTAGAATGAATGCCGCACTTACCTGGTAACTAAATGAGCACATACTATCAGGTCTTTCGTTAGCATATATATCCTGTATATTCATTAATTAATTAAGAAAGGGAAATTTCATTTGCGGAGAGTTGATCTACCCTCATTCTACTGCTCCTTACTTTATCCTGAGAATGCAGAGTGGCAGGCTCGGTAGTGACACGTATACATTTTAAAGTCATTAGCTTGACTCTGCCAAAGTTTGAACCCCAAGGGATTGAATCCCACATACGAAGCAAGGGCTTGACTAATTCGGCTACCTCACCTGATAGTTATGGGTGCTATCAGTCTAATACTACTGAGATAACCAACTAACCAATTACAGGCAATATCAAAATTAGGCCCAACTTAAAGGTGCATAGTCTGATAAAAGCATCAAATTTTCAAAACCGAAACAATTACCTAAATTTGATCCTACATATCTAACTCAGATGCTAACCCGTATTAAGCATTTTGTTGCCACAGAAGAGAATACTGAGTCAATTTAATAGGATCTGCTACTGCAGAAGCCTATGATGTCAGAATTTTGGCATGCTTGCCAACATTAATATTGCATGTTTGCACTTCAAATATCTCAAAAGTTAGCCATTTAAAATAAAAGTTACTTCAAACTGAGGTATGGTAGATAATAGCGACCAGTCTAATATATTTATCTCAGTAAATGACAGAAACTCAAAGCCATCGGACTTCGCAACTCCAAGTTATAACAGTACCGTACTTCACATTACCCGCTCGTTCCCCCTTAATACTGTAGTTTCCACTCAATGAAATACCAATGCCTATGTGTTGAAAACGTAATGTTGAGGAATAACATACTTGGACCCCCCCTCCCATCCCCCCAAATAAGGAAAGAAAAACCCACCAAAAAACCCCACACCAAAGGGTACATACATGTCTTCCATAATGACTTGTTACTTACTTTCCGTTGTCGATCTGCTTGCCCCGTGAGTCTGTGATCTTGTAGGTGGAGTAGTCAGAAATGAGCCCTTCCCCCATTTCTAGGACCTCCACATTCTCCAACTTAATGTATCGAGCACCAAAATGCCTCAGGCGACTCCACACACGAGCACATGCTGTAAAGAACCAATTACTCTGAAGTTCCTATTGAGCCAACCTCCGCATATCAATGTTTTAAGCCTATATTTCTTTCAAAGATTTACTCGACTCCAAAAAAAACTGACCTCCCATAACCGATAATAAGCCTCAGCGTTTGCAATTCTTGATCAAGATTATTGTTTCAATAAACAATAACAAGCTTATCTGATGTATAATTAATTATGTGAAGATAAATAAACGAAGGTCCTACTTCCTCATGTCACTATGTTTCTGTGATATATATGCACATATAATTTTATATTACACCAAATATATCATAATATATAGCATCATACAAAACTCCATGGCGTGAGTGAACAGCGTATCATCCCGGTTAGGATTGAGTCATGTGGTTGGAGGGGGTGGGGGCATACGTCAAGTAAGGCACCCCATCAATAATGAAGTAGTAAATAAACATATAATTCTCTTCCGTGCCTTTATACTCTCATAATGCATATACATCACATATACAATTATTCAGCATTGTATGTATTGCTATAAAATTGTATATAGTATAATTTATTTTGTAGTGTATATAATACATGGTTGTGGTATTTTCTTAGATACATTCTTGACAACAGATTTCCCCCAAATATGGGTGTTGGTGTCGCTTTGCATGTACAGATAAACCTCTCTAACCGACCACCTCCACAGATCGACCACTCCGCTATATCGATCGCTATATTTGCGTCCGAAACGATCGCCCATACAATACCATTGTAACGAAATGAAAAACTCCCTAAACCGACCACCTCCCTAAATGGACCATTTAAATTCGGTCCCATGGTCTGTTGACTGAGAGAGGTTTTACTGTAGTTATAATCAGCATCCTGGTTGGGAGACCCCTGGTGGTGGTGAACCGAAGCGGAATCCTGTTGGATCCTGGTTAGCCACATTCATACAAGATATGCACGACCCCAGGAATCATGCTAAATCTATACTCTACGCGCAAGTGCTCAAAATAAATCCAATATAGATACATTTCTTTCCAAAATCAACAAACAAAGCACATTAAGTGTTGGACCTACATTTCCATAGTGTTTTTAATATGTGAATTTACTTTTATTTAGTGCTTTAATGCTTCAGTAGACATGGGTAATTTATCCAGTTAGCAGAAAATGCGAAAATAGAAACATTTCTTTCCAAAACCAACAAACAAAGCACATTAAGTGTTTGACCTACATTTCCATAGTGGTTTTAATATGTGAATTTACTTTTATTTAGTGCTTTAATGCTTCAGTAGACATGGGTAATTTATCCAGTTAGCAGAAAATGCGAAAATAGAAACATTTCTTTCCAAAACCAACAAACAAAGCACATTAAGTGTTGGACCTACATTTCCATAGTGGTTTTAATATGTGAATTTACTTTTATTTAGTGCTTTAATGCTTCAGTAGACATGGGTAATTTATCCAGTTAGCAGAAAATGCGAAAATAGAAACATTTCTTTCCAAAACCAACAAACAAAGCACATTAAGTGTTGGACCTACATTTCCATAGTGTTTTTAATATGTGAATTTACTTTTATTTAGTTCTTTAATCCTTCAGTAGACATGGGTAATTTATCCAGTTAGCAGAAAATGCGAAAATAGAAATCACACCAAAAAATGACGTCTTCTTGCACAAAGCTGATATCAGGCCACATCCTGAACATCCCAGCGATTACGTAGCACAGGGAGTGCCAAGTAAAGATACGGTTATGTTTATTTGGGTCTTACATCCTGACAGCATCTAAGGTCATATCAGGATGGATCCTGAGTTGTCACAGTGCGCACTCATGATGATGTTTATAGTGCTGCCCCACTGGGAGACCATGCCACCAGCACCATGACCCAATTTCCGACTCAGTCACAGTATCCTGATACTGAGCAAATCAATCATTGTCTTGTTCTAGTAACGTCAAGTGCCAAGCTATGTAGCGACACGGATCCCTATCAATTTTGTAAGTAACTGTGTAAAATTTCCCGATATTTAGACATTGGAGGATGGTGTGAACTAGTCTATAGTAATTACAATTGTGTATAAAAAGGTAAATGGTATATAAAGCCAGAGGCATTAAGGTATTATGTGGTGCTGGTGATACTTTACTGAGTTAGAGAGACATTGTGTAGTTATAGATAGTGTGAGAGGGGCACTACTTTTAGTGTGACAGGGCCTTAGCAGCTCAGCTCACATACCCCCTCCACCCCAATTGTTATTTACGGATCACTGCACACCTAGACACAACAGGGCACTGTAGCCATCAACAACCAAGTATTGGATACAGGCAGGTTGGATGTTCATTGGTTGGTTGAAGAATGCTTAGTGCTGATTGGAGGAGCTGATCAGGTGTGACAGCCATCTTGGATTCATGAACCTATATATAATAATAAAACAAGCAAGCTCCTTCTGGTTCCTTCTGCACACTCTATACTCTGCCTTTCTTCTACTTGCCTGTAGTGATTTCCTATTTAGCCTGCCTACACAACCACATCTGCCGGCCGTCGACTTTACAACTGATTTGATTTGACCAGGATTTGAACTCCCGACCTTCCGCATGGGAAGCCTGCGCTCTACTGATCCGGCCATCGCGTCCGGTTTTAGTAATTGTAAACACAGTATGTATATATCTGACCACCGCGTCCGGTTGATAGATCCGGCTACAGATGAGATACCCGGGTATTATGTAAATAGCGAAGGATATGCATGTGGCAATTGTGCAAGGGGGAGGGAATGTGGGAGGTGGGGGTGGGGTATCATCGTGAATCGGTTATGTTTTGATTATAATTATTTCGTTTGTTGGGGTTTTGCATCCTCACAACATCTAAGGTCATATCAGGACTAGTAGGGGCCTACCGACTTGTGACAGTGCGCAGTCATGGCGACTTAATAGTACTGTCCCACTGGGAGACGAGACCATTGGCACCATGGCCTGATTTTCCACGACCTGATTTTCCACTCAGTCACATTATCCTGATACCGAGCTAACCAGTCATTGCCCTATCCTACTAATGTCGAGCGCCAGGCTAGGTAGCAACAAATATTAATATTGTAGGTCATTGATTTGACTCGACCATGAATCGAACCCCCGGCTTTCCACACGAGAAGCCTGCAGTCTATCGATTCAGCCACCAGGTTTTATTAGAAGTCATCTATACAAATAGGCGATGATGCAAACGATAACTACCTACACATTACTTGAGAATCATTGCAATAATTTATTTATGTAAGTTAGTTTATTAAGTTTTTAGGGCATATTAGGATGATGACCAACTTGTGGCGGTGCGCACCCATGGTGGATTATAGTGCTGCCTAACTGGGATGCCGTGCCACTGGTACTGTGACCCTATATCCCATTCGGTCACATTATACTGACCCTAATATATGAGAATCAAGTTGAACTGATGTTGTGGGTGCACTCACCGATCCGGCCTTCAGCCATTGGTTGGCCTGGTGCTAACAGCTTACAGTCTTGTGTATACAGGGCGGCAAGCGACTCAAAGTCTTCGGTGGCATAGAAATGTTCCCATTTGTTGGACTGCTGCACTGCATAGGTCCGGGCACCTGTCACACACACAAATGAAAATATGGCACTTTTGTATAACATTCAAATCTACATACCTAGAAAATAACATGGAATAAAATGTGTTCCTATAGAAATAGGGATAGGCCACCCCATTAAATGTGATTATAGAGATAATAAGGAATATTTTTCCCCTCAGCAATATAGTAATATAATAATTTTAGCACTAAAATGACTCAGCATAGGCATAACCTTAAAAGAGAAAAGAACTATAATTACACAATTAAAACCAATATAATGACATACTCTTGACAGCTGGTGCAGTTGAGTTGAATATCTCATAGTGAAACTGCCAGGTTTTGCCACCATGTTTGATGTCCTTGCTGTACTTCCAGATGACTACATACCTACAAGTACAAAGAATACACAGAGGTTACAAATGTTGAAATCTAACTATTTTAAAACCATAAAATGAATTCATTACTTATTAATATTTCCTTTGCTGTCATTGAATCCTTCAGAAATGATAAAACCAATAATTGCTTATGAAGATGAAACTGATTCCCATCACATATACAATGCTTTAATATTTAATCTGATGTATCAACTAAAATAGATAGTTGCTTTTTTGTAAACAAGTGCTCGAATTGACCAAGTTTCGATGATCGTCCCACCAGAAGTTATACCTATATATGATGTCCAAATTAAAGCTGCATAGTCTGATGAAAACATCAAATTTTCAAAACCAAATCAATTATCTAGATTTAATTCTACATATCTAACTTAGATGAGCCTATCTCATAAAGTGATAACTCTTTTTTTTTTGTCCATTGTAACGATTGACATAAAACAGCACAGAAACGGTTACACTGAAAACACAAGGACATTTGCTTCAAATCAATATGTATTCTATTGGGATTATGAAACACCATGTAAAAAAGAAATCAGTTTATCCTGAGTAAATGCATAAGCAGATAGTATGTTGATCGTTATAATGGACAAAGTTTTGTCCCATATTGCTTAGCACCTTTTGAGACAGTCTCAGATACTGGTGTGCTTATTAAACATTTGGTGCCACATAGAATGGAATACTGAGGCAATTGAATAAAACCTGGTTCTGCAGAAGCCTATGGTGTCAGAGTTTTGGCATGCTTGCCAAAATTAAGTTAGCAAGCTGCACTTCAAATATCTCCAAAGTTAGCCATTTAAAATAAAAGTTACTTTAAACTAAAGTAAGGTATATTATGAGAACCAACCTCATATATTTATCTCAGAAAATGACAGAAACTCAAAACCATCGGACTATGCAACTTTAAGTACAATTCAACTATAAGAATGCATAATCAGGCATATTTATGGATATAGAGATTGTGGGACTTACATAAGCATTGAAGAAAATACTTCCATTATCAAATATGCATTAATTGTGTACTAATATTTCATTTGAACACTGCCCAAGCTTCTTAAAAAAAGAAAAAGATTTTAATAGGGTTCTTGAAGTGGGTTGATTATTGCATGTTTATTCATACTCACTCTCCATGGTCAATTTCTGCACCAGTGCTTGTGAGCAGCTTGAAGGTGCTCCTATCAGCTGCCATATTACCGCCATCATACTCCACCTCCAGGTTTCCGAGCACAATCTGAGCCACTCCCATATCGCTCAATGACTTCCACACTGCTGCACACTCTGAATTATAATGGTTTAAAGCTAGTTATTTACATACACATTGGAATGACAATCATGATTGGACATCATTGCCACTACTCATTAATGCACGCTCCATTTCAATAAGGAAGGCCAGTTTGGCACTGTGGGAAAGATTGCTGTGCTTTCTCTCTTAAAATTACTGTAGATGGAGTCATTATAGGCTTTACAAATCATCTATGTATGCTGATATGCAGGAATGAGTATATCAACAGGAAGAGGAGTTTTAAAAATATTGTTCATCAGAAATGTCATCATTGTTAAGGGGCTGTCACATTACAACACATCTTGCAACCGCATGGCCAATGCGTAAAATCACATTTTTACGTCGAGATGCATCAAACGTTTCGGTGCGGGGGGTAAAGTTGGATGTATACATACCGCATACATAGCGTATGGCCAACATATGGCCAATGTATGTCTAACATGCCTCCTGGCGAAAAACGCTCGAATTATGGTCACGGTACGTTCGCAGAACGCCAGTGAAAGTTATATACGTTATTCGATCACCCGGTGGAGAAACGCAAAACGTACATTAGATGTATGTTATACATACATTAGATGTATGTTAGATGTATGTTAGACGTACATTAGACATACGTTAGACATATGTTCGAGGTACGTTAGACGTACATTAGACAGACGTTATCCATATGTTGTCAGTACACGGACTGTACGTTTCCACTGCTTTTAATGTAGGTCATCAAAGTGGAACGGAGTGAAGAATGTACGTCATGTCTAATGCACATCAAGATACACCTAACATATACATAATGTAGGGCCGACGTAACACCCATATGTTGTCGTACATCAAAAGTTGTGCATGGACAAAACTTTCGCGACCCCTTAACGAGCATCGACGTACGTCTACATACATCACCGTACCTCAACATACATCGATGTATGCATAACGAACGCATAACGCATTATGGCGTATCCTGACGTGATGAAAAATCACTTACGTCGGCGTACGTTTGCGTGATGTGTCGTAATGTGACAGCCCCTTTAACAGTCCACCAATGTCCTGTGTTGAAGGAGATCATTGTGGCACATTGTTCCCTTAGGAAGCACGATTATCTGAGTCATGACAAGTACTATCTATCCATAAACCTTTTTCAGTGTTTACAAACACGGGTGTATGCACACACACTTTGGCTGCAAAACATTTCATGTCTGACAAACCATAATGGCAACAACAAAGCAATCTGGTGCTCAGCCCTGAAGAATGGCAAATGGCTGTCTGATGAAACTATCATCATCAGATAGATACACATCTTGTCTCTGTATGTGTGCAAAGCAATTTGATGTTACATGGTGTGATTTAGTAGATATTTGAATTTTTCTGAGGTGCAAAGTGATCTACTTCATCTGTCAGCTTGGTCACATGACCAGAATGCAGCATTCTGATTAGTTTGTCAGGTGCTGTTGTTTACATTTACATGATACAGGCCATGTGCTTTTGTTGATCATGTTGTTTTTGCATTTTTTAACTAATAGTTGTCAGTTATTTATCACAAATGGTCCACATGCATTTATAAGACAGATTTTCTATCTGACTTTGGGACTTCTCATTAAGAATTAGTGTTGTTCATTTACTCTTTAACTCTGGTAAAAAATCCTTTGTGCGCGCACATACCTAATTAACTATGCGGATGTCATAGGAAAGACATCTATACACCCACTTTACTAACCAGCCCTGCCAATGGCGATGGGGCGTCCTGGTGCAAAGACTTTGCAATCCTCTGAGTACATCTGAGAGAGCTCTGCAAATCGCTTTGCTTTGTAGTGCTCCTCCCATAGAGACGACAGCTTTTGCAGTTCTGCTTTCACTTTACCTGAAAACAATTCGATAGTGGTGTTAGTCTAGTGAGAATAATCCAGTTCAGCAGACACATATCTTGCCATAACATTAGGCCTACGTTGATAGAAGTTAAAGTGTATAGATTTCTTAGTATTCTCCAAACCTGCTTATTTTTGCCCCAATATCTAGACTTAGCTAATGTTACTTCAATACTATTTCAAATATTCATTAAAATAAATAATCTATCATTTGAAGCATAGGATACCATTTCAGAAGCTACTGCTTCAGAAGTAAACTATAAAGTTGATAACTTCAATCCAAAGGGAGAAATGCTTAGTTGTCAACCTATGAGGATGAAAGGCTTACTGATACACCATAACCTTGTTTTTAGCTCAAATGTAGCGATAGTGGGTAGTAAATTCAGAGAGTGAAGGACTGATCTAAGAAGATCAAAGGACAACAGTTCCGGATTGGTCTCTATATTGAGCCACAGTTTGAATTGCATCTTCAGTGTTCATACACTTGAAGGAATTCAGAATTCAAGGGGGTTTCAAGCACTTTCCAGGTTAACTGAACCAACATTTCTGGACCTTAGACATACCAAGCTGAAGTGAAAACTTTCTTTTCCAATATGGCCATGCTATGCACATCATCTCTCATGGGCGCGTGGTTCTCACATTGCGAGATATAACAGAGAATGTAAGCCTACCCTGTGTTGACTTCACTGAGCAATGTAATATATATATATATATATATATATATATATAATATACAGAGAGAGAGGGAGGGAGCGAGAGAGAGAGAGAAAGAAAGAGAGAGAGCACGCAAGGGATGGAGTGAGAGAGATTTGAATGTTATATATAGGCCTATTATAACATTTTGATATACAGTAAAACCTCTCTAAATCGACAGACCATGGGACCGACTTTAAGTGGTCCATTTAGGGAGGCGGTCAGTTTAGAGAGTTAGAATATCCTTACAATGGTATTGTTGGGACCCAAATAATGCGATCGATATAGGGGAGTGGTCGATCTGTGGAGGGTCGGTATAAAGAGGTTTTACTGTATTGTTATTATCAGCATTGTTAATATATAGCTCTGTAACTTAACCTATATCCCGTCCCGATATGACCTTAGGTGTTGCTAGGACGTAAAGCAACAACAAACAATCAAACTTAACCTATATATTTACTAATGTTAATGACTTACTTGTCATCTTGAGTAAATCAGTAGTTCTGCAAGACAAGACATATATGGATTACGCAAGTACTTGTACATCATAACCTAATATTAGTAATAAGGATTTACTTTACATAGACCTATTCGAATCTATTCCACCAGTTGAAACCTTCACTCACTACTAAGCGAATAAACTGCATTGTCCTGGATAGACAACCAACACATCCATTAAAACCTGCAGGATTTCACGGCAATGATTGTTTCCGGTAACATGTTTCCTGTTTCATGAAACCAAACAGAAATCTTTACCGATAGGTTCCCATGAGACATGGGCATGTAATCCAAAATGTGTTTCCCATAACATTTTAAATGCTATATGTTGCTATTACAAGAAAGAATCTTCCACTAAGTTCCATCCTGTTTTTGTACTTGCAGGATTAAATCCACAACGGCCGTTCAAGGTAGTCAAAGGGCCATTGTATATTTTGTGTATTGTATATGTTCTTGTATATTTTGCCAATGAATTAAATACAAAACCGTTGTGGATAGAACCTAACCCCCCCATCACACACACACATGCACACACACACACACACACACACACACACACACACGCACACACACACTCACGCGCGCTATGAGTGATGGTATTGCAATTTAAAGTTCCATAGTCCGATTGTTTTGAATTTCTATCATTTTCTCAGATAAATATAATATCGTTATAATCTACCATATTTTAGTTTGAAGCAACTTTTATTTTAAATAGATAAGTTTTGAGATATATATGCAAATATGTAACATTAGTTTTTGCAAACATGCCAAAACTCTGACACTCTAAGCTTCAGCGGAAACAGGTTCTAGTAAATTATCTCAGTATTTCCTTCTATGTGGCAACAAATGCTAAATAAGTGCATCACTATCTACATTAAATGTGTAGAATCACAGCTGTGTCATTGCTTTAGTTTTGACAATTTAATGCTTCATCGGACTATGCAGCTTTAATAGCCGATAGTTGGTTACAAGGAGGACGAGTAATCAAACTGAGCTAATAAGTAATAATGACCCTTTTCAACTGTTAGAATTATTCTTAGTACAGTAAACCCTCTCTAAATCGACCGACCATGGGACCGACTTTAAGTGGTCCATTTAGGGAGGTGGTCGGTTTAGAGAGTTAGAATATATAGGTATTGTTGGGACCCAAATAAAGCGATCGATATAGGGGAGTGGTCGATCTGTGGAGGGGTCGGTATAGAGAGGTTTTACTGTAGTTTCAAGTACAATACCACGGTTAATATGATAGAATAATGTAGATTATAGCAATCAATTTATTATATTTATTAATATTTCTACAATTTAAATATTTTCCTAAACATAGAAAATATTCGTGTTAAAAATAGATGTTAGAATCAGGTGATCCTTAAAGGAGTATTTTTTAGTCCTGTATATTCGTCTGGTATACATGAGAACTCAGCAATGCGCCCAGGTTTACCGCTATCCCAAAGCAGCAGCACCGTACTCTAGTGATTGCATATATACATATTCGAACCCTGGTCGAGTCAAACCAATGACTTAAAAATTGATACTTGTCACTTCCTAGTCTGGTGCTCAGCATTATTAGGATAGGGCAAGGACTGGTGTGCTCAGTGTCAGGATAATGTGTCTGACACGGATATCAGGTCATGGTGCTGGCGGCCTGGTCTTCCAGTGGGGCAGCACTATAAAGTCGCCATGACTGCACACTGTCACAAGTCGGTACCCGTCCTGATATGACCTTAAATGTTGCTGGGACGTAAAACAACAACAAACAAACAAACAAAAAATATATATATTTAGAGTCATTGCTCACAATTTAGAAATATACTGCCAATCCCTTTCTAGGAAAGTGCCAATCCTTTCAATAGCTTACCTTTTTATCCAATGGAAGAAAATTCAAAGCAAGATGTAGCCAGTGAAATATGCACTAGGTACAGAACCTATGCGTCTATCACACATAATCTAGCTTATCAGGGTTTTAGGTCCTCGCAACTTTAAACAGGACGTGTACTGACTTGTAGCATTGCGCACTCATGGCGACTTTATAGTACTTCCCCACTCAGAGATGGCCGTGCCACCAAAACCATAGCCCAATATCACACTCAGTCATAATATTATCCCTACACCGAACCAACCAGTTTTGACTGTATCCTTTTAGCGCCAGGTAAGGTAATGGAAAGTATTCATTTGTCAAGATTTTGATTTGATTCAACCATGGATTGATCTCGTGACTTCTCGCACGGGGAGCGAGTGCTATATCCAGGGGCGTAATCGATTAATCGACTCGGGTCACCCGAGCCACTTTTTGGCGCATGCGCACATCCTGCAGACTCGGGTCGAATAATCGAATACGCTTCTCCACGCATGGGGTGAAAAAAATGGTGGCCCTTTTTTTTGTTTTTTAATAGCCGATATAATTACAGGAAAATATGATTTAAATTGTTTTATGATGGCATAGTTTAGTGATATTTCCATTTCATTAATCTATGTTATTACCAACAAAAAATATGTATGACTGGTACCAGCGCAAATGTGACGTCATCGCTCCTAGCCACCCTAGCCAAGAGGTGGGTTACTGGGGTCGGGTTGTTTTGCACACGGCACATGTATTTGTCGACTCCATGCGCAGTGTTCTATTTGAAATTCTGATGACTCGGGTGACCCGAGTCGGTCGGGTCGTGTTAATTGATTACGGCCCAGTTGGCTATTCCGTTTTGTCATATTGTCTCCAATATTTGATCAGTAGTTTCCACAGTAAAATGACTATTTGTTAAAACAGTTTTCTACAATTTCAGCGAAGTGAAATATGCTTACATAACCATGGCGGTTTTCCTGGTTCCTTAGTGCCTCTTATCATTTAAAGAAAATTATTGCAAAAACCCATACATAAACCTATGATTTGGCACCACTAGTACACACCAGGAAGAGTACACCTAATCCATACACAGGACTGAAGGTCGGTGGTTCGATTCCCTGTGTCCTCACCTCTGGCAATTTGGATTTCCACCGCTGTGTATAACTTACAGTGTCACCAAAGGCCAGTTGCTCTCATACAATATCTATGTGGTGTGGGAGGTTAACAATCCCTTGGATCGGTAAAAGTGTAGGCTCAGGCTTTCTATCGACAAACTGTCAAATGGTGAAAACAAGTCTATTCAGACTTATCCATAATAGGCAGCATAAATCTTCAACAAAAAATAGACCTATTTGCAAAGAATATTCATAAAATTAATGTTACCAACATTCCATATATGTTCTTTGCCATTGACATTGATTTCTCTTTCTGAACACGCCTGGTTTAACATTGTGCAGACATTCATAACACAAGAATGTTAATATATTTCGGCCCATAAGTGGATCTGGTTAGTTCACTTGTGTTTAGTAGACGATACATACCGTTCTGTTTGTACTTTGGAGAGATGATCAATCAGTTGGATGGATTAGTTGTCATTGGTTAACGTGCGTATTATGAGGCGCCCTTCCTGACGGACCGATGACTGGCACCAGACTGGTAGTTAGCTACACCACCGTAGGTGGCGCCTTGGCACTATAGACCTGCACAGATGCTTCCGGGAACCAAACCAGAGGTACTGAAAGGGAATCCAAGAAGAGAGATCAGCTTGGATCCAGTGCATCCTGGATTAACGTTGCATCATCCGATGGTTTGGAGTCACTCCCATATTTCATTTGGATAAATACTGTAGTACTAGTAGCTTGCACTGACCTCTCAGGCAAAGAGCTACATAGGGGGGGGGGGGGGGTTACCCATCAATTACCCCGACATCTCGGGGGGGGGGGGCGCTATACATCACATATGTATATATATGTATACACACACATATATATATATTAATGTATACATACACAATATATACACCCCCCGGATATAACAGCGCATTCGCTGATGGGGACAGATAGTGACATAGACAACTTTCGATTATTATGGGCAATGTAATTAACATTATATATGTACATATGTATTATATGTATAAGATTTCATTGATTAGAAACATGATTTAGTAATCAAAGAATTGTCCGCTTAGGGTACTCCCGATTATTATGGGCGATAATGTGATATTATATTTGGTGCTAGCTAAGCCATTTATTAATATCGGAACATGATTCGGACAGAGGAGCCTGAGACTGAGGTGGGAGAAAGGAGGTTTATTCAATACACAAAATAGGTTCACAGTGGCAAGTAAATTATCAATCTTATTTGATGTGGGGATTCAGTCCATCTGGTCAATGTCAGCTGATGGTAGAGGGAGGACCTAGGAGCCCGAGGAGGTAGGCCCGGGAGCCGACCCCCACAAAGTGGCGTTTAATATAGAGGGTGGGTGGGCATGGTCAAACAATACGCTTTGAAATCTGAACCCGAATGCGGATCAGGAGGTGTGGGGGTGGGGGGGGGGGGGGGAGAAGTGTGCATGCACCGCTTGGTGATGTGAGCGTCTCAGGCTTCCTCTGCCGGATCAACCAGAATTCAGAATTATGGGCCAATTCATAACGCTGGAGACAGAAATAGTACAACATACACACTTTTATTACAAGAGCAATTCAGCCTTTGTGGCTCTATATGCACATAGTCAAAGGCTACGTCAAATATATCCATTACCGGGAACAAGATTATATTTTTATTAAATCAACCCGAATATTATATGATACAGAAGAAGGACCTGACCTTTCTAGCACATAGTTCCATCAACCTTTTATTTTTAAATTCGAAAAATATTATATTAAAATTGTTTGGTTATATATATCAATCTGCCAGTTACATGGTAGGATAATCACAATTGTATTGTAATAAACCCGAATAGCAACACATGTGTAGGACTATCGGGGGAGCCTGCCCCTTAAGGTTTTTACAGTTTAGCAAGAGACATTTTGGGACTTTTCCCCCTTTTTCCGAAATAACAGAGGTCTCGACGGTCGGTCCCAGTCATCCAAAAGAAGCATATCAGACATCCAGCCTCCCAAATTAAGGAAAAAGTACAGACTGTAGGGTAGGGTGGCTGGTAACCATTTGTAAATCTGAATACGGTTAGTGCTATCAGGGTTAAAGGCGACCCGCACTGTACCCGGCTCCAGTAGTCAATCCCCATAGAGATCGGGAATGCTACAAAGTACAAGACCATTGGGAAAGGATAGACGCACTCATAGCATCCGGTACCCCGGCATGGCGACACTAACGCGCTCCCCAACGTCATGAATTACTCATGTTACTAGCAACATGCATAGTACACATGTTTGATATGCCGGCCTTATGTTTTAATGGTAATTTGATTTGTTTGGCCGGTACGTCTTAGCAACATACACAATCATATCAGGATGGCCACCAACTGTGTGGTAGTTGTCGAACCTAGCATGGCGCCGGCATTACTAGGATAGTGGGCCGTCCAAAAGTTGTCACCATTTTCAAGGTAGTACAACAAATCCCCTCCCTACAAAGTAGTAGCCTACACATCAGCACTTTTCTACAGACCCAGATGGGGGTGGTCAACTGAGTTGAGCACCCTCCTCATGTTTTGGTAGGCCGTGGGATTCAAACCCAATGCGTTCGAAGCCTGGCCGAGTCAAACCAGTAACTTAAAAATTGATACCCAGCAGTGTAATATATGTGAATATGGTATCGCCGGTAGACCGTATAATCTCGTGGCCCTCAAGTTCGAGTCCGAGATCAGCAGTGCATAACATAGGTGAATATGGGCCGCGTTCAGGGTCCGTCTCGGAGGCGCCGCGGAGACGTCTCGGCGATGCTTTTTGGCCTAATACCGTTCAGAGAGCATCTCGGTGACGTCTCGGCGATGCCTCCCTTTTCAATCAGGAGACAAAAAGCGCCTCGAAAATGGCCGCCGTGTCCAGTGGTTTATTCCAATCACAGCACAGCTTTTCCATTGCAAATGGCCACCGCCTATGGGGGCGGCCATTTTTGAGACAACAAACTGCCTTTGCCGTTCAGACTAGCGTGACGTCAGGCCTGTCGCCGAGGCGCCTCCGAGACAGAGCCTGAACGCGGCCATGGTATCAGCGGTATCCTGGTATTGTATCGCGGTCCGAGACCAACGGACCCAGATGACGTCATTGTGTCCAATGTGGTAAAGCCTGGAACTAATAATAAAGAGTTCCCAGGTCCTCCCTCTACCATCAGCTGACATTGACCAGATGCACTTCCTACCCTTTCCTACAGAAGGAAAAGAAGTGACATAATTGAAGTATTTAAAATTATGAAAGGTTTTGATAAAATAGATATGAACCAATTTTTCACCTTGAATAAAAGAGAAGGCAGTCTGGGCCATACTCTCAAACTAGTAAAACCCAGAGCCATTTCAAAGTTAAGGCAACACAGTTTCTCAAACAGGATCATAAATATATGGAACAGTCTCCCACAAAATGTTATTGATGCTGAGTCAATAAATTCATTCAAGAACAGATTAGAAAAAGCATGGGCTGATGATCCAGGGAAATTTGGCCCCTTATTCACCACATGCTACTAATTATTCCTTGTGTTGCTTATTTCCTTACACTCAAACAAAAATGAGAGACAAATAAGTGTTCAGACTTCCTGTCTACCATTCGCTATTTCGCTTTGTGAATCAGTCCTCGTGGTGTTGATACGTCGTGTGTTACAAGCATGGCGTTCGGCATTACTAGGATATGGTAAGGAACAGTGGATCGAACATTCCCCTGCTTAAAGCTGCATAGTCCATCAACATTTCTACATATCTAACTTAGATAAGCCCCAGTCACACATAGCCGGACGAGCCCCGGATTTTGAGCCGGACCACCCACGGACCAATGGCCCGGACTGTCCCGGACCGCCACGGATAAAATCACTGTTTTCGTCGATTTTTGCCTCGCAGTCACACTTTCCCGGATGAGCCCCGGACGAGACCCGGTCCGCCCCCGGACTGCCCCCGGACTGGGCCAGACCGGCCCGGACCAACCCCAGACTGCCCCGGACCACCCCTGGACTGCCCCGGATCACCCCCGGACTATCCCGGATCACCTCCGGTCTTACTGGGGCAGTCCGGGAGTGGTCCGTGGCTAGGCCGGGGGTACTCCTGGATAGTCCGGGGATGGTCCGGGTCAAACCGTGGCTCAAAATGACCCCAACCACCCCCGGACAGGCCCGGTCCACCCCCGAAATACCCGGACCACCCCCGGATCAGGCCGGATCAGGCCGGAGAGCCCGGATCGCAAAATCCCCCGGACCGCCCCGGAAGTTTTAAACATTTTAAAACATCCGGGGCTGACCCTGGACGGCGCCGGACGAGCCACGGATCAGGCCGGATCAGAGGGTGATGGCACGGACGAGCCACGGACGAGCCACGGACGAGCCACGGACGAGCCATGGATCACCCCGGATCGCCCCGGACCACCCCAGTCCGGGGCTCGTCCGGCCCCTGATCCGGGTATGTGTGACTGGGGCTATACCTCTGCACTTATTAAGCATTTGTTGCTACATAGGAGAGAGAATACTAACTCAGTTTGATAGAACCTGTTATTGCTGAAGCCTATGGTATCAGTGTTTTAGCAAGCTTGCCAACATTATTTTTACATGTTTGCACTTCAACTATCTAAAAAGTTTGGCATTTAATATCAATGTTACTCCAAACGAAAGTTAGATAGGTTATAATGACTAACCTAATATATTTATCTCAGGAAATGGCAAAAATTCAAAACCATCGGACTATGCAACTTTAATTAACTAATATGGTGTCCTAATGTAGACAAAAAGTGGCAGAAAAATATGCACATCTATATTAAATGATAAAAGTCCTACTTTACTGTCAGCCCCCTCCCGCCTATTGTACGCTTTGTCCGACCATGAACATGTTGACAACTTTGGACGGCCCTTAGCGCAAGACTGACTAGCTCAGTGTTATTATAATGTGACTGAGTGGAACAGTGGGTTACGGTGCTTGTGGCCAGGTCTGCCAGAGGGGCAGCACTATACATTCGGCACAAGTTTTTTTTAAATAATTTTTTTATTGAGGCTGTATTTATACTGTCCATAGCATATAAGCCCGGGTACCCAGGCTTGTTTTCAATGCTGGCCAGTTGTAGTGTTGATGTTATCTTACCACACAGTGGCTGCTGATAAGGTATTTGATTGCCTGCATTTCAGTAGCAGATAATTGGTTGGTATGGTTAATAGCCTATGTTAGTTTTCTTTGGATTTTCTTGGTATATATGTATTTATTTTTTCTACTCTTATTACTAGACTAGCCTACTCCTATTTACATATCATAGGCTTGTACGTAGCTGTGTGGTGTGTTATCTGGCTACTTTTGGCATGGTTACCTTCCATTGGGCGTCCCGCTGGTGGGCTGTGTGAAAGTACAACATCTGAGTGCAACTCTGTACCCATCCTGATGTTGCCATGATGTAAAACCCCAACAGATAAACGAAGCCAACTTGTGACAACTTGGACTGATGAGTTCATAACGCAGCCACAAAAGGAAACCATGTCTCCAACAGCAAGACCAAGTTATCTGACCAAAACAAGGCACGATGAAGGGAAGAAAACAAGGGTGACAAAAGTCGAGGTAGGATTTTGTTTGTTTATTGTTGTTTTACGTCCTAGCAACATTTAGGGTCATATCAGGACGGGTACCGACTTGTGACAGTGCGCACTCATGGTGACTTTATAATGCTGCCCTACTGGGAGACCAGACCACCAGCACCATGACCTGATATCCCACTCACTCACATTATCCTGACACTGAGCTAACCATTCATTGCCCTATCCTAATAATGCCGAGTGCCTGGCTAGGAAGCGACAAGTATCAATTATTAAGTCATTGGTTTGACTCGACCAGGTTTCGAACGCATGATCCCATGGTCTACCAAGACGGGAGACAGACGCTCTAACTCATTCAGCCATCCCGTCTGGTAGTCGAGGAGGGAAGACACCACTGTAAACTTTAAGCATTTCACCACAATAGATCAGCAATGGGTGAACAATAGTCCTTTATAAACTTCTCTTTTTCAGATCTGTTATTGTGAATCATCAAAATAAACATACTATGAAAAGAAGCAGTGTTCTAAGCGTAATAAAAGTGGAAGGAGTTTGAAGTTGGGGAGTGAGTGTGTGTGTGTGGGGGGGGGGGGGGGGTAAAGAGGGGAAGGAAAGAGGAAACCTAGATTTTGAAAATGACCAAACTAGGTTGGGCGGTTGGTTGTTGGAGTTTTACACCCTGGCAACATCTAAGGTCATATCAGGATGGATGCAGACTTGTGACAGTGCGCACTCATGGAAACTTTATAGTGCTGCCATCACTGGGAAATCAGGCCGAAATATATTTAGCCCCAGACGAACAGCACAAAAAGGAAAGCACAGACACAGCGTGAAAAGACCTGCTGTGAGTTCAAGGTCAATGTTATTTAATTTCGATCATATTATCATAGGTATTCTTAACTACTCATAATTGTTTGTATGAAATGAAAAGTGTACAGCCTGCTCCATATATTAGTGTATTAACCATGCTACCCATGTCACGCCACACAACCTCCAACATTCTATTCCCCTCACTGACGCTTGGGTGGTTCGTAACCTTTACGGTTACAGGCCAAATATTTAAAACAAATTGGTGCTCGTCCCCGCCCGTGCCTGAAAAATAGTCATCCCCTGATTTAAAAAATCTTTATTAAAGCAAAACCCACTTAAAAATGAGTCGGGCTAGCAGCAATTCAACTTTCAAATCAATTTTTAAGTCATTGGTTTGACTCGGACAGGGTTCGAACCCAAGAGTTCGAATCCCACGACCAATCAGAACTGGAGGCGGATGGTCAACTCGTTCGGCCATCGCGTCTGGTCACGTATTGTCTACTTCATATGCCAGAAATAAACCTAAAATTCGTCCTCTTGACCCTGATTTAGGTGATCAAAAGGACGATCACCAATTTCTTTTTTAAAACTTTACGTCTAGATAATAATAAAACTAGATAAATCTAGATTTAGATCTAGATATGTCTAGACTTACGACATCAAAATTGCTACCTATTGTGATGTGTGCGTATAGCCTGTGGTAGGGAACAGTGTAGTGGGTCGCGCACCGCTGTGGGTGAGACGGTAATAAAACAGTAGCGACTGACAACTCACCGCGTTCGGACTTACGTTATTACATGGTGTCAGATAGAGGGAAACATGCCCAACGTTCAAGCGATACAGATTCCCGGTCTGAATCCTCCCGGGCCGTTAATTCTGGACAGTCATGATTCAAGCAACTGGAAACAGTGGTTCAGGTCATATTCGATATATGCGATGGCAGCAGGCGTGGAAACTCGGCCGGAGAGAGTGCAATGCTCGATATTTCTGCATGTGGCCGGGCCAGAGGCCCAGCGAGTGTTCTCGAACATGGAGGTGGACCCGAGTGAGGACACAAGATTGAACCGCTAGTGCAATCGTTCAAGGATTACTGCATGGGTAAAACGAACATGATTATTACTAGATACAAGTTCAATACCTATAATCAGACAAGTGAGAGTATGTTGGAGTATTTGACTGTGCTTCGAGATAGGGTCAAGGATTGCGAGTATGGCCCGATTCAGGACTCACTGCTACATGACAGGATTGTAGCCGGTGTGAAAAATATTAGCCTTCGCAATAAATTGCTGCAGACTGCAGATTTGACGCTACGACGCTGCATGGACTTGGGCGAACTGAGTGAGTTCAGAGCGGAGCACCTGGATGGGAGAGCTACGGACGCGGCAGATAAGGAGTTGGATTACTTGGCTAGGAGCGCTGGTGCGCCAGCCACATCACGAGGTGCCCGACCAGTGCGAACAGTGACGCCATCTTGGAGGCCGAGGGGTGCCCAGAACAACAACAACACGGATCGTGGCACGTGTGGTAACTGTGGGTACCCGCACCGTCCAGGAGCATGTCCAGCACAGAGGAAGACATGCATGTCCTGCAGGAAGAGTGGACATTTTGCCAAGGTCTGCCATGGCAGGCCGACACCGATCAGTGAGCTTTCCGTAGGCATGCCGGAGCCTCACAACCAAGAGCCATCACATGACAGTGCACGGATGGACGAACTAATGGCAGATTTGTTCGTGGGTGAACTGGAGAAAGACGCCGACAGGAGGAAACTGTGGCTCCAGGACTTTACGGTCCAGGGGCGTCCAACATGATTCAAGCTCAACACGGGATCCGAGGCGAACGTGTTGCCTCGAGAGGTGTTCGATCGCATGGAGGGAGCCAAGATGACAGAGCCGAGATGCAGCCTCATCACCTTCTCGGGGCATCGAGTCAAGCCTGATGGGGAGGCCATTGTCAGCATCAAGGGACAGGATGTCATCTTCCAGATCGTCCGAGGGGCTCACCCGATCATAGGAAAGGAAGCCTGTGTGACATTGGGACTGCTCGCTAGGATCGATGACCTTGAGGTGATCGATCGGGACAGAGAGAGGGTGCGGAAAATGTGGTAAGCGAATATGAGGATGTTTTCAGGGGACTGGGGCTGATCAAGTCAAACGCTGTAATTCATGTTGATGCAAGTATAACACCAGTGGTAGATCCCCCTAGACGTATTCCTTATGCAGATGAAGGTCAGGTAAAAGCAGAGCTAAAGCGCATGATCGAGTTGGGGGTAATTAAAGAGCAAGTTGAGCCAACAGAGTGGGTGAACTCTATTACTATAGTGAAGAAAGCAACGGGTATTAGAATCTGTCTGGATCCAACTAAGCTAAACCATGCAATCCTCTGCGGTCCCTATCCAACTACCACAATCGAAGAAATAATTGCAAAGACTCCAAATGCACGGTACTTTTCAGTTCTAGATGCACAATCGGGGTATTGGCAGATCGAATTAGACCATTCTAGCTCGCTCCTATGCACCTTTAATACTCCGTGGGGGCGGTATCGTTACACTCGTCTCCCGTTTGGGGTAAAAACAGCGGGTGATATTTTCATACATGAGATGCACCGCATCATGGGTGACCTGCCTGGAGTAGGATATCCTCATCTATGGTTCTACAATCGAAGAGCATAATGAGCGACTTAGAGCGGTATTGGCACGAGCAAGGTCTGTCCACCTGAAATTGAACCCCGCAAAATCCAAAATTTGTAGGACAGCTGTTACGTATGTGGGTCACAAACTAACACGGGATGGCGTTGAGCCGGATCCAGACAGGATTCAAGCAATTGTGGATATGCCAGCTCCATGTGACAAAGCGGGCGTGCAGCGATTTCTGGGGATGGTGGGGTATGTGCATAAGTTCATACCTAACCTGTCAGAGATCGCTAAACCCCTGCACATCCTCCTTAACAAGGATGTCGCATGGCACTGGCAGAAAGAGCAGGCAGATGCATTTGAGAGGCTGAAACATAAATTGCAAAGCACACCAGTACTAGCTTACTATGACGTAAATAAACCAATAGTGCTGCAAGTCGATGCCTGTCAGTCAGGATTAGGGGCGGTCATCATGCAGGATAGCAAACCCATAGCTCTGGCTTCTCTCGCATTAGATTCAGCCCAAACAAAATATGCGATTATCGAGAAAGAGATGCTGGCCATCTGTTTTGGGTGCCAGCATTTCCATGATTATTTGTATGGGAAAGAGGTCCAAGCTCAAACGGGTCATAAGCCGCTAGTGGCAATCATGGAAAAACCGATCCATAAACTGTCCGCGCGGATGGAGGGCATGAGAATGCGGTTACAGAACTATGACCTGAAATTGACACATGTTAAAGGAACGCTCATGTTTTTTTCAGACACTCTGTCGCGGGCCCACAGTAAAGACAGCGGTACTGTGAGTTTGTTTGATGATAGTGTAAGTGTCGCCACGGTCGATTCTTCAGCATCGAGTATCCTTAATGACATTAGGCACGAAGTTGAGACGGATGAGGCAATGGTAGAGTTGCGCGAGCAGATACAGAAGGGATGGGACTATAGCGTAGAGCGCATACCCGCAGGTATGCGGCAGTATGTGTCATTCAAAGATGAGTTAACAGTAAATAACGGTCTGATAATGAAAGGGAACCGAATCATTGTCCCAGGTAAAGTGAGAAACAACATGTTGAATATACTTCATGAGACGCATTTGGGTGCTACCAAAACAAAACAACTCGCTAGAGAGAGCGTGTTTTGGCCAAATATTGATAAGCAAATTGAAGACCGAACCAGCAGATGCGAGACATGTCAAAACAATAGAAAGCTACCACACAATGAGCCACTCATAAACCATAGCATCCGATGTGTCCCATACAATAAAATCGGAGTAGATTTGTTTGAGATAGATCATATCACATATGTCATCACCGTAGATTACTATACAAAGTATCCAGAGATAGCCAAGTTAGATAGTACTTCCTCTAACAATGTAATTAATGTGCTGAAAGATAACTTTGCTAGACATGGGATACCCAGAATAGTGGCATCAGACAATGGTCCGCAATTCACGAGCCGGGAGTACCGTGACTTTGCAGAGCATTACGGCTTTACCCAATTTTATTCGAGCCTGCAATACCCAAGGAGCAATGGGCAAATCGAACGGTTTGTTCAGACAGTGAAGCGTATGATAAAAAAATGCACCGAGACAGGCAAAGACATACAGTTAGCCTTATTGAATTACCGAAATGCACCGATACACGTTCTAAATGCTTCTCCAGCTCAATTGCTGATGAGCAGGCGGTTGCGATCTAGAATACCCAACGTAGATCAGAACCTTAAACCACAGGTGCAACACGTGAAACGACAACAAACAGCCCGTATCCAAGAAAGGCAGAAATACTACTATGACAAAAAATCGGGTAAGACACATCGATTGTTAAACACGGGAGACAAAGTAAAATATAGGAATCACCGCGGGCTGTGGAAAAAGGGGGTCATTAGAGGGTGCACGGGTCCGACGGGGCGTGAGTACCAAATAGAGAATAAGTCGAACAACCAATTGAACAGGAACCCAGTGCATCTCATTAAAGTGCCCCAGGGAATAAACAGTGCAAGCACCACAAAGGTAAACACACCAGTAGATAATCTAGGGCCAGGCCCGCTCACTAAGGACATCAACCCACCCCCAATAAAAACATCGCGGTTCGGTCGAACAATTAGGCCAGTTGTTAGATTAGATCTATGAAGTAGGGCAGGTGATGGGGTCATGGATGAAATTGTCAATGTTATGTGGTTATATGAAAAACTATGTGACGCTACAGGGCGTTTGATTCAAGATGTTAGTAAGTCAGATTGTTGAGATGAAATGAGTGCTAAAACAGTAAATTGTCATTGGTCATCTGATACCGAGGTTGCCGCGTGGTTGACTGTGTATAAATATGAAACGCACTAGGTGACCGTGTGCAGGTCAGGCCACAACTTAAATTGAATAATTTGTCTCACTTTGTTGAACCTGCCTTTAGGAGAGGGGAGGAAACAGTGTAGGAGTGAATATATCTATGTGAGTTATTAAATAATTATGGTAGGGAGTCCCCAGAGCAACACACAGGCCATGTAACATCCGGCCATATCGCCTGTATGAAGGGGGGATGTGATGTGTGCGTATAGCCCGTGGTAGGGACCAGTGTAGTGGGTCGCCCACTGCTGTGGGTGAGACGGTAATAAAACAGTAGCGACTGACAACTCACCGTGTTCGGACTTACGTTATTACACCTATGTTTGTATTTCTGACAAAGAAGCCCGGGTACCGTGAAGCACTTCTGGTCACTTGGATTTAAAAAAATGTATTAGAAAACAATTTATGCATTGCAGGGTTCAATAACCATATATGCAAACTATAGTCAAACTTAGTACAGGATTTAAAGGTTGGCTGGCAACCCGACTTTCAGTTGATTGCTCATGCTTTGTGGAAAAGGTTTATGCATTAGTTGCGCTTCCATCAGATTCGCAAATGAATTCAACTGAGCAAAACTAGAGCATTTGTTAAACTGAAAAGTCACATGATTATTTAAATTTCATAATTAGAAAATTATTAGTATTAGTGTGTGCCATCTTTCTGGTATGTGATTGGCTGGTTTGATGCGAGTAACTCTTACATTGCAATAAAATGAAAGCATTGTAGTAAACACAATATTTCTAACAATTAATTAAAATACATTTCTTGAAACCTGTAGTAAACTTCTCTTTTTCATCTCAGTTATTCTGAAACGTCAAAACAAACATACTATATATGACGCAGTGTTCTAAGCATGGTAAAGGTGGAAGGAGTTGGAAGTTGGGGCGTGAGTGTGTGTGGATTGGTGGAGCAGGGGGGGAGGGGGGGGGGGGGTGAGGAGCGGATATTACTATGCTGTGAAGGAATTCCAAACCATTTTATGTGTGTGCATAAAGGCCCTGTCACACTTTATGTGTGTGCATAAAGGCCCTGTCACACTTTATGTGTGTGCATAAAGGCCCTGTCACACTTTATGTGTGCGCATAAAGGCCCTGTCACACTTTATGTGTGTGCATAAAGGCCCTGTCACACTTTATGTGTGTGCATAAAGGCCCTGTCACACTTTATGTGTGTGCATAAAGGCCCTGTCACACTTTACCGGATTGAGGAAACGGATTGAAACGGAACAAAGTCCGTTGATATCCGGCAAAGTCCGGTTTGTGTCCGTTGCATATCCGTTGATATCCGTTGATATCCGGCCCGATCCATTACAAGTTTTGAGCATGCACAGAACTTGTAACGGATTGCGCTGGACTGACATATGCGGTTATTATCCGTTACCGTCCATTCCCCGTCCGTTCCCCGTCCCTTCCCCGTCCACTACTCGTCCGTTCCTGTCTGTTACTCGTCCGTTCCCGTCCGTTACTGTCCGTTCCTGTCACATTTCCATTATATAGTTCTTCTTGTATACTGAATTTTCCTTTGATCAGTAGATACATTATCAACCGTTACTGTCCATTACCGTCTGTTACCCGTCCGTTACCCGTCCGTTACCCACCTGTTACCCATCCGTTACCCGTCTGTTACCCGTCCGTTACTGTCCGTTACATAATCGATACATTTCAAGTCCGAATCACACCATATTGGCCCATAATTTCGAATTGTGGTTGATCCGGCGGAGGAAGCCCGAGACGCTGACATCAGTAAGCGGCACATGAAATGGCAGCCCAGAGCAAGGTGCTCGCGGAAACCACTACCGCGCTGGCAGCCGCCACCGCCAACGCACGCCACCGCTGGAGGGATACGGCAGCCGTAAACGCCGTCCGGATCGAAATAATTGCAATGGCGGGACATGACGTCTGGTACACCCTGGGCGGCCTCCACATCCACATCTCTTCCTCCAAGACTATACGCTCCCCGCGCAGGCGGTCTCGCTCTTTGTCCCCGCGCTTCCCGGGTCGCCCATGTGACCATCCACACGTGCGAGAGGGCGGTGTCCCTAGTGCCTGCCCCGGGCGATGCCCCCGCGTTCCTCACCCGCGCGTGGATGCCTCTACCCCCCCGCGACACCACCTCTTTGCTCCGGGTCGCCCTCGAGGCCGCTGGAGTCCCGGAGGCCGCCAGGTAGACCCTCAACGGCCTTCGAAGGGGTGCCGCCCAGGCCTTTTCATCCAGGGGGTGGACCTCTCTGCCATCATGGCCCAGGGGACCTGAGAGTCAGACGCGGTGCGGTGTATGCTTTGTGCTTTGGGTCGGCTCCCAGGCCTACCTCCTCGGGCTCCCAGGTCCCCCCTCTACCATCCGCTGACATTGAACAAGTGGATTGAACTCAACTGACATTCATTACATAACCTTCAAATTAAACCTGTATACCATTTTATTACTCTAATTGAATAAACCCTCCTTCTCCCACACCAGTCTCGAGCTTCCTCTCTCCGAATCAGAATATCTTTGTCCGGGTCTGTCCGTTTCCTCAATCCGGTAAAGTGTGACAAGGGCTTAACACTGTGGTGCCTCTTATATAGTAAGGCAGCAGCTCATTATTATTCATGAGTTCCAAGAAACAACGCCGATCTGTTGTTTCTATAACAGTATATCAACACCCACACATCCCTCAACACAGTATAGACAACATGCACCGAAGTCAGTCAGAGACTCCTTTGGAATGGTGCGACACCTAGCGGCGTCACTGTGCCGCAAGATGACCAACATCCCCAGCGCCCCTAACGAGATGCTGCGTGCTTCCTCTATTTATAAGCCAATCAAGCATCACAACCCGCATCATCATCGATGGGTAGGTGCTACTTTTTGGTGCGCGGCCTCGTAATGATACCCCACTTCCGAGTTATCTACTCGACTGCTGGGTCGCGTTCAACTGTACGCCTTGGAGAAATTCCAAATGTCACGCTACTCTGAACAGAGTTTTAGCTGTTGAATATCTGAAAAATGGCGTCGTCCATAATGTGCACTTCCTGCTGTTCGGTGTGCATGCGCAACCAGATATTTTGAGCCCATGACTTTCCACATTTTTGGCAAAGTTAAGGTAGTTAAATTCCTCGCCAACCGTGATCATTTTGGAGTTGAATTGTTCGTTTGAGAAAAGCACGGCACTACTTAAAAAGCACGGCATCTCCGAGGCACACATTGAACGCAAATTTCCAAAAAAGACACTGGGGAGACGTCTTGGAGTTGACTCTGAGGCATACCCTGAACGCGGCCCTGTTTTCTACTTGTGAGGAGAGGGGTTGGGCTCCTGTCCTGTCCTGGCCACAAGGACATGTGAGGAGAGGGGCTCAGCTCCTCTCATGTCCTGGCCACAAGGACATGTGAGGAGAGGGGTTGGGCTCCTGTCCTGTCCTGTCCTGGCCACAAGGACATGTGAGGAGAGGGGTTCAGTTGCTGTCCTGTCCTGGCCACAAGGACATGTGAGGAGAGGGGTTCAGCTCCTGTCCTGTCCTGGCCACAAGACCATGTGAGGAGAGGGGATCAGCTCCTGTCCTGTCCTGGACACAAGGACATGTGAGGAGAGGGGTTCAGCTCCTGTCCTGTCCTGGCCACAAGAACATGTGAGGAGAGGGGTTCAGCTCCTGTCCAGTCCACAAGGACATGTGAGGAGAGGGGTTCAGCTCCTGTCCTGTCCTGGCTACAAGGACATGTGAGGAGAGGGGTTCAGCTCCTGTCCTGGCCACAAGAACATGTGAGGAGAGGGGTTCAGCTCCTGTCCTGTCCTGGCTACAAGGACCTGTGAGGAGAGGGGTTCAGCTCCTGTCCTGGCGACAAGGACATGTGAGGAGAGGGGTTCAGCTCCTGTCCTGTCCTGCCTACAAGGACATGTGGGGAGAGGGGTTCAGCTCCTGTCCTGTCCTGGTCACAAGGACATGTGAGGAGAGGAGTTGGGCTCCTGTTCTTGCCAGAGGAAAGTGGGAGGAGAGAGCGTGAATGTGCCTCTGCCCTATGCAACAACACATACTTCACCGTTTACACCCATATGTAAGTTGGATATGTATGATGGAATCTCGGTCAGTGTACCTAAGGTAAGGTAGATTATAACTGTTAACATAATATATTTATCTAAAGAAAATATAGCACAAACTCAAAAATATCGGACTATGCAATTAAACCTTTTTATGCAAGTCCAGCCCCATTTTTAACTACACATTTCAATATCCTAACCTTGGTATGGTCCAATGATCACGGGCACGCTAACAAATAATAATGTAACATATTGTTCACCCCCCAATAGCCGATGTCTACTTTTTGTGCTGGGGGTGTCATTAAACAAACAATGGTAATTGTTCAGGTTAGCCCAAAGACCCTATAATACTAAGACGGCTCACTCCCTATCTCTCCAATCAATCAATCAATAGTTCCGTCCTCTAGTCGAGGGTTGGATACAATGGTTCTCCACTTGTCCCGATGGTGTGCTGTTCTGATAGACTGTGAATAATTCAAGCCTGTCCACTGTGAAATATTTGTAAACCATGATGTTCTTGGTCTCCCTCTCCCTCTGCTGCCATTTACCTTCCCTTCCAACAATGTACGGTATATTGAACTCTGACGAATGATGTGGCCAAAATAAATAAGTTTATTTGTCTGTATAGTGGCAAACAAGCTTTTCTTATTTTATATTTTTTTGAGAACTTCTTTGTTGGTGATCTTCTTTGTCCATGATATTTTCATCATCCTTCGATAAGTCCACATCTGAAATGCTGCTAAACGTTTGTACATTTTCTAAACGTTTGTACATTTTCAAATGCTGCTAAACGTTTGTACATCATTCATAATGCAAATGTCCAATTGCATTATGAATGATACGTTTGAGTGCATATGGGGCTGAGACATAGATTGTCTATGTCTCAGCCCCATACATTAGAGTAGACCACACATAACACTGAAGAATACACTTCCTTGTTTGTATTAATATCTTACTTGATGTTAACACTCTATACATTTTGGAGAATGTTGTTCGGGCTATTGTTATCCTTCTTTTAATTTCTTCCTCACATCTCCAATGGTAATGTAAATTTCGCAGTGCCACCTTGTGGTGGGTTTGATCAGCTGGCGGCTGGTTGGTGTTTCACATGTAAACACATACAATTATATTATACATGAGATAGGTAAGTATGAATACACATCAATATGAAATTGCTATGAACAAATACCCATCATCATCAGCATCATCATCAGCATTGCCATCATCACACATCTTTCACATTCATATATACATTTATACATATAATATAGCACCTGTTTAACCAAGAGAACAGCCAGCACACCAAGTGGTGGGTTTGATCATTTTGATTACACAGTACAGGCTGAGTGAGCCTCTTAGTATTATATGGTCTTGGATTAGCCCTAAAATAAGTGTTATGTTCTTGTCCCTTGATACCGTTGATTGAATAAATCATAGTACAGTACAACCGCTAACTGACCACTTCCACAGATCGACCACTCCCTTATATCGATCGCTTTAGTTGGGTCCCAACAGTACCATTGCAACCATATTCTAAATATCGATCGCTTTAGTTGGGTCCCAACAGTACCATTGCAACCATATTCTAACTATAAACCGACCACCTCCCTAAATGGACCAATTAAAGTCGGTCCCATGGTCGGTAGATTTAGAGAGGTTTTACTGTATACTACCTCCGTTTCGTCGTGAATTATGCTCAAGGCCAGCTCTTGATGGTTATTTAAAAGGACGAGGCTATTCATAGAGCTGCTTTGCTCTGCGATTCGCGGAAGAATGATTATTATATGCAGAGCTGCTTTGCTCTGCGATTAGTGGAAGAATGATTATTATTTGCAGAGCTGCTTTGCTCTGCAATTAGCAGAATAATGATTATTATTGGCAGAACTGCTTTGCTCTGCGATTAGTGGAAGAATGATTATTATTTGCAGAGCTGCTTTGCTCTGCAATTAGCAGAATAATGATTATTATTGGCAGAACTGCTTTGCTCTGCGATTAGTGGAAGAATGATTATTATTTGCAGAGCTGCTTTGCTCTGCAATTAGCAGAATAATGATTATTATTGGCAGAACTGCTTTGCTCTGCGATTAGCGGAAGAATGATAATTATTTGCAAAGCTGCTTTGCTCAGCGATATAGATAGCGTAACCAGCGTTTGTCGTACTACTTATGGCATGGAAAAGTAATACACAAGTAGACTGCATTATGAATGATACGTTTGAGAAAAAACCTAGTACACAAGTTAATTAAATATGAATTGTAAAGTATCCTAGGTGATGAACATGAAATGTGTCACATTTGTAGAAATGTTGAACTTTGTACTGTGAGTAACATAACGGGAGTCATGATCCAAATGCTGCCATTTTATCATGTAACGCTTATTTACTGTTCTGAATTATTTTCAAATATCTGTCAATAAAATAATGACTAGAAATTACATAATTTGTCTAAATTATGTGATAGTTTTGTTAATGTCACATTTGATATCTGACACCTATGAAATGTTATACATTGGATTTTGTTATTGCCTACGTCCTCAGAAATATCATGGTTATGGCGGTCACTCATATCTTGATGACCAGCTTTGATCTTGTTGCAGCTCTGCAAATTACAGTATTGGTGGCTATAATTTGCACAGCAGGAGCTCTGTGAATAAACAGTGCATATTTAAAATCAGATTCCTTAGCAAATAGTAACAAACGCCAGTTTTGTAGATCATATATATTTCGGCTATTTTATTAGCACAGTGTCAGTAACGTAATAAACATTTTAAGCCAACATACTGCATTTCAAATGGAAACCCTAAGTTAATCTGCAATTAATATATTTGGGTACAACGAGTATAGATCTTACATTTATTGTTATACTTCACCGACTATTATTACCTAGCACGTCCAAGCTCGCTGTAATTCAAGTTTTGAATTAATCTATTTATTAATTTATTTGATCTGTGAAGAATCATTTGATTGCTCAGTTGACATCGCTGTTAAATATGTCATAGTGCAAATACCACTGCCCATCCTCGAGCCGCTTCCACACTACCACGTACCTGTGTGGAACAACCAGGCAATTAAGCATTTAACTATTTAATTCATTTGAGAATATTACATCAATAAAAAAGTGACAGCGAGAGCATACTGAGAGGAAACTATCAGTAATGTACATTGAACATATTTCTCCAGTGACGACATAATGGTGATGTGTATACTGCATCACTATATGTGTTATTTTTAAATGGGGAAAGCACCTCATAAGTATTGTACTTCTGCTTTCTCCTTTTTCATGTGAACAAATTACTGATATAACTATCAACTTGTGTGTACATTGATTATGTGGAAATAAATATTTTATTATTATTATTATTATCATTATTATTATCATTATTATTCACAAGCCTGTGTAAAGATGATCAGATGACAAATGAAATGACGATTCGTTTAAAATTATTTGTTGTTATAAAATAGGTACATTTTATTTTAAAAGGTTAGCTTTGGAGATACTTGAAGTGAAAACATGCTAAATTAATGTTTGGTGTACACACCAAAATGATGAACATAGGCTTTGCATATACTTTGGCGACTTGTTTTTTAGAAGCACTACATTGCAATACATATTTAATAAATGCACCAGTATCTAAATTTAGGATGAAATCTAGGTCAATGCTTTGGTTTTATAAATATAATGCTTTCATCGGATTATGCAGCTTTAACATATAACATTACAATGACTTGTCAGTATTCATATCTAATCAAAGCTAACTCAAGGGTAAACAAAATAATTATGATGCTTACTTTCCGTTGTCGATCTGTTTGCCACGCAAGTCTGTGATCCTATATGATGAGTAGTCGGTCGCAAGCCCTTCCCCCATCACTATGGTCTCCACATTGTCAATCTTTATGTACCGAGCACCTATCTCCTTCAGTCGCCCCCACGCACGCGCACAGGCTGTCAAAGTTATCAATTCTTATTAATACAACCGTCCTGATGTGACCTTAGATGTTGCTAGGACGTAAACAACAAATAAACAACATTAATACAAAGAGCTTCAACTGCATGTGAAAGTAGGGGATTTTCACATTTATATATATACCATATATATGTCCCAATAGACTACATCACTGTTCCGACTGCGCATGCGCTGAAAACGGCGCCGGGAGCAAAGCAAAGGCGTATGGCCATTGAGTTTACCGATACGCGTAGGGCAAAACTGGCATTTTATTCAAAATAAATAGAAATACATAACAATTTGGCACAAACATAGACAGATGCAATATAATAATATATCTCCATAATTAAGCATTTTGAGCTAAGAAACATACAATTTCAGTCACTTTACAGGCTGATGTTTACATCACCATTGATTAGTCAGAAGTAATTCTTGTTCCAAATATTAAAATGTCAAATGTGTCAACAAAAACTTGTTTCAAAGAAAGGTATAACCATTATCTGATTAACCCTACTCGTTTTCTATTTCTACATATGTCATTAACCATAGAATATAAATAAAAACATTAATAAAATAAATAAAACTGATTGGCTATGGCTCTGACACTAGTCTGAATGCCTAGATTTGTCTAAATCTAAATGCACATGGCATAAGATGTGCTGATAATATTGATGTAAATGCAATGCTGGATAAAAGATTAATATCTTAATTTATTATATATATATTTCTAGTTGGTATTCTATGTTTCAAACAAGAGCTGAGATGAGCTGAAACTAGCACATTTCCTAGTTGCACCCAGTGTATTAGCATGTGCCATGTGCTTCTCATGGCTTTGTTTTGCTCTGATGCATCCCACAGTGCACCGAGCCGCTGGAACCATGATGTAGTCTATAGAAGCGCACTGCACGAGTGCAGACACATGGATGCGCATCTATTCAAAGTCAAAGAATTTCAGGGTATTTGTTTTTGTCGGGCCTCTGAAATAAAGTGGCATTGTCTTATTATATGTGCTTTCAGTCTGAATATGATCATAAACTTTGATTTGTTTTTGTCATGCCTCCGAAATGAAGTGGGATTGTCTTATTTTTTGTGCATTCAGTCTGAATATATACGTAAATTTGTGCGTGCTTTCAATCTTGAAATGGGGGATGTGCTTCTATTGGGACATATATGGTAATAATATTAGAAGCACAGAGACTGCATTAGTAAGGGGAAAAAAAGGTCGGTTGGTGGCGCCACCATACAGTTATTCCTCAGCCAATAACACGCTAGTCTGTAGCAAATGATAGTTTAAACCTATGATAGAATTCGTTTTTTATTTTAGCATAATAAATTACACAACTATTATATAGATTAATTATACCAGTACTTATAAAGTAAAGGAAATACTCGAACGGACGGGGCTGCCCTCTATGGAAGATCTTCTGATCAAAACGAATCTCCGGTGGACTGGACACCTCATGAGGATGTCATCAGACAGGCTACCAAAGCAGATCATCTATTCTCAACTGTCTTCTGGTTACAGAAAGAGAGGGCACCCTCATCTCCGGTTCAAGGATGCCATCAAGAGAAACCTGAAGCTGAGAGACATTAAGACCGACTCATGGACGCAACTCTCACAGCAGAGAGCTAAATGGAGAGCGGCAGTCAAGTATTGAAAGCAGTCTTTGTCGCATCGCGACCGACAGCATGATAATGATGACTTGTAAAGTCTAGTTGCAACATCATCTGGTTCTAAGGGAGTTAAATTATATTGCTGCATTTACTGCTATTTTTCGTATTATGATTATCAGTATAAAAGGCAGCATTAGAATAAGTTGTTTAAATTGCAGTTTATGACATAAGGCCTACAGGCGAGGCCGAGACTGAATTTGTTGGAGACCAGACGGGATGGCCAATGAGCAGATGAGTTGAGCGTACATCTCCTGTTTTGGAAGATCGGGGGGATACAAACTCATGGGTTTGTGGCTTTGAACCCTGGTCGAGTCAAACCAATGACTTAAAAATTGATACTCGTCACTTCGTAGCCAGGCGCTTGGCATTATTAGGATAGGGCAAGGACTGGTTGGCTCAGTGTCAGAATAACCTGACTGAATGGGATATCAGGTCATGGTGCTAGCAGCCTGGTCTCTTAGTGGGACATCACTATAAAGTCGGCATGAGTACGCATGGTCACAAGTCGGTACCCGTCCTGATATGACCTTAGATGTTGCTAGGATGCAAAACAACAAACAAATAATGAATGTGTAGGTTTTCAGCCGACTCACACGTTGCGAACTCTGACTTCTCTTCAGATAATAATATTGAGTCCAATATTGTTGATATTATTTTATAAATATATATATAAAATATAATATAATATAATTATATATATATATATATACATATATATACAACTAATATATAGATTAATTATGCCAGTACTTACAAAGTAGATGCAAGATTACCTCCTAAGGGAGTTAAATTATATTGTTGCATTTACTGCTAGTTTTTGTACTATGAATATCAGTATAAAAAGCGGCAATATAATTAGTTGTTGAAATTCCAATTTATGACAAGGCCTACAGGCGAGGCCAATACTATGAATGTGTAGGAGATCCCGTCTACACACACACACACCTATGCACACACCTATGCACACACCTATACACACACCTATGCACACACCTATACACACACCTATACACACACCTATGCACACACCTATACACACGCCTATACACACACCTATGCACACACCTATACACACACCTATACACACACCTATACACACACCTATACACACACCTATGCACACACCTATACACACACCTATACACACACCTATACACACACCTATACACACACCTATACACACACCTATACACACACCTATACACACACCTATACACACACCTATACACACACCTATACACACCTATCACACACCTATCACACACCTATCACACACCTATCACACACCTATCACACACCTATCACCACCATCACTACCTCACACACCTATCACACACCTATCACACACCTATCACACACCTATCACACACCTATCACACACCTATCACACACCTATCACACACACACAACACACACCTATCACACCCACAACACACCCACAACACACCCACAACCCACCCATAACCCACTCATAACCCACACATAACACACACATAACACACACATAACACACACATAACACACACATAACACACACATAACACACACATAACACACACATAACACACACATAACACAGACATAACACAGACATAACACACACATAACACACACATAACACACATAACACACACATAGCACACACATAGCACACACATAACACACACATATATGTATGTATATGTATATGTATATATGTGTATATATATGTGTATATATATGTATGTGTATATATGTGTGTATATATATGTATGTGTATATATGTAAATAATGCCAGGAAGACCAAAACAATGGTTATAAGTAAAAAGACATAAACCAAATGTCAATATAACCATAGATGGCACAAACATATTACAAGCATCCGAATTCATATATCTCGGACAAAAGATTACAAATGATGGGAGATGTGAGGAAGAAATTAAAAGAAGGATAACAATAGCCCGAACAACATTCTCCAAAATGTATAGAGTGTTAACATCAAGTAAGATATTAATACAAACAAGGAAGCGTATTCTTCAGTGTTATGTGTGGTCTACTCTAATGTATGGGGCAGAGACATGGACAATCTCTAAGAAAATGTACAAACGTTTAGCAGCATTTGAGATGTGGACTTATCGAAGGATGATGAAAATATCATGGACAAAGAAGATCACCAACAAAGAAGTTCTCAGAAAATTAAAAATAAGAAAAGCTTGTTTGCCACTATACAGACAAAGAAACTTATTTATTTTGGCCACATCATTCGTCAGAGTTCAATATACCGTACATTGTTGGAAGGGAAGGTGAATGGCAGCAGAGGGAGAGGGAGACCAAGAACATCATGGTTTACAAATATTTCACAGTGGACAGGCTTGAATTATTCACAGTCTATCAGAACAGCACAACATCGGGACAAGTGGAGAACCATTGCATCCAACCCTCGACTAGAGGATGGAACTATTGATTGATTGATATATGTGTATGTGTATATATGTGTATGTGTATATATGTGTATATATATGTGTATATATGTGTATATATATATGTGTATGTGTATGTGTATATAGATGTATGTGTATATAGATTATGTGTATATATATGTATGTGTATATATATGTGTATATAGATGTATGTGTATATATATGTATGTGTATATATATATGTGTATATATGTGCATATATATGTGTATATATATGTATATATATACATATATTTATATAGTATAGTTATACGAGTCTTACCTGGGTATAGACAGGTTGGAGAGCTTACCTCGATCGGGCTATGGTGGTTAAATACTTCATTTGAGCCCCGGATCTATTTCGAAGGTCGAATTTTATATAGGATTAGTTAGTAGGTTCAAAAATATGGTTGTGGAACACTGAGTTTTGGGAAGTTTACATATTGGAATACATCACTAGAAAGCCAAAAATGATATCTAATTCCCTGGATATTCATAGGACATTTAGTTGGGACCGGATTGAGTAAATTAACAGTGAATATTAGGAAATAATTCAGTAGTTACAATACATGGCTACAGGACAGAACTGCTTCGGGTTCGGGGTGGGAGCAGATGGCAGCCTATCGGCTCAAGGAAGCCCGGCTTCCCAGCGCCAGGGTTCCCGGCCTCCCGGCGCCGAGACTCCCGGCACCAGGCCTCAATTCAAATAATATAAATATAAATAAAATGTGATAACCAACAGTAAAATAAATAAAATATAAATGCAATAATATACAGGGTAAGTTGCTGTAACAGCAAGAAATGCCATATTTGTGGGGATTGTGCATCAGATGCATAATTACAGTGTTATTTATGAGCATAGCTTACTCACCTCCTGTGAATAGAAATAAAAAGTGATAACCAACAATAAAATGAATCAAATACAATAATATTTAAGGTAGGTTTTTTCTTAATGTTGTACCAGCAAGACAAGCCATATTTGTGGTGATTATGCACCAGATGCATAATCACTGTGAATTATTTCTTATGCATATATATATATTGGTATGCACAAAATATATCTAAATGATGTACAACAGTCCCCACAGGACCTCCCCCAGTGGCAAGTGGAAGTATATGAGTGGGCCACAGACCAGCATATACCCCCATGGTTGACTGGAGGTTCCTCTATTGTTTGGGATTAATGGCTATACCAACACAGTACTGTCATGGGCAGTTCTGTCCTGTAGACATGTGTTGTAACTACTGAATTATTTCCTAATATTCACTGTTAATTTACTCAATCCGGTCCCAACTAAATGTCCTTTGAATATTCAGGAAATTAGATATAATTTTTCCCTTTCTAGTGATGTATTCGAATATGAAAACCTAAAACTCAGTGTTCCACAACCATATTTGTGAACCTGCACCATAATCCTATATGAAATTCGACCTTGGAAATTGAACCGGTACTCGAATGAGGTACTTTAACCACCATAGCCCGAACGAGGTAAGCTCTCCAACCTGATAGATGATGGATAACTGTTGTTTTCCCGAGGTATAAGCCTCGGGTAGACGTGGGCTAGGGAGAAGGAAGCACATCCGGGTCCAGCAATCTTTACCTACTTATTCAGGATAAAAATGATCTTTCAATACAATGGATACTATGATTTTCCCGTAATGGTACACCAACGGAATAGACGTGGTAGGGTGTGGTGGGCGGGCCCTAGCCCACGTCTACCCGAGGCTTATACCTCGGGAAAACAACAGTTATCCATCATCTATACCCAGGTAAGACTCGTATAACTATACTATTTTACCTCGGTATACAGCCTCAGGCTAGCCTCAGGCTAGGGAGACTTTTACATAATTCATTTTTATCCTTAATTTCATTCATTCTTATTATAACATGTTTATGTGTCATTGTATTAGTAATTGTATCATTCAAAGTTTTTGTTCTCACCTATTCTTGTTAGTTGGTGAGCAGGCGCTTTGCAATGCCGGTAGGCTTTTCTAGTCGTTTGTTGTAATGTTTTGCAAACGACTTAGCCGTCTTCCAGCCTGCGTGCGCTAGTATTCTTTTTACAGAAATACCGAGCAACCGTGCCTTGGAAACCATGGCACCTCTGGTTGAGTGGGAAGAGTATTTGCCCGTATCCACTCCAGCCAATTTCAACACCCTGATTGTCCATCTGGCAAGGGTGTCTCTTGAAATTGCGTTATGTGGCTTTATGAAGCTCACTAATAGTTGTTGTGATGCACGTAAGTCCTTTGTCTTGGATATATAAGCCCGTATGGCTGACACAACACATAATTTACGATCATTTGGGAAGTAGTCTAAGTGAACCGTAGATAAAGGGTCACCTAGCGTGTTTGATTTGAGCAATTGTGCTAAATCAAACGTAGCTTGTTTCTTGTCTATTTCTAATCCCGTCAAGGATAAAGCAATAATCGTCTGTCCTCTGTGTCCCGTTACTAATAGTAACAAGACCGCGACCTTAAAACCTAATTGTTTTATATCTAACCAAGAGTTGTGAGGCCAAGCCTGGAACAACTTAAATACTATAGAAACATCCCAAAAGCGACTATACTTTGGTTTTGGAGGATTCCTTTGATAAATTGACCGAAGTAAATAACGAAGGACATAATGTTTACCAACTGTTTCGCCGTCAATTCTAGGCAATATAATTGATAATGCGCATCTTGCCGCATTAACCGCCCCAAATCCTAGTCCCTCATCCTCTAGAGAACGAAGAAAACGAGCTACTTGTGCAATTGTTGGATTTGTTGGCTTAACTTTCATTAGCAAACAATGTACACCCCATTTCTTTAAATAAGTTGTGTACATTTTAACAGTTCCTGGCCTCCATGCATCAGCTACTATCCTATCTTCCGTAATTTTGTCTAAACCAAATTGCTGCAGCTGTTTTCTTAGAAAAGGAATGCCAATAGGGGTGTCGCTGACACGTCGCCGTGAACCACTAGCGGTCCGTGGTGCGTTCGTATATGTTCTTTTGCCAGTTGTGTAACTGCTGGCAGCCAAGGTTGCGTGTCCCAATCGGGCACAATCAGTATGGCGTGTGTCCCCTCCATGCTGATTTTTCTCACTACTCGGCTGATAACACTAAACGGTGGGAAAATATAGAAAAAATTATTTTCCCAGGTAATAGTAAATGCATCAACTTTCCAAGCATCCGGTTCGGGATGCCAAGAAACATAACAGGGTAACTTATTATTATTTCGTGATGCAAACAAGTCAACTTTAGGTGTCCCCCATTTTGCACAAATGAACTTAAACAAACGTGTTGACAGTGACCATTCTAAATGGTCGTGGAATTTTCTACTCTTATGGTCTGCAATGTATTTTGTGACCCTGGAATATACGCTACAGTCAGCCAGACTTGTTGAGCCTGTGCCCAGTTCCAAATCAGTTTAGATAACCGATTGCAAGGCTTTGATTTGGTTCCACCCATGTTACGGATATATGCCATAGCAGTAGTGTTATCAGTTAGTATTCTAACTTGTGATTTAGGTATCTTTACTAAGCTACGTAGACCCAAATAAATAGCACGCAACTCTAGCGCATTAATGTGATCTGACTCTTCATCATGTAGCCATCTACCTCCTGTTGCTACCCCATCACAATGGGCTCCCCACCCTTCTAACGAAGCATCAGTGGTAATCACTGTATTTGGTTCCGCCATGCGGATTGGATTGGGTGAATTTGCGATATGTTGCATCCACCATTGAATATCCTGTAATCCTTCTTCAGAAATAAACATCTTTCGTTCAAAATTACCTTTAGTGCGTGCTAATCCTAAATTTTTATCTATTTCTAGAGATTTAATATGGGCTTTCCCATATAGAATAGCGGGTGCATATGATATCATTATCCCGATAAGAACTGCGACCTGTCTAATCTTAGGTTTCGGTAACTTAAGAAGCTGGGTCGCTGTAGTCATAAACTTATTTAATTTCTGTTCTGTTATCGACACTGTGAGGGACTGTGTATCAAGAATAAACCCTAAACATTTAAGTTGTTTTGTTGGTTGAAGCACTGACTTATGCGGATGTACATAAAACCCCAATTTAGTGAGTAATGCACATAAATCCAAAACGGCGTTTACACAACCAATGTGTGTTGACGCCATTATAAAGGAATCATCTATGTAAGGAAACATTATGTGACCATTCCGTGCCATAAGTGAGAAAACAGGTTTAAGCAGTTTAGTGAAGAAACGAGGGGCACAAGCTAAGCCATTTGGCATACAGGTAAACTCATAGAGTTGGTTATCCCAAAGAAAACGGAGAACTTTCCGGTGTTGTTCCGCTATGGGAACTGTGTAATATGCATCTTGTAAGTCAACACTAGCCATCCACGCATTTGGTGTAATAAGGTCTCGTGCCGTATCTAGTGAAAACATTTTAAAATGTCGATATTCTATCATTTTATTAAGGGTTGTTAAATCCAGAATCATTCGAACGTCCCCATTAGGTTTGGGTCTCGAGAAAATGTTTGAAATAAACTCTCCAGGGCAGTGTGTAACCTTTTGGATAATGCCTTTGTCAAACAAATTTTGTACCTGTTCAGTTAGTGCCTCTCGTTCAATTTTTTCAATTTGATAGGGAAACGGAACTCTCCCTTGTACGGGTATTTGTATGAAGGGAATTTGAACACCTTTAACTATTTGTAAAATATCCTGGTCACTGGTAATTTGGTCCCATTCAGAAATATGATTATGAATATTCCCAGCCACAAAGTTGCTTACAATTTGTGTGGTTTTAGAGGCGACGGGGACTTGTAAAGTCTGTGTTTGGACCTCTACTTGGACCCGCCCCTTTGGAAGGGTCTCGGGGAGTTGAAGCCGCGGCCCAGTGGCCGTGCGGTGTTGTCGGTCCAGCCTGGGCGGGCGCCCCGGCCCCGGAAAGACTGGCTGAAGTGTGAGCCCGGTCTGGAACCTCTGCCGAGCCGTCGTGGGCGAAAATCCCCTCGTGACCTTTTGAAGCGTGGGGCTTCCTGTTTCTTTTTGCCATCCATATTTTTGCCACTTTTCGCTGCGGTTTCTACCTCTTTATAGAGGTATTGTAGTTGGCCGCCAAACATCTTCGTTTTGTCCAAAGGCTTCCCTTTGATCGGCTCTGGGGCCAGAAAGAGCGTATACTCCTTCCCATCATTGTCTGTGACCTTCTTTGAGCGGGCCACCTCTTTGCCGGCGTCTGTGCAAACCGACTTAAAGACATTCTCATATCTCCGGTAGGACAAGTAATTACCTGCCGCTGTTAACAGTGCAATGCCTTTGTCCATAGTTTTTGCCAAAGATGAGAACTTATTCTCTCTTTGCATTCGATTTGCCACCGGAGTGATGGCCGTTAACGTACCGAGCACCGCCTTATGCGCTATGTGTAACACGCTCTCAAATTTCTTACGGTCTTCCGTCATGTTAACATCTCGATCCATCTCTTTAATGATGGAGTTGGGGACACCTTTAATGCCCGTCAATTCATCTCCTAACTTGGAGATGATTTCCGCCGGTTTGAAGGTACGGAAATGACCATTTATGGTCTCGCGCATAAGCGTGGTAGTTTTAACCCGCTTAGCTTTCGGCTTCTCCACCTTCTTAGACACTTTGCCACCAATGGCAGCATAGACACCTTCATATTGTGTGTCTGAGTCTGATTCCGTGGAAGTAGAATCTGTGGAGGAATCAGAAGAAGAAGAATCTTTCCTCTTCTTCTTCTTCTTTCTTGGACTTGGTCTTTCGCTTCTTGCGAAGCCCGGTCTTTTTACGTTCTTTGGTGAAATCATCACCAGAAGAAGTAACGTGTTTCTTTTTCTTACTCCGTTTAGGAGGAGGAGGAGGAGGAGCCCTCGGCTCGATCGCCGAGTCTGTCTCTGAGAAGTCTTCCCAGTCCGACTCATCTTGGAACTCCGGCCTATGTCGTTTAAGAGACAGCGGTGGTTTGAGAGACAGAATATGACTCTCCATAGCCGTCCACCGAGCCTCCCAGTCCGGAACTGTGGGGCCATCAGGCACTATCTCTTCCTCCGGCTCGGAGAGTATATGCGCCCCGGGCTGTGGTGAGGGCATTGCCGACAACACTGGCGAGGAGTCGTACTCCTCGTCCGATGCCCTGGGAGCACGTCCCTCGGCTGCTGCTGCCACGCGCTTACTCCGCTTCGTGGCCATCGGGATCTGGAACCAAACATGTTGGTCAGTCTCGGTATTTATAAACGTCACAATTTTGTTGTTTAAAACGTAATTGGACATCTAGTGGTGTTAGAGAACGTGTTTAGACCGTTATAACACAGGCGTAATAAGCTAAATTTGTGCGTGGATTGTGGGTCAAGCCCAAATCTTACGCGGGGTCGGGACCAGTGTATCGGCTCGCCCATCCCTCTGTTCCGCACACTTCTCCCCCCTGCGACTACTACGCCAGCAGGTTGGAGAAAATGCTACGAAACTCGGGAGAAACGCCTGAAAATATTGTGGGGAGTCTATAAAAGAAACCCAGGAGCATCTCCAACATCACTCTCTATTAGAGTCCGAGAGAATTTCCACAGGAGATGAGGCAAAGCCCACATCTCTACCCATGTTCACACGGGTGTTGACAGAACCGCTAATCATCGGTTTCGTTCCTTCGAGAAGGAATCTAGAGCGTTCTATCCTTGGTTTTTTATAACCGACATAACTAGTCCAAAAAGGACCAAAGAAAGTTCTGAACTTTCTATAACGATGCTATAATGCATCATAATTAAGCTAACCACAGTTTTTATTATACTTACTGCGTATTTGCTTGTGTGTAGACTAAATTTGCGGGAGCAACCCAACGAAACGTAATTCCAATCGTGAGTTGTTTATGCTAATTGCTGGACCCGGATGTGCTTCCTTCTCCCTAGCCTGAGGCTAGCCTGAGGCTAGCCTGAGGCTGTATACCGAGGTAAAATATGTATATATATACATATATTTATATATATGTATATAAAGTTAGGCTACTCTTAAGGCCCGTTTATAGTTGTGTTGGCATTAAACGGCGCAACACGGCACAACACGGCACAACACAGCGCAAGCCAACGCTCCCATTTACTTTATGTTGACGCTTGACGGCGTTAGACTGCGCAAGTGTTGGCCAGAGTTCAACTATAGCCGTGTTCACACGGACAAAATGTGAGGCGCATCACACAAATCGAATCAGGTGAGGCGAATTAGCCATCCGTTCACACGAGCACCAATGCGACTGAAAACTCCCCAAAACAACAACACACGAGCACTGCTTGGGCCGGAAGTCGATATCTGCGCATGAGCAAGTCCAGGCTAACCAGCGCCATTTTGGGTTCGACGATGCTGGCACCAGAGAGTGTGGGTTCGACCTAGATATGTAATGACTGAATCGTATTGGTTTGGAACGGTCAAAACTTCTGCTGGGCAGTGAAACCCTAAAAATAAATGATAAAAAAAATATCTGTGCACATCTAGCAGGTTCATAGACCAAATTATAGTATATAGATCGACGTGCTTAGTCCGCATCACGTAAGTCGGTTGCGTCCACACAGGCAAAATTAACCGCATCACAGAAATCGCCTCACGTAAACTACCAAAATAGGTGGTTTACAGGATCCGCATCACGTGAGTCGAATCAGCCCTAATCCGCATCAGACGTCCGTTCACACGGCGAATGTGAGGCGAACTATACAAGTCGCTTTCTACGAATCGATTTACATCGTCCGTGTGAACACGGCTTATGTTGAACTTTCAAGGCCAGCACTTCTACACGTCGTGCACTCTCCACCGTTTTGCGCATCACACGGTGCTAAGCGGCGTAAAGTTGACAGCCTCACATGCCATCAAAACTATAAACGGGCCTTTATATAAGAAAAGACACAACAAGACTATGGGTTAATCACTTTAATGCGAGATCTTGGCTAGCATAATAGCTAGCTGGTTATAAATTTGAAAGCCTGGTGTAGTAAGTTCAAAACACTACCCCACAAAAACACTACAGCAGTGTTTTCAACCTAGGTTCAAAACACTACGGTAGTGTCTTCAACTTAGTTGAAGGTAGGTTCAAAACACTACTGTGGCAATGCTCAAAACATTATCCTTAAGTTCAAAACACTACCTCTAAGTTCAAAACACTACTCTAAAAAGATGTTATAATTGCTGCATATTCATTTTAATTTGTAGTAGGGTGAGGCAGTATGCAGTAGGGTGGGGGGAGTATGCAGTAAAGTGGGGCAGTGTGCAGTAGGATGGGGATGTATGCAGTGAGGTGGGGAAGAATGCAGTAGGGTGGGGCAGTATGTAGTAAGGTGGGGCAGTAGGGGTTGTTGTCTTTATGTCCTAGCAACATCTAAGGTCATATCAGGATAGGTACCGACTTGTGACAGTGCACACTCATGGTGACTTTATAGTGCTGTCCCATAGGGAAATCAGGCTGCTGGCATCCTTGACCCGATATCCCAGTCTGTTGCATTATCCTGACACTGAGCTAACCAGTCCTTGCCCTATCGTAATAATGCTGAGCACCAGTCTAGGAAGCGACAGGTATACATTTTATGGTCATTGGTTTGACTCTACCTGGAATCAAACTCCCAAACTTCTGCACGTGAGGCCCACGCTCTACCAATTAGGCCACCATGCCCGGTGGGGCAGTAGGCAGTAGGATGGGGCTGTATGCAGTAAGGTGGGGAATAATGTGGAGAATGTAGTAGGGTAGGGAAGTGCGCAGTGCTGTGGGGCAGTATGTAGTAAGGTGGAGCCTATGCAGTAGGGTGGGGCTGTATGCAGTACGGTGGGGAAGTATGCAGTAAGGTGGGGAAGTATGCAGTAGGGTGGGGAAGTATGCAGTAGGGTGGGGAAGTATGCAGTAGGGTGGGGAAGTATGCAGTAGGGTGGGGAAGTATGCAGTAGGGTGGGGAAGTATGCAGTAGGGTGGGGAAGTATGCAGTAGGGTGGGGAAGTATGCAGTAGGGTGGGGAAGTATGCAGTAGGGTGGGGAAGTATGCAGTAGGGTGGGGAAGTATGCAGTAGGGTGGGGTAGTGTGCAGTAGTGTGGGGCAGTATGTAGTACGGTCGGGCAGTAGGCAGTAGGGAAGGGCTGCATGCAATAGGGTGGGGAAGTATGCAGTAGGGTGGGGCAGTGTGCAGTAGTGTGGGGCAGTATGTAGTAAGGTTGGGCAATAGGCAGTAAGGAAGGGTTGTATGCAGTAAGGTGGGGAAGTATGCAGTAGGATGGGGTAGTGTGCAGGAGTGTGGGGCAGTATGTAGCAAGGCCGGGCAGTAAGCAGTAGGGTGGGGATGTATGCATTAATGTGGAGAATAATGCAGTAAGTTGTGGCAGTGTGCAGTAGGGTGGGGAAGTATGTAGTAGATGGGGCAGTATGTAGTAGGCTGGGGTAGTATGCAGTAGGGTAGGGTGGGGTAGTATGCAGTAGGGTAGGGTGGGGCAGTATGTAGTAGGGTAATGTGGGGCAGTATGCAGTAGGGTGGGGCTGTGTGAAGGAGAGAGGGGGAGAATGTAGTAGAGTGGGGCAGTATGTAGTAAAGTGGGGGAAGTATGCAGTAGGGTGGGCGGTATGCAGTAGGGTGGGCGGTATGCAGTAGGGTGGGGTGGTATGCAGTAGGGTGGAGGCAGCATGCAGTAAGTGGGTTCATGATGCAGTAAGGTGGAGAATAATGCAGTAGATTACATATTGCGGCACTACAGCCCCCCCCCCCCCCACTGCCATGTCATGATAGTGTTTTGAACTTGGTAGTGTTTTGAATGTACATAAGGCTAGTGTTTCGAACTAAACCGTATTGTTTTGAACTTAAGTTAAAAAAACTACGGTAGTGTTATGAACGGAGTAGTGTTTTGAACGTCCTACACCGGCGCGAAATGGCCCGAGTAGAGGTTCGACCGGTGTAGCAGGAAATCGCAAACCCTGTAAATCGCAAACCCCCACTTGTGATTTCCTAGGAAATCACAAACCCCCATGCCATATATGGGCATGGGGGGGTGGGGGGGGGGTTTGTGATTTCGTAGGAAATCACATATCACCCCTGGAGATCAAAAAAAACCCATGTTAATGATACAGATAGTATCTAGTATCTTTGACAACAAATTGATCTGGTCCCCTAGCCTTCTTATGGCAGTGAATATGGCCCTTGCTGTGAGAGGCATGAAATTAAAAATAATCAATTAATCCATCTCGTGAGGGATCCCCTTATATGAAAATAAATGTGGCAGCCTATGTATGTGCAGCCAATATATATGCAAAGTGCCTGATACAACATTTGTAGGGAATTGGATATTTGTTAGTTCAAAGTGTTTAAATAAGTTGTGCTGGCTTTTCTTAATGTTGTGGTTTAGTATCTTTGACAAAAATTGATCTGGTCCCTTATCCTTCTTGTGAGTGATCAATAGCAGTGAAAAAGGCCTTTGCTGTGACAGCATGACAATTAATCCATCTTGATCCTCCTTGAATCCATTTTATTAGAAGTATAGCTGCCCTGCTTGTGGTGATAAATGGTACAAAGCATGGGGGGGGGGGTTTGTAATTTCCAGGGGGGGGGGGGTTGTGATTTCCTAGTAAATCGCAAACTCCGGGGTGTGCAATTTCCAGGGGTTTGCGATTTACTGCCACACCGGCACCAACACGTGGTGGCGCTGGAGTAGTGCAGTCCGGGCACGACCAACTCGGGCAGCGATTGGCCAATATGCATATTAATCGCAGGATAATAAAACAATATTACAGCGTGGTAATAATCCGAATAACAATAATCAAAGAGCGTTCCACCTTTTTATATAATGATAATAAATTATCCTGTCTGTACATATATATACATACATATACATACATATACATACATACATACATACATACATACATATACATACATACATATACTTACATACATACATATACATACATACATACATACACACATATATATATGCACATACACACATATATATATACACATACACACACACATACACACATACACACACACATATATAATAAATGACTCAAATATAAATGAAAACAAATAAAATAATCAATTTAAAAGATTGATATTTCAGAAACTTCTTGTACTGCTGCTCTGCTGGTGCCTTGCCTGCTGAGAGCTAACCAAGGGGGGGGGGGGCGCCCCCTATGCAGCTTGAGTGCTGCCTTAGCAAGGCTCACCTATGAAGAGATAATTTAAAACTTTCAAAGGATATTCCCGTGGGTGCTTTGGTCAGTGAACTGCAGGACATTTTCAGAAAAATAAGGAACCCTATGGCAGAACATATAGGTATTAATAATATACTACTGGGTGTTCTATCCCGGGGTCCTCCGGGCTGCTAGTACCATGACCTGATATCCCACTCAGTCACAGTATCCTGATACTGAGTTTAATGCGGATGACCAGGCTAGGAAGCGACAATTTTGTAAGTCATTGGTTTGACTCTGCTGGGATGTGAAATCCCCACCTTCTGCATGGAAAGCTTGGACTCTACCGATTAAACCACCACGTCCAGTAGCCAACATTAAAGAAGCTAGGCTTCAGTATGGATGAAACTAGGATTCCACGCTTACCAATGCGACCTTCTGCGATGGGTCGGCCAGGTGAAAACACCTTACAGTCTGGTGTATACAGGGCGGAGAGTGAGTCAAAGTCACCCGTGGCGTAGAAATGTTCCCATTTGTTGGACTGCTCCACTATGTAAGATTGGACACCTGGAGGAGAGAAAAATAGCATCTCTAAATATTCCAAGGGATAATTTCTATGCAAAAGCATATTCCATCACGTATTTTCTAGCTTGGGAAGCTGCATTATAGATACATAAGAGTAATTTTGATCCTTCCGTACCCTCGATTGCATTTAGGGAAAAAGCTAAATCATCATATCAAACACATGCACATTTCTAGGCGATGTGATGTAAGCAAAACCCACAGATCTACCACTGTATGATAGCCTCAAAAACCTTTTTCTCATCTGCCTCAAAACACTCGCATTTGGGTACAGTCGCGATAGGAAATACCTAAAGCAACCAACCAGAGATACACGAATAAACAATGCACCAGTAATAAACAAACAAGGAGCCGCATAAAGGCCCATGAAAGAAGCGCATTAGAAATGGCTGCTAAGGCTTGGAACACCCAATCAGGAAAAGATCTAAAGACATACACAAAATATCTATGTAAAAAAGGGAGGACACTGATGAACCCCTAGGGCCAGAACCCCTGGACCCCTGCATCCATGAAGAATTATTTATCGGCTCCGGTGTTAAGGGCAGGGTCCGGGTTAGCTAACACCAGGGCCCGTATGCAGGAGTCAGTGTTAGCGGGGTTTGGTGTTACAGCCTATTACCGATTAGCTATCGCCGATGTCAGGAACTGTGTCAAGTGGTATGCAGGAGCGCGTAACACTTACATTTGAGCTAAACGTGAATTTATTTATAGATTTGGGAAATCCCTCTGCGTCTGTACCCATATTTTAGGCTTATATCTATTAAATGCTATCATATTTAACAGAATTAAATACGCAATAAGTGAACCTTGAGGAAATTAACCCTAAATTCGAAGCAATATTAACGCTGCCGCCGTAACAACGGCGATATTAATATTTATATGTTCGAATCAACGAACGTAAAGTAAACAAATCGCCGCAACCGCCGCATCGACGTCGCTTTCCATACTGGCGGCGGCGGCGGCGGTTTGTTTACTTTACGTTCGTCGATTCGAACATATAAATATTAATATCGCCGTTGCTATGGCGGCAGCGTTAATATTGCTTCAAATTTAGGGTTAATTTCCTTAAAGTTCACTTATTACGTATTTAATTCTGTTAAATATGATCGCATTGAATAGATTTGGGCCTAATAAACTCGCTAAGCCTGATATTTTTTAGGGGTAAGGGAACACCGGTTAAGCCTTTGGTGTTAGGCCTAACACTGACTCGTGCATACCATTTTTTCGCCGCTAAACCGGAATTCCCGCCAAACACCGTTTTGCTTCGCTAACACTGACTCCTGCATACGGCCCCAGCATTGGAAATTCGGTCACGGGGTATGTGTGGAGCCAAAGCGCGGAGCAGTTATTTATAGATATGGGGAATCCCTCTGTCACTAGTCTGTGCCTGTGTACATTCGGCGATTTGACAATATTAATATCGCCGCCGTTGTAGCGGAGGCGTTAATATCGGTTCGAATTTAGGGTTAATTTAATGAAATTTCATGATTTGAATATGCAATTCTGTTAAATATGATCGCATTGAATAGATTTGCGTCTAATATATTGCCGCCAATGCGGCGGTGGCGGCGATGTTTTGTTGATGTTCGACAGTATTGATATTGACGTCACTGTGGCGGTGACGATTTGTTTTGTGTACATTCGTCGATTTGACAATATTAATATCGCCACCGATTTAGCGGCAGCGTTAATATTGCTTAAAATTTAGGTTTAATTTAATGAAATTTCACGATTTGAGTATGTAATTCTGTTAAATATGATCACATTCAATACATTTGGCCCCAGTCGGTCCCTAACACCGACGGTAAACCTGCTATGGGTTAGGGTTAGACTCTCCGACCTTAAACTCGCAGAGTTTCCCTAACACTCCCCCATGCATACCGACTTTTCCCCGCTAACCCAGAGATCGCCGCTAACCACAGGTTTGGAGTGCTAACACCGTCCCATGCATATGGGCCCAGATGGGCATGTGATAGGTCATGGCCCACAAGGGAGAAACCTGATAAATAACCACAATCCATCAAAAACAGACTCCCGATCTGAAAACATACAATATATATGTAAAATAAAGCGAGACCCTGAAAACACCCTGGGGGAAAAACCCCAGAAGGGCATGTGATAGGTCATGGCCCACAAACTGGGCTGCCCAAAGGGTGTAATCTGGGCTGCCCGAAGGGTGTAATCTGGGCTGCCCAAAGGGTGTAATCTGGGCTGCCCAAAGGGTGTAATCTGGGCTGCCCAAAGGGTGTAATCTGGGCTGCCCGAAGGGTGTAATCTGGACCACCCTCAGTGGATAACGAACAGCTACAAACTATGCACAAGCCTATAAATGTAGAGTAGACTATTTCATAAGTAGTAGTAAAACAAAAACCAAAAAACTAATATACTATTCACACCCACTACAAGGGTGATCAGAAAATAAAACCAATAACAGAACTAAAACCATTAGCTATCTAACGGTCCTTCCCTATTTCGGATCGACCTTGGATAGCCAAACCCAACACAAAACAAGCTCAAACAGCTATGAGCCAAGAACACACATAACTGCCATGCCTATCAGCTACCAGCAGTCCTTCTCTATTACGGATCGACACAAAACAAGCTCAAACATCTACAGATACTAAATAATCACCATGTACCTGCTACTGTGTGAGAAACAAAACATCTTATCACTTCCTACTGTGTGATAAGATTAAACCACTACTACAACTGGCCAGCATTGAAAACAAACCCGAGCACTCAAGCTTACATGCTATGGACAGTATAAACACAGCATCAAAAAGAAAAAAAAAAGAAGAAAAATGTAAGCCTTCTTTAACTAGATGTGGCCTCTGTAGATAACTGTTCAGTGAAGAACAAAGTAACACTCATCTACTCATAGCATTCACTACTCCCAAAATGGCAGTACAGTAAATCCTCTCTAAATCGACCGACCATGAGAAACTTTAAGCAGTCCATTTAGGGAGTTGAGTATGGCTAAAATGGTATTGTTGGGACCCAAATAAAGTGACCGATATAGGGGAGTGGTCGATCTGTAGAAGTGGTTGGGTAGATAGGTTTTACTGTATTACCCAAAATGCAGAGGGTCCATAAATAATGATAGCTCCTCTATAATGGACAGCAATATAAACAAGTAATCGCATACTCTTGACGGCTGGTGCTGTTGAATTGAAGATGTCGTAATGCAACTGCCAGTTTGTCTTTTTAGCTTTTTTGTCCACGGTCTGTCGAAAGATAACCACGTACCTAAAAGGGAAACAATAGATGCCACTTCATTTTAAAATTCAACAAAAATATAACAATATCTGCTCAAGCGATTATTCACTCCGACAAACCAATTTTTATGTGATGGAAGTAAGTTATAAAATGTAATTTATATCCAGTAAAACCTCTCTAACCGACCACCTCCACAGATCGACCATTCCCCTATTTCGATTGTTTTATTTTGGTCATTGTAAGGATATTCTAATTCCCTAAACTAACCATCTCTAAATGGACCACTTAAAGTCGGCCCCATGGTCGGTCGATTTAGAGAGGTTTTACTGTATTTTTACAAATCTTTAAAATGTTAAAAAGAAGTAGTTTGGCTTTTGAACTGCATACTCACTCCCCATGGTCGATTTCTGCACCAGAGTGATCAAGCAGCTTGAAGGTGCTCCTATCAGCTGCCATTGTGCCGCCATCATACTCCACCTCCAGGTTTCCAAGCACAATCTGAGCCACTCCCATGTCGCTCATTGACTTCCATGCTGCTGCACACTCTGAAAAACAACAAGGCCTGATATATGTGAACTGCTGCAAAACTGAGCACTCTGAATATGTGAATCAGAAATGGAACTGGGATTAATTATGAATCAGGTGAATTATAAAAACAATTAATTAAGATATAGACTTGACATTTTAATATGGATATTCTTTAACTGTTTTAATATTTTTGATTTGTTAATTTGTTAAAATAAAATCTGAATGGTATTTGTTCTCTAAGCACTGCATTTCCCTACACTCTCAACCTGACAAACCAAACAAAATTTAAGTAAAGCTTGTTATATTTAATGACGCCTCTAGAGCGCATTGCTTTTTAACATTGGCTATTGACATAACAAATATGGTCATTCTAAGATATTTCTATGGAGGAAACCTGCTACTGCCACATAGGCTACTCTTTCTGATAAGCATCAATGGGTCTTTTATATGCACTTCCCACATCAGGACAGCACATACCGCAACCTTTGATGAACCAGTTGTGGACCACTGGTTGAAACGGAAAATAGCCCAAATTGCAAATGGGTCCACTGAATAGGATCGATCGGATGAACCAACACCTTTACAGATGGACACTCTACCGCCTGAATTACGTCCCACTCCACCTGACAAACCAAGTCATATTATTCCATTCAACTAGATAACAGTATGTACTTGGTTACTTGTTAAGAAACTAAATATAATAATGTGCTACTTAGGAATGAAAGCTACATGGCTTACCGCTAGCACCATTTGGCTATACTTACCGACCCTACCAACGGCGATGGGGCGTCCTGGTGGGTAGACCTTACAGTCCTCTGAATACAACTCAGACAGCTCCTTGAATTTCTTGGCGCGATAGAGCCCCTCCCATACACTGGACACCTTGTCGAGTTGCTGCTTCACACCACCTAAGAACAGGTCACCAATGGAATTACTAAGCAAAGTGAAAATCTTTAGTCTACACAAAAATGGCGTACATTTCTTGCTCTTATTGCTATTCCTCATCGCTATTCCTCATCGATACATCTCATCGATACATCTCATTGATATTTCTGAAAGGAGATTGAGCATTACTTTAAGCATTCATTAAAATTTAAAAAACATAAGATTAAAAAAAGTCAATTCCACTACCCTATAATATCTTAACCATTTCGTCAAATTATTGAGGACATTTCCGGTGTAATATAGTTTGGTTCATAGACCCTACTATATGGGTCTGATATAGTCTGGTTCTCAACAAGATCAGAATCCGACATATATATAGGTGTATGGTCTGGTTCTGACCCTGTTATATGAGTCTCATATAGCACGGTTCTCGAACCCCGATATATCAGTATGATATAGCACGGTTCTCGAACCCCGCTATATTGGTATGATATAGCACGGTTCGCAAACCATGCTATATCGGTATGATATAGCAGGGTTTGAGAACCATGCTATATCGGTATGATATAGCAGGGTTTGAGAACCATGCTATGTATGTATGATATAGCATGGTTCTTAAACTGCTATATCGGTATGATATTGCATGATTCTCAGTCGTGCTATATCACTATGATATAGCATGGTTATCAGATCCGCTATATCAGTATGATATAGCATGGTTATCAGATCCGCTATATCAGTATGATATAGCATGGTTCTCAGATCCTGCCATGATGCGCGAAAAGGAAGAAGGAAGGCGGGGGTGGGAAAAAAGGCGTTTTATTAACGCCTCAACAGGGCATACAGAGGAACAGATATACAGGGAAGGAACAAGGAAGGGCTCATGAGGAGCAAGGAACAGGCTCGAGAGGAGCAAAACAGTGAAGGGCCCATGAGGGGCAGAGATAAGCAGGAGGGGCTCATGAGGAGCAACGTCAGAGTTCAGGTCGGGGGGGGTGCCGAGGAGCCCTCCGCCGCAGAGGGAAGAGGGTAGAGGAGGGAGAGTTGGGTGGGTGGGTGGAGGAGAAAGGAGGTGAGGTCTGGAAGGCGGCAGGAGGGCGAGTGCCTGAGGGAGGCCGGCGGGCGGCCTTATAAGGGAGGGAAGGGGCGCGGGCGACAGCAGGTGAGGTGTGAATGCTGCCGGCCCGGGGGAGGGTGAGTGGCGGTGAGGAGCGGGTGTCGGGTGAGGCGCGAATGCTGCGCGACAGGGGGGGCGGGGGAGGAGGCGGCGCGGCGGGGTCTGGCGAGGTGTGAGCGCAGCGCGACAGCCCGGGGCGGGGGAGGGTCTCTTCCTCTCCTCGCATCAAACGTAATGCTTTGCATTACGACCGATGCGCGAAAAGGAAGAAGGAAGGCGGGGGTGGGAAAAAAGGCGTTTTATTAACGCCTCAACAGGGCATACAGAGGAACAGATATACAGGGAAGGAACAAGGAAGGGCTCATGAGGAGCAAGGAACAGGCTCGAGAGGAGCAAAACAGTGAAGGGCCCATGAGGGGCAGAGATAAGCAGGAGGGGCTCATGAGGAGCAACGTCAGAGTTCAGGTCGGGGGGGTGCCGAGGAGCCCTCCGCCAAAAATAAGGAGAGGGCTCGAGGCGCGCCCGAGGCGGGGGCGCGGGCGCGGGCGCCCGAGGCGGGGGCCCGGGGAGGCCGGCCTGGGTGAGGAGAGGGTCCGGGGCCTAGGTGGAGGGGGGAGCGGGCGGCCAAAAAAGGGAGGCCCGCTCCTGAGGGCTGGGGGGAGGAGGTCCGGCGAGGGTCGAGCAGGGGGGCAGCGAACTCCTCAGGGCTGGGCGGGGTCGGGTCGGGAGGGTTCATGAAGGCGGTGTCGTGAGCGTCCGTGGCTGGGTTGTCCGGGGAGGGTCCCTCGTGAGGCTGGGCCGTGTCGCCCGAGGTGTGAGGTGCGAGGTGGTGGGCCCCGGCTTCGTCTGGGCGGCGTTTCGATTGGTGGTCGCTGGGAGGTTGTCGGTGGAGGTCGCGGGGCTGTCGGCAGTGGTGAGGGTGAGGCGCCGGGAGGGGCCCCCCGGGCCGGCCGGGGGGGGGGCCGGCGGATCAAAAATCCGCCGAGGCGGCCGGGGTCTGGCGCTCACGGGCTTGCTTGGTGAGGCATTCCGCCTCGCAGTGCCTGGTGAGTAGGCGCCGTACATTGGCGCAGTAGGCGCAGATGTGCCGGCGCCTGTCTCCCACCTCGCCGTGGGCCTCCCCGATGTGGGCCCGATCGCACGAGGTGGGATCGCGGTTCCACGCGGGGCAGGGGGCCCCGTGAGTGTGCCTATCGTAGGCGGTGCGGGCGTCGGCTTGGGGCCGGGGCGGGTGTGTGCCTCGGGCCCATTCGCCTCGGGGGAAGTCCTCGCCTCGGGAGACTGGTGTTGCCGGGGGGGTGGGCGTGGTGATGGAGTCCATCCTCAGGGCGTTGAGGGCGAGTGCCTGAGGGAAAGGAGGTGAGGTCTGGAAGGCGGCAGGAGGGCGAGTGCCTGAGGGAGGCCGGCGGGCGGCCTTATAAGGGAGGGAAGGGGCGCGGGCGACAGCAGGTGAGGTGTGAATGCTGCCGGCCCGGGGGAGGGTGAGTGGCGGTGAGGAGCGGGGCGTCGGGTGAGGCGCGAATGCTGCGCGACAGGGGGGCAGGGGAGGAGGCGGCGCGGCGGGGTCTGGCGAGGTGTGAGCGCAGCGCGACAGCCCGGGGCGGGGGAGGGTCTCTTCCTCTCCTCGCATCAAACGTAATGCTTCGCATTACGACCAATGGTATGATATACCATGTCTCTCGGACCCGGCTATATCGGTAGGATATAGCATGATTCTCGATCCATGCTATATCGGTATGATATACCACGGTTCTTGATTCTCAGTAGACATTAGTTTTTTCATCAATTTAATTTAATTACTTATTTTTAGCAAATAATTTATTCATCTGAATAGGTTTCGTCTCATTGCCCCCTTCTCATTGCCAGGGGACTGTTCTTCGAACCAAGTTACCTTGCAGATTTATATATTATTTACTCACAAGCTAGATATCATAGGTAAAGTATAGAACAATAAAGTACATTAGATATTAAATGATGCAGTGTGAGGATCAAATGGTACTTTAACCGGATATATATGTATATTATATACAGTGTTCACAATAATATATTTCCTCCATGTACCATTACTAAAACCGGAAGCGGTGAGCGAATCGGTAGAACACGGGCTTCCCGTGCGGAAGGTCGGGATTTCGATTCCCAGTCGAGTCAAACCAATGACTTACACAATTGATACTTGTCACTACCTAGCTTGGCACTCAGCATTACTATGACAGGGCAAGGACTGGTTAGCTCAGTATCAGGATAATGTGACAGTGGGAAATCGGGTTATGGTGCTGGTGGCTTGGTCTCCCAGTGGGGCAACACTATAAAGTCACCATGAGTGTGCACTGTCACAAGTCGGTACCTGACCTGATATGACATTAGATGTTGCCTGGACGTAAAACTCCAACATACCATTATTAAATCGTAGGCTAAGTAAGTGTTTGGGGCTTGATCATCTAGCAACATGTGAAATCATAGCCGGACAAGTATACATGGATTTATTATGACGATAGTGAGTTTTGCTCAATTGGGGACAGTGCTTTCGGCAACCTGTCACGTGACTCCACTCAGTCCAATCAGATTATCCTCTCACACAGCAGGCCAGATATCCTAGTAATGCCGAGCACCACGAAAGGTAGTAACAAGTACACATTTGCAGGACCCTCGACCACCACGCATGTGGTACCATTCCTCCGTGAAACAGTATAACCTGATTTCACCCCTGCCGCCTGCTGTTTGTCGGAGTTTTACATCTTAGCAATATCTAAGGTCATGTCAGGATGGGTACTGACTTGTGACAAGGCACACTCATGGTGACTTTATAGTGCTGGGAGACTCGAGTGACAGCTAGGGCCACGACCTGGTATCGGACTCAAATCACATTATCCCATACTGAGCAAGCCTATCCTAATAATGGCGAGTGCCACACTCTGTGGCGACAAGTATCACATTTCTAAGTACAGTAAAACCTCTTTAACCGACCACCTCCACAGATCGATCAATCCCCTATATCGATCGCTTCATTTGGTTCCCAAACATTCACCCATACAATACCATTGTAACAATGAAAAAAAAACTCCCTAAACATACCACCTGCCTAAATGGACATTTAAAGTTGGCCCCATGGTCGATTTAGAGAGGTTGCACTGTATTTTACTTAACTTAGTCGGCTGGTTGGAGGTCATATCTACCACCTCTGGCATTGGAAGCCAGCCACCACTCTCAGCGATTCGGCCATCTTGTCCGTACACGCCCCCCCCCCCTCCCCCATACATACGCAGTTATATACTGAAAGTCACGCAAGCCTGGTATGTCCATCATGTCGGTGTGCATACCAAATTTCTCTTGCATCCTTTCACTTCAGATATTGCAAAAGTTAGGAATTTTTCATACAAGTTTATCCAAAGTAACAACGATCACAAGAATCAACATACAGTACAAAGCCGTTAAACCAAGCTCGATTAAACCAAACGATCGATTAAACCAAACGATCAGTTAATCCAAACTTTTTTCGGCGGCCTGCAAAATACTACCATTTATCACATCAAAAAGTGGGTTAAACCAAAGTCAGTTAATCCAAATTATCGGTTAATCCAAATTATCGGTTAATCCAAACAAAATGTCGGAACCCAGGCCACTACGATATGGTTAAACCAAACTTTCATGTGGTTATAAGGTCATCTGAGACCCCACTGACTTTTTTATATGATAAATGGTAGTATTTTACTGGTTCGCCGAAAAAAGTTTGGATTAACCGATCGTTTGGTTTAACAGGGCTATTCTGTACATACATAAAAAAAAAACAATCAAAGTGACCACATACATTGTATAATTACATGTGCAATACACACTGACTCAAATCAAAGTCAAAGCCAAACCTCGGTTAAACCAATGATCGGTTAATCCAAACAGATTTCTAGGGTCCCTTCATGTTTGGTTTAACGAGGTTTTACTGTGTGAAAGTACGACGTCTGAACACTGACTTCTGGACACTGAATGTTTTATTCACTGTCCAGGGCCCTAAACCGCCGGCACCCTTTGAACTCTGATGTCATCTCATTTACATATTCCTTTGTTCTCCACACTTGCCTGGATGTCTTTTATGCATATATTACATCGCCCCATCACAAGTATTTTTGAGATATGTAATATCTTAAAAATCGTCACCTTCACACCAAGTTTACATGTTAAAATACAATAATACAGTAATAAAGAAGTAACATCGCAGGTACTTAGCTTTCGACCACAGGTCAGCCAATGTCCAAATGTACCCAGTCACTCATGTCCTTTGGGTTATTGTCCGGCTACTTAGCCTCCCCATCACATAGTGTCTACTTTGACATACAAAGAAGGACTTCTGAAAGCAACTAAAACTTAAACTAACATGCACATAGTTTCATGTGTGATTACAGCTCACAGCTGACTAACTTTAGAGGTCTAGCCTGTCTGCCGGCCTAATCACCCGACCTGACCTAATTAGATTAGCTGTGTTGTTTACATTTGTCTGCGTTGTCGGCACACTCTGGGCCTGCCCAACTGGCTCGAGCTGAAGGCTTCTGGAGCCCTTATGACTTGTACCCCGTTTCTATATAATGGGTTACCTGACTCATTACAAATTTGGTATTCCCTTCCCAAAATTCCTGTTCGCCCCAAAATCACCCCTTTCTTCCATTCCCCCGCATGGTTTTTGTACTTCACTATCGCCAGCTTTCAATGGCTTGTGTGCTTTGGCACACTTTGTCGTGAAAGCTTTTCTTTGTTGGCGTTTCATTGTTTGTGCCCTCTTTGGATGTTGTGTTTCGGGTATTAAATTATCTTCTGACATAGGCAATCTTCCCCTTATCCTCCTGCGCATGAACAACTGAGCTAGAGATGCATTAAGCATTGGCAAGGGAGTGTTCCTATAGTTAAACAATGCTAGCTGAAAATCTGTTTTCGTGTCTAGACATTTTTTCAGCACTTTTTTTATTGTTTGTACAAACTTTTCTATTTGGCCGTTGCTTCAGGGATGCGGGGGACTCGAGTATGTGGCTGTGAACCCATAGTGTTGTGCAAATTCTTTGTACTCATGGCTCTTAAGCTGCGGACCGTTGTCCGAAATCAATTGGCTCGGAATACCATGCCTAGCAAAGTTATCCTTCATGGCCTCGATTACCGTGGCAGACGCCGTATCCTTCAACAAAATGACTTCTGGGTATTTAGTGTAGTAGTCTACGGTTATTATGTAGTTCTCATGATTTATTTCAAATAAATCCATGCCTATCTTTTCATAAGGTCGACACGCTATCGGGTGACTTATCAATGGTTCACTATGCAGATTTTTGCGGTTATTTTGGCATGTGTCACATTGACTGGCTTTTTCCTCAATTTGTTTGTTGAAGTTAGGGCACAACATGCAGTCACATGCTAACTGCTTGGACTTAGTGATACCCAAGTGCGTCTCGTGCAATGCTTCAATCATTTCACCGTGAGCCTTGGAGGTACCACAACACGATTGCCTTTCATTACCAAGTTCTTTTCTAGAGTGAGTTTGTCTTTGTGCGGCATGCATTGCCATAAACATGGCGGTGTTTGTGTACATGTAGTGTCCTAACCGTTTTCGATATGTGTTATCAAGATGGACATGGATACATCATTTTCATACTCTTTGACAATTTTACTTAACAGACTGGACGATTGCATTTCCACTGCAGCGATGCTGAGTACATCGTCAAATAGGTCAGGGTGACCTACATTAGCACTGTGCGCTCTGGACAATGTGTCTGCAAATAACAGAGAACCCTTAACGTGACACAGCTGTATGTTGTAATTCTGCATTCGCATTCGCATTCGCATTCGCATTCGCATTCGCATTCGCATTCGCATTCGCATTTTTTGCATACATGCTGACAGCTTATGTATCGGCTTCAGCATTATCGCTATTAACGGTTTGTGATCGTTTTGAATTTGGACTTCTTTGCCGAAGATAGTCATGAAACCTCTGACAGCCGAAACATATTGCGAGCATTTCTTTTTCAATAGTGGCATAGCACCACTGCGCTGAGTTGAGCGCATGAGATGCGAGTGCGATTGGCTTGTTATCCTGCATTATTACTGCACCTAGGCCTGACTGACAAGCATCTACCTGAATGACAAGGGGTTTGTCTGCATCATAATATGACAATACAGGAGCAGTTCTCAATTTTTCTTTGAGTTGGTCATACGCGACTTGCTGTTTGTTTTGCCAGTGCCACTTGACATCCTCAGCAAGGAGCGTGCTCAGTGGCTTAGCGATCTTGGACATGTTCGGTATGAACTTGTGCACATAGCCAACCATGCCCAGGAACCTCTGCATGCCTTGTTTGTCACGTGGCTCTGGCATGTCTACAATCGCCTGTATTCTGTCTGGATCTGGCTTCACACCTTGTTGGGTAAGTTGATGACCTACATACTTTACTGTAGTTTTGCATATCAAAGATTTTGAATCGTTTAACTTAAGATTTACTGACCTAGCTTGGTCCAATACTGCTTTCAGTCTGTCGTTGTGTTCCTCCATGGTTGACCCATATACCAAAATATCGTCCATTACTATGCATATACCGGGTAGATCGCCTATGACACAGTGCATTTCCTGAATAAAAATGTCATCGGCTGTTTTGATGCCAAAAGGCAGACGGGTGTACCTGTACGGGCCCCATGGAGTGTTAAACGTGCACAATAGTGAACTTTCCTAGTCTAGTTCTCTCTGCCAATACCCTGTCATAGCATCTAAAATTGAGAAATACTGTGCGTTCACCGTTTTGGCGATAATTTCGACAATAGTTTTAGTAGGGAATGTCTCTTTTGATAGCTTTGTTCAACTTACTCGAATCCAGACAAATCCTTATCTTATTAGGCTTTTTTACAATTGTTATAGAATTTACCCACTCAGTAGGTTCATCTTGTCCAACAATTACACCCATTTTTACCATGCGATCAAGCTCGTCATGCAGTTTGTTTTGAATCGCATACAGGATCCTCATCGGCGGGTCGACAACAGGTTGTACAGATTTGTCAACATGGGTCGTAATGCTCGCATTGCGTTTGATGCGAGGGAAGGATGAGACCCTCCCCCCGCCTCGCCTGCCGTCGCGCAGCTTTCCCACCTCCCCTGTCATCCGCCCCTCAGCTTTCTCTCACCCCTGTCACCCTGCACACCTGCCGCCCTGCCCCGCCGCTTTCTCACCTCCCCCCTCGCCCTTCAGATGCGAGGAAAGGCCAGACCCTCCCCCCGCCTCACCTGCCGTCGCGCAGCTTTCCCACCTGCCCTGTCATCCGCCCCTCAGCTTTCTCTCACCCCTGTCGCCCTGCACACCTGCCGCGCCGCTTTCTCACCTCCCCCCTCACCTTTCAGCTCCCTCCCTTATAAGGCCACCCGCCGGCCTCCCTCAGGCACTCGCCCTCCAGCCGTCCTCCCTGCAGCATCGTTTTCTTCTCCACCCACCCACCCACCCACCCACCCAACTCTCTCTTACTGCTTCTATTTCTTTACTCTCCTCCGCTGGTGGAGGGCTCCTCGGCGCCCCTCTCCTGAACTCTAAGCTCCCACGAGCTCCTCCTACCCTAGCTTAAGTTATACTCTTCGCTCCTTCTGAGCTCCTCTTTTTACTCTCCACTCTCCACTGTATTGTTGTTTTACCTTGCTCCTTCTGAGCTGCCTCTATGTACTCTTCCTTGTATAGCTTATGTTCTGAGGCGTCCCAATAAACGCCTCTTTTTTCTCCACCTCCGCCTTGCTTTCTTCCTTTTCGCGCATCAATGACAGCATTCAACTTTATCAGGCCTAAACCTTGAAAAACATCTACATATTTGCTTAACAGATCATCAGCCTGCGAGCTGTGAAGATTGTTCGGGGTGGAAATGTTCATCAGCACGCCAGAGTTCACCTCGTCAACACGCACCAACAGGTTCAAAACAACACAAGCCTGTTTACCCAAGATGGTCTGGCAGTCCTGCACCACTTGGAATGTAAGGTTTCTGCCGTCGATCTCGATCGAAGCCTCGTCTTTGGGAGGCGATCTGATGGTCCGAAAATGTCTTGAGCAAACACCTGGTATTCGTCAGCCGCACCGACGTGACCCTGTCGAAGATGTTCCATGGAAGAACGTTCGCCTCCGATCCTGTGTCGAGCTTGAACTTGACTGGATGACCGTTCACTCGGAGGGTCGCATACCAGAGTTTGGCATCTCGTTCGGTGCTGCACTCGATGGCACCGACAAACAGATCCGTCATTAACACATCAACTTCCACTGGATCCGGGTCTTGCTCAGTATTGTGAGGGTCATGTTCTTCCACGGTCAACTCATTGACTCTGCCAAGTTTGCTCCTGCAAACCTTCCCGAAGTGCCCGACCTTCTTGCAAGCAACACAAGTCTTGCCCCTCACAGGACAGACTCCACGCCGTTCGTAACCACAGTTTTGACGTTGAATCTTGAATTCGCCTGCACCGATGCTGTTCCCGGCCTTCCAAGATGGCGATTTCCAAGATGGCGGCCTAGACGGATGAACCACCGGTGCACCGGTACATGCATTTGCATATCTGTTCAGAAAATCGATTTCTTTCACCTCCACATCCGATTTCTTTTCCTCCAACTGGTCAGAATTGAACTCACTGAGCTTGCACATATTAATGCACTTTTCAAGAGTAAGATTGGCTGTCTGAAGCATTTTGTTTCTCAAAGTAGTGTTCTTGATTCCAGCCACCAAACGATCACACAACAGCGATTCTTCAACTGGCCCATATTCACAATCCTTCACTCTGTCTCTGAGGGCTGTGATATATGTAGACATGTTTTCAGTGGCTTGATTATGCGAGTTGAAATGGTAACGTGTTATCATTAAATTCGATTTACCAGTACAGTATGCTTGAAATGCCTCCATTAGCAGCCCGATCTTGTCTTGCTCGGCAAGTATGATGGCCATGTTGGTGAAAACCTTCTGGGCTTCTTTGCCCGCGACGTGAAGGAAGATACAGCACTGTACTCGTTCTGTTTTTGTAATGACTCCTGCAGCCGTGGCATATATAATATATGCTCTGATCCACGTTTTCCAGTTCGATCGCGCGTTGTTGCAGAGGATGAGCTGACCTGGAGGCCTGAGGCCCGGCAGCGTGTTAGCGGGCAGCATTGTCCTTATCTAACACCATGTGAAAGTACGACGTCTGAACACTTTGACTTCTGGATACTGAATGCTTTATTCACCGTCCAGGGCCCTAAACCGCCGGCACCCTTTGAACTCTGACGTTATCTCATTTACATATTCCTTTGTTCTCCACATGTGCCTGAATGTCTTTTATGCATATATTACATACTGTGCTGTTTATTTGTTCAAATCTGGTAGAAAGTCGAAATTATCGGATTATGCAAACTGAATACTCACATTATACATAACGTATATAAATCATAGATCAATTATATAAAATAGCTTACTTTATTCCAGTTGCTTTAACTTATAATATATTATAAATCTTAAATCTAAGTACTTACTTGCCATCTTCAAAAAGCAGTAGTTCTGAAAGACAACGACAATGTATTAATCATGGAAGATAGTCACAGAGCACCAACAGCACTGTACGGGTAATCATACAATTGCAAGCATACCTGTGCTCCAACTACACCCGCAGAATGCCTAGCATGCATCGCTATGAGAGACGGGACGAAAATCAGTCATATTTATTATCGAGAAAATAATGTCAACACCGACCGGGGAAAAGACACTGTATTTCATTCCGATAGTCCTTGTAGTTTCACACACTGGTGAATGTAACCTGTTGTTTTTGTTTGTTGTACGTCCTTGCAACATCTAAGGTCATGACCTGCTGTGTACCCCACACAAAGAGTCAGTACCTAGCGCGCTGTAAGCAGGTAAGTAGACGATGCGTCTGTCTGTGATCACTGCGCTGCGGCACGCCCCTTCCCCGGCCCCGGCCCCTTCCCCGGTCCCTCAGAATACAAGGGCTGTGAGGTGAGTAGTTGACCAACTAAGCTCGTGATACTGATATGCAACGCAAAATGTTCAAAGCAGTCTTCCAATGAAACTGGACTAACAACAGATGCCTTCGAGAATGTTCTATATGGTGATAAGACACTTACTTGGTTTAGTTTGTGACGTGCACCGGTCCGACTGTGTGCTCGTCTGCACTTTCTGCACCACCTTTATATGAAGTCGTGGTCCGGGTATTTACCGTGTCTGTTCACGCTATGGGGCGCCGTTTGTAACGAATTTCCTTAGGACACAAATTAATATTGTCAGTCAAATATACAGTAAAGGCTCTCTAACCGACCACTTCCACATATCGATCACTCCCCTATATCGATCACTTTATTTGGGTCCCAAACGATCGCACATACAATACCAATGTAACGATAACAAAAAAAAAACTCCCTAAACCGACCACCTCCCTAAATGTACCATTTAAAATCGGTCCCATGGTTGGTCGATTTAGAAAGGTTTTACTGTACTTTTTGTGTTAACCCAAATATCGTGGCGGCCCCCTCATCGTCATTCCACACACACAGAAATAAATAAACAAAGCAAACAAACAGGAGAAAAGTCTGTGGGGAAGTGCATATAAAACTTAGAAGACCCCTCGGTGCTTATCGGAAAGAGTAGCCTATGTGGCGGCAGTGGCTTTCCTCCAAGTATGTCAGAATGACCATATGTTTGATATCCAATAGCTGGTGAACTTACCTTAAATATTACTGTATTTATATTTGATATATTTGATTGTTGGTTATCACTTTATATTCCTATTCATATTATTTAAGGAAAGGGACCAGACGGGATGGCCGAATGAGTTAGAGCGTCCATCTCCCATGCTGGTAGATCGCGGGGTCGTGGGTTCGAATCCTGGTCGAGTCAAACCAATGACTTAAAAATGTATACTTGTCGCTTCCTAGCCAGGCGCTCGGTATTATTAGGACAGCCCATTGAACCGGAGTCCCGTGGTTGTTGCACACAGCTCAGTTTGTATATGAAAGGTGGAGCCTCAGACAGAGTGTCTGGATTCCTGGCCAAGAGAAGAGTGTGTTCACTTCAAGAGTCCATCCAGAAGTCCCCTTCCAGAATGTCTGGGGAAAGGTATATATAATAATCTATCTCAGAATGAAGCCTGTGTGGTCAGGTGGGGCAGGGGGATGCAGGTGACTGGGCCTCCCACAACCAGCCTGGGGGGCTGACGCCCTAATATGGGCAGCTGTCACTCAACCCAGCTGCAGGTGGTGTCCATAATGTATGCAAACAGGCTGGGTGTGCTTGCCCATCGGCCCTGTGGTAACAGGTAACTGCAGACAGTTACAATAAACATATATATTAAAAATGTCCTTCTCCTCCACTTGCACCCTTACTGGTGCATAGACGGAACATTTCACCAAACATTAACTGTCTCTTATATAGGAACATCTCGTCATAATCTCGGGCACTATGTATTAATATATTTTTCACATAGCCTAATATGTCACACAGTGAGTGGGGCACCCACTCCTTTTCTATTACATAACATTGGTCCCCACTCTGTTGCCCGATAATAATAATGCTCTCTGCCAATATATAATTCCGAACCGAAAATCCGTAATTCTAATGGATTAATTCCACTTTGCTTGTGATAAAATCTTCAAGAAGCAATGCACACAATAATAGGAATGTACAGGAAATCAATGTTTTTGAGATAAATGTTTATCACAATATTTTGATTGGCGTTTATGGGGGGGGGGAGGGTATTTGACGATTTATATCAAATAGATTCATGCATTTTTATTACACCACCCTACTATTACGTTTATTATTCAGAAGAATAAACTACAGTAAAACCTTTCTAAATATATAGACTTTGGGACCGACTTTAATTGGTCCATTTAAGTAGGTCGTCAGTCTAGGGAGTTAGAATATTGTAAAATTTTCCGATATATGAGATATGGGCTATGGAGAACTCTGCTATAATAAATTGCAACTTGTCTATAAAATGGTAAATGGTATGTAACACCAATGGCATATGCGGTAAATGTGGAGTTGGTGATCCATTACTAATTGAGGATAGAAATTTTGTATCAATATAGTTAGAGAGAGAGGGTCACTTCTTGACCTGAGAGAGGGTCACTTCTTAGCATGTGGGACAGTCTTTGGGAAGTCACCTCACATACCCCCTCCCCTCCAAGTGTTATTTATGGATCACTGCACCAGACACAACAGAGCACTGTAGCCAGATCTAACCATGCCTTGGTTACAAGGATATTGTACCCTCATTGGTAGATAGAGGAATGCTTGTTAGGGATTGGAAGACTGGATCATGTGATCACCACCATCTTGTTTCTTGAAACTATACATACAATAAATCAGTAACAATGGATAAATCAGTAACAATAACTCTCCTACCTTTCACTCTTTATCTACTTTCCTTCCTTGCCTGTAGTGATTTCTTATTTGCCAATCTACACCACTCAAACCGCCAGCCGTCGACTTTACAAAATGGTTGCAATGGTATTATTGTTGGGACCCAAATAAAACGATCGATATAGTGGAGTGGTCGATCTGAGGAGGTGGTCAGTTAGAGATGTTTTACTGTATTTACAATAACAAAAGAGAATTCGGAAGCCACAACCCACACATTTCAGGACACGGGTCAGTTCCCACTTGCTGTTGGAGAGCTCGGCTAGGTTTAGGTATCAGGTGGGTACCTCCCCCCCTCCCCCACCACCACCCCCATCCCCCCGACTCCCCACCCCCCATATCCCCACACCTCCACCCCCAACACCCCCACATTCCACCCCTAGATAAAAGATTCACCCGGTACTTGTAGTACACAGGTGAATGACAACCTAGTCTAAATACGGGCGAAAATAGCTTTAGTATGGACCATGACGTAGAAACTGTGGCTCCAGTATCAAATGGTTACCCATATAGGCACAGAGTTGGTGAAATGGGAGAGAATACAAAAAGACAAGATGGCGGCTGCAGAACGCCGTCGATTTCACTTTTAAATTGTATTAAACTGGATATTATATTATATTTTTCAACTCAAAGGTAGCAGGCTATCAATGAGACATATGTAAAGAATAAATGTTGCTTCTTAGATTGTGAAATTAGGCTGTCAATTCATTGACCCGTTTTTTCGACAGCTTTTACGTTTTTTATTAGTATTACGTTTATTAATAGTTAGAAGTATACAGTTTATTAATAATTTATTTGGGATTGATTATTTTAATTGAAAGAAGACAGAAATTATATTTTCTTCCAAATTTCTCTTATTGTTGTCTGTAGCCATTGGCCTAAATTGAAAGTAGTAGCAGTCAAACAGTGCATGTACTGTTATCAGAGAAGGGTCGGTCCTGTTCAACATTAGTGGTGAAATAAAACCTAAAATAAAGTGTGTGGTGTTCTCTGTGGCAGAGTGGTTAGAGTGTGACTTTTTTCTAGGTCAGACTCCTAATCTGAAGGTCAGTGGTTCAATTCCCCATGGCCCCCACCTCTGCCAATTTGGATTTCCACTGCTGTGTATAACTTACAGCATCATCAAAGGCCATTTTCTCTCATACCATGTCTATGTGGTTTGGGAGGTTACAAATCCCTTGGGTTGGTAAAAGTGTAGGCTCAGGTTTTCTATCGACAAACTGTCTAATGGTGAAAACAAGTCTATTCTGACTTATCCATGATAGGCAATATAAATCTTCAAGAAAAAAAAAACGACTCGAGAGGATAAAATAAAGAGACGAGATGAGGAGTGGTGGAAGCCTACCTTTATTTTCCGAGGCCCATATGGCCGAGCAATAAACAGCCAAACCTCTACGCCGGCCCAGGTCCCAACCACACCTCAGGCCGTTCCTCCAAAGCCGTCAGCCTTATGGCCACCCGTAGGTCATTCAGAATCTTGGTTTGCAAAGGTGTTTTCAAATAAGAATAAACAGTCTCAGAGGCCCAGTCCCCCCTTACTTTAATTTCTTCAATAGAAGTACCGGACATAGACAAAAAGGTGCACCCCCCTCTCCTCAAGGAGTGCGAGGTGAGGTATTACTCACCCAGCCCAGCTTGATTTGCGAATAACTTCAGCATACCCTCATAAGCCTTATAAGTCATCGGCTTAGACTCCTGCCCTCCCACATGAATCCTAAAGGCCAAATCCCCCGCTTCAGCCGGCAGTTCCCTGAAATGACACAATGTTCAGTATACTGCACACAACGCTCTTTTAGGACAATGTGCAACCGGCACCTCCAGTACCCGCTCCACGAACTGAATAGTTTTTGAGCATCTGACCCTAATTAGCATCCCCAGTCGAGAAAGGTAAAGTCCCCCCTATGCAATGTCAAGTCCGACTCAGTCACTTGTGACTTCCTCAACAAGGCTCGAAAAGAGCAGAGCATCGCTGCCTTCCAAGCAACATGCCCCATACTCGAAGTCAGTAGGGCAAAGACCCTCAACAGCATGGAAGGAATCATAGGGGCGGCCTGCCGTGGCGTGTCCCCCTTCTGGCGCCTGATGCCCTTAATTGTCGCTTGCACTACATAGTCATTGTATCTGATACCCTGAGCCCCATTCTGGCGCAGAAAGAAACTTAGTCCCGATAAATAATTCATCCCCAACCGGTACGTGAGCATTCTTGCGAGCCAGGTGGCGTACAGCACCATGCGCTCAGAAGAGCATGGAAGGGTCTTGCGAGAACTGGTCGAGAAACTCAAAATATTTCCGTATTTGGACAGATCTCGTTGTGATTGAATTCTGGGCGTAGAAATGTCTCTCATATCTCCGTGGCTCTGCCCTCAGTGCCTCCAATTCTGGAATGACAGAACAAGGGAGCATCAAAAAGATGAGCACAGCACATCCTCCTCCCCGCATCCACTGCCCTAATCCTAGCACTACTTGCCTCTACATCCCACCTACTTAGGGCATCGCAAACGACATTAACAGTGGTGTTTATATATGTTGATAAGAAAGTGAAATTTTTCTCTACTGCTAGCCAGAACAGCCTCCGGAGCATCCCCATGATTTCTACCAACCTAGACCTGCCGGAATTAAGTGCGGCCTGAACCACCGCACTGTCTGTAATAAATATAATCTTGAAGCCTCCCCAGCTTGATGCCCAGCGGATGGCTCCCTCCATCACCGCCCTCATTGCCCTGACATTTATATGCTCAGTACCCGCCGCCACGGGGATTGCTACGTGGTGATGACCCATGCGACGAGCCAACACCTCACCATCCTCAGCCTTAAAAGACGCAATGAGCCAATCACTCCCATGTGTTGTGCCCAGTCCCCAATTTGAAGAATCGCTGTAGATGGATACAACTACTGCAAATTTTCCCAGCCTTCCCATTAAACCTTGCGGCGAAGGCTGCCCCCCAGCTAATATCTTCTCTAAATCCGGCATTTAGCCATGCCCTATAAAAAGGCTTCCGGAGAGTTCCTATGATTGCTATGCAATATGTGATGCAGTCATCTTTAATATAGCAACACTAGTAAGTTAATTTTAAAGTTATATTTCACTAATAATTTTATCAAGTATATGGCATCTTGGTGATTGGTAACATATATGTATATAAACAAATGTATGTAGATACATATATACATGCGTATATATGTGCGTATCTAGATAAACATATGCATATATATGTATATATATCACCCTAAAAAGGATGGCTTATTGCCCAAAAGTGGGAAACCGCCGATGGGTCGGAAATTATCATCCTTGTAATTCTATATATGGCTATTTATATGTATATATGTACATACAAGTATATAAGTATATATGCATATATTATATGTATATATGCATATACCAACGTATATACTACGTATATGCGGATGTAGGCGGCGCACGGGGGAGACCCCCCCCCCCCCCCCCTTCTGGTTCAGCGAACCGGGTGGGGGGGGGGGGGAGAGGGGCCGGCTATAGACTACATCACGGTTCCGACTGCGCATGCGCTGAAAACGGCCATGGGAGCAAAGCCAAAGCATACGGCCATTGACTTTGCCTATACGCGCATTGAAAAATGTCAGTTTTATTCAAAGTTAATAGAAATCCAAAACCCTAACCTTATAAATTGAATATAATCTTTTTGTTGAACATGTTTTCTATATGTGTTCCAAGCGGTTTGTCTCTAGGTGGTGTGGTTTTATCAATATTTTACTTTTTCTGTATGGAGATTGCTCACTGCCATTGACAATGCATTGAGTACTCTGGCTATGGCTCTAACACTACTCTGAATGCCTAGATCTTTCTAAATCTAAATGCACATGGCATAAGATGTGCTGATTATATTGATGTAAATGCAATGCTGGATAAAAGATTAATATCTTAATTTAATATATATATTTTTTTAGTTAGTATTCTATGTTTCAAACAAGAGCTGAGATGAGCTGAAACTAGCACATTTCATAGCTGCACCCAGTGTATTAGCATGTGCCATGTGCTTTTGGGGGGGTTGTTTTGCTCTGATGCATCCCACAATGCACCGCACCGCTGGAACCATGATGTAGTCTATTGTAACAGCCGCGGCACCCACTTACACAGCCCACTTGCCGCTCGCCGGCTGCCTCACTCTGTGCTGTGACGCCGGACTGTAAAAGCATTTATACAAATATTATTAGGATGTAACCGGTTTACTAGTTTGCTTGTCGCAGTTAGGGTTCGAACCCGCACCTTTCATATTGGTGCGCAGGCTTTGATGTGGCAGTTACAGCAGCCTGGTGTGCAGCCGCCCTGCTCTGAGGTAGGAGTTTGGCGCGCTTTCTCCAGCGTCCAATGGTAATCCCCTATAATGGGCGCATTTGATTCCGTACTCTAGCTTGAGGTGGATGTTGCTCCACTCCACTCCACTCTTATTGTTTATAGTGTGATGGTTGGTGATTACACGGAGGCGTGATGGTACTGGACAACTGTGCTAAGTGTGGGGAAGAACATGAGCCACCCCGGGGAAGTAAATGTAAGCATACCAAGTTATCAAAGCGAAGCGTGAAAACTGAGATACCCTCATCGGCAGATGAGGGGACAAGCACATACGGCGGAGTGGTTAGAGTGTCTGACCTTTTTCTAGGTCGGACTCCTAATCTGAAGGTCAGTGGTTCGATTCCCCATGCCCCCACCTCTGCCTATTTGGATTTCCACCGCTGTGTATAACTTACAGCGTCATCAAAGGCCAGTTGCTCTCATACCATGTCTATGTGGTGTGGGAGGTTAAAAATCCCTTGGGTCGGTAAAAGTGTAGGCTCGGGCTTTCTATCGACAAACTGTCTAATGGTGAAAACAAGCCTATTCAGGCTTATCCATGATAGGCAGTATAAATCTTCAACAACAAAAAAGAAGCGAGAGCACCGGCTGACGTTAGAGGCATACAAGGAAGACCATGAGGAGCGGGTGCTGTGGAAACAGCTTGCTGACAGGAACCATGGGCGAAGGAAAAAGGAGCTACACACTGCGCTGGAGGAGGGAGACCGCCAATCGGGACTGGAGGACGAGAAATGCAAGTCGGGAAAGCAAGCGAAGCTGGGGAAATCGACTACAACATCCAGGAAGAGGCCGGAGAAAAAGAAAGAGACGGAGGAGGACGACTCGGACACGTCCCTGAGGAAAAGTAGCTCGGATAATGACTCATCGTCGGAGAGTGATTCAGACAGTCGTAGCAGAAGCCGGAGCAGAAGGAGGAGACACAGACGCAGTAAGTTCTCCATAGGCAAATATACAAAAGATGAGAAGCGTGTTACAAATTTATATGTGATGGAGCTGATTTATGCGGCCTTAGTATGGGTGATATGGCATGGCAAGCATGTCGGTATGGACTATGATGAACTAACTGGTTATGTGGGGCACATAGCTTACATGTGCAGACATGTCATGACAGGGAAATACACTGACTGCGCCTTCCGCGGTTACGATAAGGCGGTCAGGGAAAAACCCAAGACGAGAGGCCTGAAGGCATTCCGTATGAGTGATCAAGAACTTTCAATGTTACACTTTACTCTAGACAACACTCGCACTCGTCGTGAGGCTCGCAAACTGGGCCGCCAATCGTTCAGTAATAAGAGTTATGACTATGGGAAGGGTGGGTGTTACACCTTAATTACAGCAAAGAAGGCTGCATGATGCGGCACTGTGGTTATGAACCTAAATGCATTATTTGTAAATCGAGTGACCACACCATAGAAGGCTGAAAGCGGAAGAAATATTGACTCGGCGATATTGGTGTTGGTAGGGGAAGTGAGGCGGCGGGTGTAAACGGGAGAGGTGTGGAGGCAATCGGCATGGCCGATGTGGTGGTAGGGTTTCATGTGAATCCCTTGGTAGATTCTGATGTGGAATCAGGCTCCTGTGTGAGCTTACATAGTAATAGTGGGGGAGAGGAGCATGAATTAATTTACCATATATCAAATGAATTTGTGTGTGATGATGAGAATCAAGTACATGTTGTCGAATTGGGTTGTGGTATTGGTGTGGTATCAGGAGATGTTCCTGGCCCCGCCGGCACAGCCGCGGACCTTGTAGGAGGGTCAGGCCCGCCGGGCGTCGGCCACCCTGGGCTTGTCAATGGCAATGTTGATTGGCTCAGAGTGGTCAGCACGGACATGTCTCGGCATGATTGACCCTGATTGTGTGAGCACTTATTTTCAAAATAACTTCTTGTCAGTCACTAAAGGTGTTGTGGGTAAGATTATGGGCAACAGACTCAAAAGCAAAATTGCAGCAGGCTTATTACAGGTTACAGATATTCCATCTGTGTGTGTGCACCCTTTCGGTGCTGTGCCAAAAGGGCACGATGATTTCAGAGCGATTTTGGACTGCTCAAACCCAACCGGTTTTAATGTGAATGAACATACCATGTCATGTAAAACTAAATTCAGTTACAACTCGGTGGAAACGGTGACACAATTGCTGCAGGAAGGGGATTATATGGCCACCGTTGATATATCTAATGCATACCAGGCAGTGAACATCCACCCGGCGTGTCGGGAAAGGCAAGGCTTGAGTTGGGACTTCGGTGATGGTATTGTGAACTTAATGGACAACTGGCTTTGCATGGGGCTCAGTACTAGCCCCTTCGTCTTCAGTAAAATAAGTGATTTTGTGGTAAGGTGCATGGTTAGAGAGGGATATTGTGAATGTGTAAATTACCTTGATGATTTTTGTCTGATTAGTCGGGCGGCAACAGGATGTGCCGCAGCACAGAGGAAACTAGTGGCTGTATTACGTAGAATTGGGTGCTATGTGAGTTTTAAAAGGTTATCATCCCCATCGCAGATAACTCATTTTCTAGGCATCATTATGGATTCGCTGATTATGGAGCTGAGGCTACCTGATGATAAATTGGAGAAGTTAATAATACAATTAAAACTATTCTTGAGGAGTAGGAAAGCAACGAGGTTAGCATTAGAAGGTTTGGGTGGAGTTCTTGCGCATTGCTGTAAAGTAGTACATGGAGGTAGAACATTCTCAAGGCGTGTGTCTGACTTAATATCATCTGCAAAAAAGGCATCTCATAAAGTACGGTTGAATGAGGAATTCAAACTAGACATTAAGTGGTGGTTGGAGTTTGTGGCCAGATTCAATGGAAAAGCTAAGATAATTCCATCTGCAAAGGCAGCAATCTCAGTTTACAGCGACACCTCAAAATTTGGCTTTGGGGCTTTACATGCTGACGATTGGTTGGTGGGGGCCTTTGATTTCAACAATGCAAAGGAGTTACAGTGGTTAGGGCACCATTTTGTGTACGCGGATGATGCGGTTTGCAGATCAGACAACATCAATGTCTTAGAGCTATGGCCGATAGTAGCAGGGGTGAGATGGTGGAGTGAAGGTGGAAAGATAGGACAGTGGTGTTTGTGACAGACAACACCCAAGTGATGGCAGCACTCAACACCGGTAGGAGTAGGAACAAAACAACAATGGCCTGGCTCCATCTGATATTTTGGGCATCGATCACAAATAATTTCTAAATCCAGTCATTATACATTAATACTATTACTAAAGCAAATATCATCTGCTATAGCCTTAGTAGGCTAGATAAATTCAAAAACATCGCTAGAATATGAGACGATCATGCTCGGTATGGCGCATGATTTGATCGTTAACCGCGTTGGGACAGGCTCGGATGAAGCCCAACGCAACATCAGTACGCACAATCTACCATCACTGTGAGATTAATGCAGGTTAAAGCTTATTCAAGCTTTTGTGAGCTGTTCGAAGATCAGCTGTGCCTTTATCCGTGTGACTCGGAGCAAGTATACTTTTATATGACCTTCGTGCCAAGACAGTTGTGCTATTCATCAATCAGAACCAATCTGAGTGGGCTAAATAATTACCTGAACGATCTGGGATGTCAACCCATAGATTATGGGGATCACAATATAAATAAGTGCATGGCGGGAATCAGGCATTTAAAAGGCCAAGAGGTGAGGCAGGCAGCTACATTATTACTGGCAGAGCTGCTGAGGGTTTTCATGGTTATGCAACCTACAAGAGGTCATACAGCAGTAAGAGCAGCTATGTTACTTTCATTCAGGGCGCTGCTATGCAAAGCTGTTGTGATGGACTCAGACAGTGCTTTAAAGAGGAAGGACTTGGAGTTTTACCAGTGGGGGGTGATGGTATGTGTCAGGAAGTCTAAAAACAAATCAATTTAGGGAACGAGTTCATCGGATTCCAGTGGCAAAGGTTGCTAACAAAGAGTTATGTGCTGTGTTCTGGGTACAGAAACACATGGATGTACAGGTGTTCAGAATCGCCAGGGCGAGTCAGTCAGTTCCACTACCGTACAATTACTACAATGATGTAATAAAAGCAATGTGGGCCCGGACAGGGCTTCCGCCGCGTGAGTTCTCAACACACAGACTCCACCGAGGTGGTGCTACATTCTTGAGGCTGTGCGGCGCAAGCATTGAGGAAATCAAAGAGAGGGGCGACTGGCACTCTGAGAGTGTTTGACCAATATCTTAAGGAATCGGTGGTGGAGTGATTAACATTGGCCATGTGGGTCGCGGTCCTACTTGACACTTTCTAGTCGTGCCAGCGTGTACGCGTGTGTATGTTGTGATTAACTCGAAGCGATATCCGAGACTGCATGTCTCCTCGGACTTGACAGAACAATGGTTCTTGACACTAGCTGCTCGCGGCAGTGGACACTTGTCCATCATTTTACAATTTGCATCTTGAACGTGACGTGTGTACTATTTATGTTTGAGGAAGTTTATTAACGATGCTGATGTGGCATCCAACCTCACTGTTGTGGCATCCAACCTCAATTCTAGTGCTAAAGCCCCAGTCACACATACCCGGATCAGGGGCCGGATGAGCCCCGGACTGCCATCCGGGGTGGTCTGGGGCGATCCGGGGTGATCCGTGGCTCGTCCGTGCCGACACCCCCAATCCGGCCTGATCCATGGCTTGTCCGGCGCCGTCCGGGCTTGGCCCCGGATGTTTTAAAATGTTTAAAACATCCGGGGCGGTCGGGGGATTTTGTGATCCGGGCTCAATCCGGCCTGGTCCGGCCTGATCCGGGGGTGGTCCGGGGGTGGTCCGGGGGTGGTCCGGGGGATGGTCTGGGGGGGTGATCCGGCTATTCCAGGGGTGGTCCGGGGTGGACAGGGCCTGCCCGGGGGTGGTCCGGGGTCATTTTGAGCCATGGTTTGACCCAGATCATCCCTGGACCATCCCCGGACTGTCCCAGACTACCCCCGGCCTAGCCACGGACCACTCCCGGACAGCCGGGGGTGGTCCGGGGGAGGTCCGGGATAGTCTGGGGGTGGTCTGGGATAGTCCGGGGGTGGTCCGGGACAGTCCGGGGGTGGTCCGGCCTCGTCCGGGTTAGTCAGGGGCCGGTCCGGCTCAGTCCGGGCTCATCCGGGGCCATTCCGGGGGCAATCTGGGGGTGGTATGGGGCAGTCCAGGGTGGTCCGCGGTGGTCCGGCCTTTGGTCCAGGGCTCGTCCGGGGCTCATCTGGGAAAGTGTGACTGCGAGGCAAAAATCGATGAAAACAGTGATTTTATCCGTGGCAGTCCAGGACAGTCCGGGCCGTTGGTCTGTGGTTGGTCCGGCTCAAAATCCGGGGCTCGTCCGGGTGTGTGTGACTGGGGCTTAAGGCTTGTATGTACTGTACTTACTTTCAAACTCAAAGAACGGTTTTGTTCCTAGTTTTAGCACTTCCAGCTATCGCCGATGTATATGTACCTTTCTCGTGGCTTCTGGTTGGGGTTAGTTTGGGTCTTTTGGGCCAGCCAGAGAGTCTACTCAATCCAGCTCCATATGTCTTCTCTTGTGCAATAACTAATAATGTGTAGTATAAAGCATTTACACACATATTATTAGGATGTAACCGTTTTACTAGTTTGCTTGTCGCAGTTAGGGTTCGAACCCACACCTTTCAGGCGGGCTTTGATGCGCAGTTACAGCAGCCTGGTGCGCAGCCAGCCTGCTCCGAGGTAGGGGTTTGGCGAGCTTTCTTCAGCGTCCAATGGTAATCCCCTGCATTCGGCGCATTTGATTCCGAACTCTAGCTTTAATTTTCTTTTGTGATTAAACAGGTAGGTATTTTGGGCCAGCCAGAGTGTCTCCTCAATCCAGCTACATATGTCTTCTCTTGTGCAATAACTAATATTGTGTGTATATGTATATATGTATATATGTATATATGTATGTATGTATGTATATAGTATATACATATATATGTATATACGTATATACGTATATACGTATATATACGTATATATGTATATATGTGTATATGTATATATGTATATATGTATATAAATGGGCATATAAATATGTATATATGCATACTTATTACATGTGTATCTATGTATACCTTTACACATATATAGGTATATACCCCACTTCTAAGTCAATTCCTAAAATTGCAGGGCTAAGTGAATCAGTATTACAGGGTTATTTTAATATCACATAGAGTTTGACTTGGGCGTGAGCGGGAAGTGAGCCCAGTGAGAATTTTTGTCACACCTCCCCACCACCACCACCCCTCCACCCCCGCAACGGCGGCGTATGGAGGGGGGAGGCGGTCAGGGGGGGGGGGGGCATGGACGACAGTCACCACCCACTCACCTGCCGACCAGAGTCACCAAAAACTGCCGTCTCCGCCCCCCCCCCCCCCCCCCCGACCGCCGCCCTGACCCCCTTCCGCGTCGTTGCGTCAGTGGGGGTTATGACGGCCCTCGGATTCCGCTGGCGCAACGGCGGCGTAGGGGTTGGGGGTTGGGGGGGCGTCTGGGGGGGGGGGATTTGGGGGGGGGGGTGACGTCAGCCACCACTCACTCACCTGCCAACTAGATTCACCGGACTCACTGCTCGCTCACACCAACGCCCCGTGCTCAGGGCCAACTGCCAATCTCAGCCCCCGCTCCACCAGGAGCTATGCAATATGTGATGCAGTCATCTTTAATGCAGGAACACTAGTATTCATTTTAAAGTTATATTGCACTAATATACATATATACGTAGTCAACGGCGGAGGCCCTCCAGCAGTGGAATGGGGAAGACCAGTCGTCTGTGACTGGGATTTCCCCAGCTTGGAACAACTAATGTACCCCCAAAAAAAAAGAGAGACAAATAAGTGTTCACACTTCCTGTCTACCATTCGCTGTATCGCTATATAATATACATAGCCACGAATCAAACGCAATGCAAGCATTACGACCAAGCCTACAGGGATGATAATTTCCTGGCGATCGGCTGTTTCCCGACTTTTAGGTGATGAACCATACTTTTTAGGTCCATATGTTCTAATCCTTGATATATATATATATATATATATATATATGTATATATACATATATATGCATATATAACTCTAGATATTTATATACATGTATATATATATAGCTACATACATATATTTACATACATATATATTACTGATCACCAAGATACCACATACTAGATCTATGTGTGTCTCTGTGTCTATGTGTGTGTCTCTGTGTCTATGTGTGTGTCTCTGAGTGTGTCTGTGTGTGTGTGTCTCTGTGTCTCTGTGTGTGCCTCTGTGTCTCTCTGTGTGTGTCTCTGTGTCTCTATGTGTGTGTCTCTGTGTGTGTGTCTCTGTGTTGTGTCTCTGTGTGTGTCTGTGTCTCTGTGTCTTTGTGTCTCTGTTGCTGTGTGTGTGTCTGTGTGTGTCTCTGTGTCTGTGTGTGTGTCTCTGTGTTTCTGTGTGTCTGTGTGTGTCTCTGTGTCTGTGTGTGTCTGAGTGTGTGTGTCTCTGTATGTGTCTCTGTGTCTCTGTGTGTGTCTCTGTGTGTGTCTGTGTGTGTGTGTCTCTGTGTCTGTGTGTGTCTCTGTGTGTGTATGTGTGTGTCTCTGTGTGTGTCTCTCTGTGTGTGTATCTGTGTGTGTATCTGTGTCTGTGTGTGTGTCTCTGTGTCTGTGTGTGTCTCTGTGTGTGTCTCTGTGTGTGTATGTGTGTGTGTCTGTGTGTGTCTGTGTGTGTGTGTCTCTGTGTTGTGTCTCTGTGTCTCTGTGTGTATATCTGTGTGTGTCTCTGTGTGTATATGTGTCTCTGTGTGTGTGTCTGTGTGTGTGTGTCTCTGTGTGTGTATCTGTGTCTGTGTGTGTCTCTGTGTCTGTGTGTGTCGTGGTGTGTGTGTCTGTGTGTGTGTCTCTCTGTGTGTCTGTGTCTCTGTGTGTGTCTCTGTGTTGTGTCTCCGTGTCTCTGTGTGTGTATCTGTGTCTGTGTGTGTCTCTGTGTGTGTCTGTGTGTGTATATGTCTCTGTGTGTCTCTATGTGTGTGTCTGTGTCTCTGTGTGTGTCTCTGTGTGACACACACACAGACACACACACAGACACAGACACACACTTAGAGACACACAGAGACAGAGTCACACACACACAGACACACACACAGACACACACATAGAGACACACACAGAGACACAAAGTCACACACACAGACACACACAGAGACATAGAGACACAGAGTCACACACACAGAGACACACACACAGACACAGAGACACAGAGACACACACATAGAGACACACACAGAGACACAGAGTCACACACATACACACACAGAGACACACAGAGACACAGAGTCACACACACAGAGACACACTCAGATACACACACAGAGACACAGAGACACAGACACACACATAAAGACACACAGAGACACAGAGTCACACACACATAGACACACACAGAGACACACACAGAGACACAGAGACACATACACACACATAGAGACACACACAGAGACACAGAGTCACACACACATAGACACACACAGAGACACACACAGAGACACAGAGACACAGACACACACATAGAGACACACACAGAGACACAGAGTCACACACACAGACACACAAAAACACACACAGAGACACAGACACACACATAGAGACACACACAGAGACACAGAGTCACACACACAGACACACAGAGAGACACACACAGAGACACAGACACACACATAGAGACACACAGTCACACACACAGACACACACAGAGACACACACAGAGACACAGACACACACATAGACACACACACAAACACAGAGTCACACACACACAGACACACACACAGACACTGTCGTCCCGCTGTCATCCCGTCTGTCATCCCGATGTCGTCGGGCTGTCATCCGGATGTCGTCCGATTGTCGTCCAACTTGGCCCGAATTTGCATATGTCGTTGGGTTTTCACAAAATCCAAGTCGCTGGGCTGTCATCACCCCTTGTCGTCGTAGTGTGACTGCTACATACCATATATGGGATTAGTCAGGTTCCACACTACCTACACATTAATAGGTTATTCCTCATCACATGACCGGGGCGAGATGTGAATGTGGGCCACATCAACAAGACTTTTGACAAGCTTGCCAAAATGATTTTGGCTTCTTTCAGCTCAAATTGCTCCAAAATCAACCATTTCTCATCCAAATGACTCCAGAATAATGAATAGTAGGTAATAATAGTCAACGTAATATATTTATCTAAAAAAATGATGTAAAAATTCGAACGTCATCGGACTATGCAACTTTAAGCACCCACCTCCCATTTTGGTGGGTCGTGGGATTCGAATCAACTATGGCATTCAAACTCGAATCAAACTAATTGTAAACTATTCCGATTTACGGCATTGGGGGGAATGCAAATGTTCTATTACTAAACAGGTATACGTGACCAAGCACATGTATGTATATATATGTAACTTGTAAGTGCCGATGTTGCCTGAGTGGAATGTAAATAGACATAGTGGTGCTGGCAGGGTGGTGTGTAAGGGGCACTCAGGGCCTACCCCCTCTGCTGGGTAGGATCACCACACTCAGGGTAAGGTTGGTGGTGGCCAGGGTGGCCACACAGCTTGGTGGTGGTGGGCAGACCACTGGTAGCCATGGGAACCAGGAATGCTGGATCCCTATTGGTAGGGCCAATAATGCTTGGTTCCCATTGGGGGAAAAGGGTGGGGTGATACTCTAAAATGAACCCATGTACTATATATAATAAACCAGAGGGGCTTGGACTCTCTTCTTACACTCTTACTTTGCTTTACTTTCTCTCTTTCTCTCCGTCTGTATTGTTTTTCACCTTAGCCTACATACATAGCCACAGACTCAAACACGCAACCCTACATAATGACTTGACAATTGACACTTCTCGCTACTTAGCCTGCCTTTCTGCATTACTAGGATCGAGAAAGGAGCACTGGAATGAGGAAGACCATTTGTCCATGATTGAAAATTCCCCTGCTTAATGCAAAAAAATACCCCAAAACAACAAAAGAGGATGGTTCCTGTCGATGTTGATGTGCCCGTATATGTGGGCATGGTGGGCCCGTTTTCCCTCCACCTGCTACTAATCCTGATATCACCTTAAATGTTGCTAGGATGTAAAACTCCAACAAACAAAACAATTCCAATATATAATTTCCTTGCACTCACATTGAACCAATAAGCACATGGAACCTGATGACAAAACTCGATAGGATTCTTACACTTTATTTGTTTCTAGTGCGGATTGTAGTAATATGGTGATAATGAAGATTCTACATGAGACCCTCCTGATATGACCTTAGATGTTGCTAGGACGTAAAACAACAACAAATAAAACAAATTCTACATTAGATTAAATGCAATTTCCTGTATGTATGTTCTGAAACAGCCGATGCGGTGGCGGCCTTAATATCGCTTGGATTTTGGGTTTAATTTGACCGAATTTCACTTATTTCAACCCCCGAGTGGATATTCATGGTTCTAAATAACATAATTAGATTGTAGCAGTGAATAAATTTGTGCTTTTTGTTTTATTTACTTTTGCAATAACGCCGTCGATGTCTCAGCCGTGACCTGCTCGGATTTTGGGTTTAATTTGACCAAATTTCATTTCAATGCTGTGACTGCCATTGTATTCACGGCCTCGAAAACATGGGACCGGCATGGTGCCCCATAGGACGACAGAGTCATGCAAAGTGGTGTTGCAACGAAAGCTCCTCATTAGTAACCAGGTAACCTATCCCCACCTCCCCACCCATGTTTAGTATGCAACGGTCTACGAGTACTTCTTACTTGTGTTTAAACTGGGTGGACGAGCAGGGGGAGGCAGAAGTAGTTCGGGGGGAGGTTATATATATAAGTACATGTTTATACAAGGTCAACAGCTATCCTGTATGCACACTGCGCCAATATTCTGTATAAGAGCAGTGTGCTTCACCCTCACCCTCACCCAGGTCAGCGCTGGATTGTTTGTTGTGTGTTGGAATTGTATGTCCTGCCAACATCTGAGGTCATACCAGGACGGGCAACGACTTGTGACAGTGTGCACTCATGGTGACTTTATAGTGCTTCCCCACTGGGAGACCAGGCAACTGTCACTATGGTCCGATATCCCACACAGTCACATTATCCTGATACTGTTCTAACCAGTCCCTGTCATATCCTATTAATGCCAAGCGCCGGGCTAGGTAGCAGCAAGAATCAATGTTATTATTCATTGGTTTGATTCGGCTTGGATTCGAACTTCCGACCTTCCGACCTTCCGACCTTCCGACCTTCCGACCTTCCACACGCGAAACCTGGGCTCTACCAATTCGAACCCCTCGTCCCGTAGGTCAAGGCTGGATGATAATGATATTGTACATTTAATATAGCGCCATCACTAGCAGGAACCGCCTACGATAAAAGCATGATATATTTATCAACTTTGCTATCTCAGAATACACATGGCCTCTCCAACCACACACACAGTGGATCTCAGTTGCTGAAATTGTTTTAGCTCTGTCTAACTCCTCAACTGTGTAGTAAAGTGCCAGTCTCGTGGTGGGGGTTAGTTTTGGTCTTGTCAAGTCAACCCCAGGAACAACTAGTTTCTTGGTCTTTTTGGGACGAACATATGCCACCTGTATCCAGCAAAATATATACCCTGCACCCGAAATAGGATCTGGGCATCTGAAAGTAAGATGTATTCTATACAAAATATTCATCTTACAGAAAGATCAACTGCCTTGCAAAGGGATGTTTGAGCTCCAACCCAGTGGGTAGTGTGAAAGTACAACGTCTGAACACTTTGACTTCTGGATACTGAATGACTTTATTCCCCTCCAGGGCTCAAACCATAGCCGGCCAAACTTGTCCATGACGTCATCTCATTTGCATATATTCCAGATGTGTCTAGACATCTAGATGTCTAGACGTCTATTACACATATATCACAGGTAGGGATTTACCTGCTTAACACTAGTAGACAGGGTAACCATGGGGTTTTCTTCGTAGTTAACAAATGTAGAATTGTATAGGGTGGCCATATTTGCGGTTCATCAGGTCTGGCCAAGAATATCTTGCTAGGCACAATGAAAGAGGGAGGAAAACAAGGTGGACAATGGAAGAGGTGGGAAGATAACACCAGGGAATGGACAGGCCTGGCGTTTGGCAAGTCCCAGGGGGCAGTGGAGAGCAGGGGAAACTGAAGACAACTGATTGTAAGTCATCTGTGGTGCTGCGATCACCCTTGTGGTTAAGCGATTGATGACGATGATGATGATGATGATGATTAATGAACAAGGTTTGCACAACTTCCAAAAGGACTTATTTTACAATGAACCCTTCTCTATAATTAGTGACCTATGGACCTATATAATATATGCTTCAGTTCTATTTAATAGAGAGAGCCTAACTATAACAATTCCATGGAATATATCACTCTAAGAGCTCAGAAGGATCATTCGGGCTGAATAACACTGATAGCAACAGCTTGACCACAGAGACCCTCAGTCTTGGGTGGGCTCTAAATAATTGGTAGGAAATAGATTGTTTCAAGATATAGGCCTACATAGTCACATTTGATCATTGCAATCATGAAGAAGTAAAATTGTGTTTGTCATCTTACTTACTGGCCCTTTGACCAGATGGGATGGCCGAATGAGTTGAGCATCCGTCTTCTGTTTTGGGAGATCGGGGAATCCAGACCCATGGGTTCGTGGGTTAGAACCCTGGTCGAGTCAAACCAATGACTTAAAAATTGATACTTGTCATTTCCTAGCCAAGTGCTCAGCATTACTCGGACAGGGCAAGGACTGGTTGGATCAGTGTCAGGATAACATGACTGAGTGGGATATGAGGTCAGTGTGCTGGTGGCCTGGTTTCCCAGTGTGACAACACTATAAAGTTGCGATGAGTGTGCACTGTTACAAGTCAGTACCTGTCCTGATATCACTTTAGATGTAGCTAGGACGTAAAACAAACAAACATACTGGCCCCTTAAATTAGGAAGTTGGGTCACTTGGTAGGACTTACACACGGCGCCCCATAACTTCTTGTTGCTGCACTTTGCATAGGACAGAAAGGTACCGGAGGGGAATCACAAAAGTTGGCATAACTGGAAAACTTTGCCAACAAGCACCGATTGTGTGTTGGCATAGTTTTGACTCGTGGTAGGTGGAATTGTGCGTCCTGCCAAACAAGAAGAAGAAAAAAGAAAGATACTCCAATCACGACTTTCCATTTTATTTATTTGTGGTATACCATCAAGAATTCCATAAATAACAAAAACAGCAAAACCAAGAACTGTATCAGCCTTGTTGAAATATCGCGATGATGTGTCTAGGTAATTAATTATCTTCCGGGAATTAAATTCTATTGGGGCCAAGGAATGGGTTAGTGGGGTTTTACATTCTAGCATTATCTGAGATCGTATCGGGATATGTACCGACTTGTGACACGGCGGACTGATTGTGGCTTTATAGTGCTGCTCTACTGAGATACCACATTGGCATTAACATTGTCAGCAGTAAATTCTAGCTTGAGTGATCACAAATATAACCGACTAGATGCAGTGGCCGAATTGGTAGAGCGTAGGCTTTCCGTGTGGAAGGTCGGGAGTTCGAAACCCGGCCGAGTCAAACCAATCGCATACAAAATTGATACTTGACACTACATAGCTTAGCACTCGCATTACTAGGATAGGGCAAGGACCGGTTAGTTCAGGATATGAGCGGGACGTAGCTCAGTCGGTAGAGTGTCCACCTGTGACGAATCCTGCTCAGTGGACCCATTTGCAGTTTGGGCTATTTTCTGTTACAACCAGTGGTCGACAACTGGTTCATCAAAGGCTGTGGTATGTGCTGTCCTGTCTGTGGGAAACTGCATATAAAAGATCCCTTGCTGCTTATCAGAAAGAGTAGCCTATGTGGCGGCAGTGGGTTTCCTCTAAAGAAATATGTCAAAATGGCCATATGGTTGACGTCCAATAGCCGATGATAAAAATTAATGTGCTCTATAGGCATCGTTAAATAAAACAAACTTTGTTGTTGTTGGCTGGCTCAGTATCAAAGTAATGTGACTGAGTGGACAATGTGGGTCATGGTGCCGGCGGCCTGATCTGGTGGTGACACTATAAAGACACCATGTGCACTGTCACCCATCCTAATATGACGTCAAATGTTGCCAGGACGTAAAATTTACAACAGACAACGAACAAACAAATTAAAACATTTCGAATTTTTCATATAAATTTCAATGGAAACATAGATGTGACACATTTTTGTTAGCGTTAAAAAACAAGAGTGACAGAATAAAGGCCACTAAGTTTCGCCTTGAATATGGTCTTTAGTGGCGCTAAACCATCATCAATCAACCAATATGTTTGGTCCACAGTAAATTGCTATATTTCAAAGGTAGGAACAGTCAATACACAGTGTTACCAACTCTCATGAAATTCCTGTGAGAGTCACGGAAATTGAAGGTTCTGTTCAGTAACCTCACGAGTCACGGATCGACCCCAAAATCCCACGAATTTCTGTACTTTTCTACAAAATCCCACAAATTTCTGTACTTTTGAAGTAGACATCATGTTATATATATGCTAAAACATCAGCATATAACCCTTTGAAAATGCCCTCAAACAACCCATTTTCAAGCCATTAAAAAACAACCCCACCACAATGGGAACCTTTCACGAGCCATTTCTCTCCCTATACAATTGGTAGCAGCACCCGTTCCCGGTCCAAGTTGGCCATCATGGTTGGATAAAGGGTGTAGGTGTGTGTATGTTGGTGGTGTATGTGTGTGGTGGGAGTGATGGATGGTGTGTGTTTAGGGATGTGGTGTGGGTGTAGATATGTGTGAGATGGGGGTGTAGGTGTGGGTTGGGTGTGTGTGGTGGGTGTGTAGGTTTGTAGTGAGGGTTTAGGGGTGTGGTGGGGGTGTAGGTGTGTGGTGGGGTGTAGGTGTGTGGTGGGGTGTAGGTGTGTGGTGGGGGTTTAGGGATGTGGTGGGGGTATAGGTGTGTGTGGTGGTGTAGCTGTGTGGTGGTGGTGTGTGGTGGGGGTGTAGGTGTGTGTGGTTGAGGTGTAGATGTGTGTGGTGAGGGTGTAGGTGTGTGTGTGATGAGGGTGTAGGTGTGTGTGGTGAGGGTGTAGGTGTGTGTGGTGGTGTAGGTGTGGTGGGTGTGTGGAAGGGGTGGAGGTGTATGGTGGGGTGTAAGGGGTAGTGGGGGTATAGGTGTGTGTCGTGGGGTGTAGGGGGTATAGGTGTGTGTCGTGGGGGTCTTGGGGTGTGGTGGGGGGTTTAGGGGTGTGGTGGGGGTTTAGGGATGCTAAAGATTGTGAGGTGCCGCTCTGCAAGACACCATATCGCCCCCACCACACACACCGTCAACCCCCACCACATCCCTACACCCCCACCACATCCCTAAGCCCCAACCACACCATACATCCCACCATACCCACCCCACCATACCCATTCACCACACACCCCTACAACCCCCACCACACACCCCTAAATCCACATACACCCCCACCACACACACCAAAATCCTCACCACACCCCTACACCTCCACAACACACCCACCATACACACCTACACCCCAACCACACCCACCATACGCACTCACCACACCTCCCCACCACACACCCCTAAATCCACACCCCCCCCACCAAACACACCAAAATCCTCACCACACCCCTACACCACTGACTTAAAAATTGGTACTTGGCGCTTCCTAGCCAGGCGCTCCGCATTGGCTCATAATTTCGAATTGTGGTTGATCCGGCGGGGGAAGCCTGAGAGCCACGCCACCAAGCGACTGTCACACCTACTCCTCTACCCCCCTGTGACCTGCAATCGGACCCAAATCTCGGCAGGGTTCAGTTTACCCACCAACTTCCTCCATCTCCCCCCATGCTCACCTATGTCAAATCGGATAAAAACCCGAAAAATATCAACTCACATCAAACAGCAACACGCAACGAATCCACAGAGTAACACACCCACGGGGCCACCTCGCCAAACACACCACAAAGAAGACCCAAGCGGCGGCCACAGTCGAGCCGAGTGACTCACTGGATACCCAAGATGGTGACTGGACTGTTACACCAGTGACAACGCCAGTCCAACCCAGGAAATCGGCCATGCATAAAAAACCATCAGCAAAAGCAAAGCAAAGCGGTGGCAATGCAAAAATGCAGGCGTCAATTGATGCCATCGAGCGACGCTGGGGCACGCTGGAACTCCACGCATCCCAACAGCACCAGGCCCTTGCTGACCAACAGAAGGTGCTCCTGGAAGCCACTCCGGCCCTCACTGCCGCCGCCAAAAGCATGCACCACCGGGACAACACACACGCACCATCCGCCCCACCCATGCCCCGCCGTCATTGCGCCAGGATGCTATCACCCAAATCGCCTGCACCAAACAGGCCACCAGGCCGCACACACTCACAGGCGAGCCGGGATACCGACTCAAGCCGGCTCAGCCTCTGGTCCTCCCCATCCCCCCGTCCCCTTCACCATGCAACCATTATGTCAAGGCAGCAATGGGCGCCCCCTGCACCGCCTGGAACAAAGACCCTGTGACGTGTGACAAAGCAGCTAAAGGAGAGTCGCACGGCATGGGGTAACAGAAACTGGCGCACATCTGCGGCTACTGTGGAAACGTAAGGAGGATTGTAACCAACCACACAGAGGCAAGCTGCTACTCAAAGAAGTCCCGAGATCGACCCGGTAAGAGATCGACGATTGATTTTTAGTGCCCCGGCAGGCCGCTGGCTGGAAGCCACCGGTGCCCACGCCACCCCGAAAGTAAACAAAGACAATGATCCCGCACACGCCCACGCGTTCCCTAACATGCCGTCGTATGACATGTTCGTGCAACACGCCGGTGCAGCCTCCACCCTGAAGGCGGCCGGCCCCGTAGCAGCATGCGAGTTGTGTGACATGACCGACCAGAACCCCTGATACGACTTAACCAAACATGACACGGACAAGCCAACGGCCCAGGTCCTGGACCATGCACTGCAGGATACACGCCAGTGTGCGGCCCATCCCCTATGGAGTATAGGGACATGTTGGACAGCTTCTGGCCACAACTGGCCGAAAAAAACTGGGCCGAGTACCCGGACTATGCAGCAGCTTATACCCCCGCCTGGCACTTGCCCCTTCCTAACTACTTTGCTGTCGGAGTGCCGGTCCCTTCAGGCATGAACATTCCTGCATGGCGGGAGCTGCTGGGAGGCCACGGAGACTTGCTGCTCCCTGACCACCTTGAGTTTGGCTTCCCCGCAAACTACATGGCCCCGGGCCCGCCCACACCCACCTTCCACAACCACTGGGAAGAACCCGACCATGCCCACCACATAACAGCATATGGCATGGAGGAGCTCGAGAAAGGCACCCTTCTGGGCCCCTTCATGGTGCCCCCTTCTCCCCATGGGCACAGTGTAGCCCCATAATGACACGGCCCAAGTCCACCCAGGGAAGCGGCGCATCGTCGTCGACCTGTCCTATCCCCCGGCTAGGAGTGTGAACTTGGACATCAGGAGATGGGAGTACTTGGGGCACCCGCATGCCTATAAGTTGCCCACAGTCACCGACAGTCACCGACCGCGGCCACCACCTCGCCACTGAAAGCAGAGCGGCGTCTCCCGAGCTTACCGCCAGCTAAGGGCGGACCCCTTGTCTGCCACCTTGTTCAGCATCCTCGTCGACGGGCAGCTCTTCCTCGACATCGCCCTCCCATTCGGCTGCGGTGCATTGGGCGCTGCGTGTGTTCGGGTCACAGTTGCAGTGTCATGGATCCTCGCACAGCTCGGCTTCTACAGCCTCGTCTATGTCGATGACTTCATCGGCTGCGATGCCACCTTCCTCCAGGCAATGCACGCTTTCGACGAGTTCCGCGGAATCTGCGACACCCTTGGGCTGGCCCTCGCTCCTGATAAGTGCTGCCCCCTGACAGTGCGACTCACATGGCTTGTCATCGAGATAGACTCTGAGTCAATGGTGCTTCGCATACTGGATCAGAAGCTGGGGGACGTCATCCGCGAGTGTGACGAATGGCTTGAGTGCCCCACCCTCACCAGGAAGGCCCTACAGTGGCTGGTGGGGCGGCTTGCCCACATCAGCACCTGCATCCTCCCCGCAAGCAGGTTCATATGTTGCATTCTCCGGAGCCTCCACGCCATCCCGGTGCCAGGGGCGGCCGACGTGGACCCCGAAATGAGGCGGGATGGTCGCTGGTTCCGTGACTTCGTGGCTGAGGGAAACGGCGTTTGCATCATCTCGCCCCCAGTGTGACTCTTGCCTAACTGGAGGTGCAGCCTTCTCCCACGACCACTGTTTCGCAGAAGCCTACGATGATACAATGATCATGGCCTACCCAACCATCCACGAGCTCGAGGCCGTCAACCTCATGCTCGCAATCCGGGATATGATGATCTGGTCAACACCGACAACGTGGCGTCCTGGCCATGGCACTGACCCACTCTGGCCATGGCACTGACCCCACTCTGGGGGCCTGCGCACGCGAAATATGGCTGATTGCGGCAATGGGCTCCTTCACCATCATGGTCTGGCACAAGCCGGTGCCTCGATATAGTCCGTGAACAGTGTCGCATAAGGGGAATTTTGTGCATAAAGGCCTGCCACTCCCCTGCCATGTTTACACCCGATCTCTGACATTGTCATTCCAAACTACGACTGGCGCGCCCATGAGCACCTGATGACGTTGCATCGCGTGGTGCTCGCCCCCGGCACGTGTCGCAACATGGAGCGTCATACCAAGCACTATCTCCACTTCATGCTCGACCGTGGCATCGACCACCTGGCACCCACCCCCTACGATGTCGGGTAGTATATCGCCCATCTACACCGAGAGCTCCCATCCCCGTCATCCGTGGCAAACGCCCTCTCGAGTGCTCGCTCCTGGGTTCAGGAGGCAGGGGGAATGCCGCCACCTTTGATGCCCCCTTTACGGAGAAGGTCAAGAAGGGCGCCCAAAAACTATATGCCGCATCTCCGTTCCAGGGGACACTTGGGAGTCGCCCCTTGGGCGGCCATTGTCATTGCCTATTTCACCTTCATAAGGCAGTCCAACCTCCTCTCCCGTCCCACGTCCCCTGGGGCGGCCCACACACACTCCGATGGGGAGACGTCTATCAGGTAACTGGCGGCCTTAGCATCCAGATAACATCGTCCAAGTCCATCCACCATCCCTCCCAGGCTGTCTTCTTGTTCATCCCCGCCCTACCTGACTCCCCCATCGGTCCCTTCGAGTGTGGCGTTGAGCAGTGGTCCAGGTGCCGGCCCCCTCGGATGCCGAAGCCTTCCTGGCGCGCACAGAGAACCCATTGACGGCACACAACCTAACCCTGATGCTGTGCACCACCCTCGGGTGTGCCGGGGTCCCAGAGGCATCCCGCTAGACTTTACAGGGGCTTTGCAGGGGCGCAGCCCAGCCCTGCTCCCGCAGGGGGGTCGATCTGTAAGCCATCATGGTCCAGGCAACCTCAGAATCTGATGCAGGACACACCAAGGTCCCCAAGGTTGTAACCGCGGAAGCCCCAAGAGCCTTGGCTTTGTGCTTTGGGTCGGCTCGCGGGCCTACCAGGTTCTCCCACTCACACCATCCGTGGACATTGATGAATTCGATCGCCATTATCAGGTTGGAGAGCTTACCTCGTTTGAGCTATGGTGGTTAAAGTACCTAATTCGACTCCCAGTTCAATTTCGAAGGTGAAATTTCATATAGGATTAATATGCAGGTTGATATGGTTGTGGAACACTGAGTTTTGGGATATTTTCATATTGGAATACATCACTAGAAAGCAAAAGATTATATCTAATTTCCTGAATATTCCTAGGACATTTAGTTGGGACTGGATTGAGTAAATGAACAGTGAATATTAGGAAATAATTCAGTAGTTACAACACATGGCTACAGGACAGAACTGCCCATGATAGTACTGTGTTGGTATAGCCATAAATCCCAAACAATAGAGGAACCTTCAGTCAACCATGGGGGTATATGCTGGTCTGTGGCCCACTCATATACTTCCACTTGCCACTGGGGGAGGTCCTGTGGGGACTGTTGTACATCATTTAGATATATTTTTGCATACCAATTTATATATGCATAATCAATAATTAACTGTGATTATGCATCTGATGCACTATCACCACAAATATGGCTTGTCTTGCTGGTACAACATTAAGAAAAACTTTATTGTATTTGATTTATTTTATTGTTGGTTATCACTTTTTATTTCTATTCATATTATTTAAGGGAAGGCTGGTGCCAGGACGCCTGGCGCCTGGAGGCCGAGAGTCCTGGTGCCGGCAGGCCAAGAGTCCCGGCTCCGGCAGGCCGAGAGTCCCGGCGCCGGCAGGCCGAGAGTCCCGGCGCCGGCAGGCCGAGAGTCCCGGCGCTGGCAGCCCGAGAGTCCCGACTTTACCTGACTGTACTTTACCCGACTCTACTTTACCCGACCTGACTTTACCGGACTCTACTTTAACCAACTCTACTTTATCTGACTCTACTTTACCCAACTCTACATTACCCGACTCGACTTTACCCGACTCGACTTTACCCGACTCGACTACATCCGACTCGACTTTACCCGACCCCCAAATAACCGATGTCTACTTTTTGTGCTGGGGGGTCGGGAAACAAACAAACAAACCAACGACTTTACAGGACCCGACTTTACCGGACCCAACTTTACCCGATCCGGCTTTAGCTGACCAGACTTTACTTGACCCGACCCTACTTGAACCGTCGGTATCGAGGTATCCAATCACACTAACTATGTTATATACAGTGATTCGTTCTCTTGCCTCCTGGCTCTTGCTGGACTGAAAACGAATCACCCTATTCTAGCAACGGTCATTTATTAAATGAACCAACTGACAACGGATGGGTATGACATCCACCTGTGCTGGGTGCCTGGCCATGCCGGCATACAAGGAAACGAACGAGCTGATCGGGCTGCGAAGAAGGCCCTGAACTGTGATCTTGAACCATGTCTGATTCCTCACTCTGATCTGAAACCACTAATAGCCACCCTCATAAAATCCAAATGGCAACATGAGTGGGATGAAAACATTAATAAACTTAAAGAAATTGAACCATCTGTGGGAAAACCACCACAGACTCATGTGGGAGGTCGGTGGGAGCAAGTGGTCCTTAGCTGCTGCCGTATTGGCCACTCGTGGCTTACACATGCTTTTCTGCTCAAGGGGGGACCTCCCCCTGAATGTATTGGGTGTCAGTCCCCGCTGACACTCAAACACATTTTTACTAAGTTGCGTTGATTTGTTGGCCCTGCGCCAACAATTCTACACTGCAGACAGTATGCATGACCTTTTTACTAAAGTAAAACAAGAAAACATTTTAGCCTTTTTGAGGGCAGCTGGACTGTACCACCTCATATAGTTTACTAAATAAATTCTATCAATTATTAATACAACTTTTCTTTTTCAATGGGAATTTGTTTCCCTTAACCACAAATATATGATTGTGAGCTTTCTAATTTACTGAGTGTCTATTGGCACATAATTGATTGTCTGCTTTTACATGTAAAAGCGATGGTTTGAACAAAAAACAAACATTTCTCGCTGAGAATATGGCCTATGCTGCTGACACGGCATAAAGCAACCACCAATCAATCAATCCCACCCACGTCTCAGGCTTCCTCTGTCCAAATCGGCTCATATTTTTTAATTGTGGTTGATCCGGCGGGGGAAGCCTGAGAGCCACGCCACCAAGCAGGCCTCCACTCCTACTCCTCTACGCCCCCCCCCCCCTCTGTGACCTGCATTCGGACCCAAATCTCAACAGGATTCAGTTTACCACACCGTCCCTCCCTCTTTTTAAGACCACTTCATGGGGGTCGGCTTCTCGGGTTCCCAGGTTCTCCCACTCACACCATCTGTGGACATTGAAGAACTCGATTGACATTATATACTGAAAAAATACTTGTAACCGCTTAAAAATTATCTTGACAAATAACCACCCATGTTTCTTCCCACCCACATCTCAGGCTTCCTCTGTCCAAATCAAAAGGCGAGGGCAAGGACTGGTTGGCTCAGTGTCAGGGTAATGTGACTGGGTGGGATATCAGGTCATGGTGCTGGCGACTGGCTTTCCCAGTGGGGCAGCTAAGTTGCCATGAGTGCACACTGTCACAAGTTGGCACCCGTCCTGATATGACCTTTGAGGTTACTAGGACGTAAAACAAAAACAAACAAACAAACAAGCATTGCCTGTGTATATGAAATTGTAAGCACTAAAACAACTTATGGACGTAAACCATTTGAAAAGACTTACAATTCCTAGGTGGTGTAATGGTTAACACACTGGCCTGAAATGCTCTAGGCACAATGTTTCTCATTTTCATGATCCCCATGGCCTTCCTGATATGATCTTAGATGTTGCTAGGACGTAGAACAACAACAAACAAAACAAAAAACAATCATCCCGATGACAATTTTGACTCGGCCGGTAATCGAACCCACGACCTGCCGTGCCCTTACTGATTCCCACTGAAATATAAGCACAAGCACATCGTACCACTGACAGTGGCTGACTCACTTTTAACACTATTGCTAGGCACCTGACACGTCATTCCATACACAACAGGTAGTACACCCGGAACAGAATTAAAATTCTTCCCTTTTTCGGTGTGTGTGGAAAAATAAAAAATAGACCTGCCATTTCATAACTGTAGAGAAAGAAAAGTTTAAAACGGGGACGACTGTATAATGCCTGCATCGCATTCTTCAACACCGAGAGCCACCGGTCTTCTGACCATGTATTCGCACGTAGATGATTTACAAGTCTTTATGAACAAATATGAAAAATAAATGACAGAAGATAGGAGACATACTGGCGAGACATGTTCGCTACGTCAATACCGATAGCAGGTTTGTTTGTGTCGTGGGGGGTGATGAAAATGGGAAATATTGCGCTTAGAGCGGGACTCGAACCCACATCTCTTTGCATTCCGGGCCAGTGTGCTAACCATTACACCTCCTGGGCTCCCTGATGCCACCACAGTACCCACGCCCACCTGCCTACGCGGCTCCTTGCCCGAGAGGTCAGTGCAGACCACTACACTTGTTTAGGTTTATGTCCTATCAGGAGAGACACCGACTTGTGACAGTGTGCAGCCATGCCGACTTCATAGTGCTGCCCCACTGGACGAGAGGGCTGTCGACACCATGACCCAATATCCCACTCGGTCACATTATCCTGATACTGGGCTAACCAGTCCTTGCCATATCATATTAATGCCGAGTACCAGGGTAGGTAGCGACAAGTATCAATTGTGTATGTCATTGGTTTGACTCGGCCGGGATTCGAACCCCCGACTTTCCACACGGGAAGCCTGCCATTTCGACTAGCGGGGAGGTGGTTGTTGTCATACAACGAGCCAATTCTTGTGATTCGTTGTTTCATTTTCCATCAGTTATTTACTTAGCCTTCTTACATTGTTATTGTTGGTTTGCCTATGATGTTAGGATACCATATATGACACAGCTAAAGCCCCAGTCACACATAGCCGGACGAGCCCCGGATTTTCAGCCAGACCACCCCCGGACCAGTCCCTCAGACTGTCCCGGACAGCCCCAGATAAAATCGCTATTTTGGTCATTTTTGGCCTCGCTGTCACACCTACCCAGATGACCCACGGTCTAGCCACGGACCAGAGGCCGGATTGCCCCGGACTGAGCCGGACCACCCCCGGACTACCCAGTGTATCCACGGAGTAGTCATGAATCAGTCCCGGACATCCCCGGATGACCCCGGATTGATGCCGGACCACCCCGGACAACCCTGGACAATCCCCCGATTAACCCCGGACCACCCACACACTCCCTGGTGTATCCACGGATTGTACCCAGACTGGGCCGGAGATCCCCGGGACAACCCCGGACGAGCCCTGGACCATCCCCAGACAGCCCGGACCATCCCCGGTTCACCCCCGGTTCACCCCCGGTTCACCCTCGGACTGCCCGGACCACCCCCGGACTACTCCCGGAAAGCCGTGAGTATAAAAGACGGCGCAGCGCTGGAGGGCTCATTTTCAAATCCAGCAGCACCAACGACACATCACATCATGACCAAACCTACTGGAAAGAGAATAGCATCGAAGAGGGTTGCGTAGAAGGAGCCCACCCCACACAAGGTCGCCATCAAAACACGGAGGAAACCAGCACCGTCACCCTCAACTTCCAGGTTGTCTTCAACTTCCAGGTTGTCTGTGACGCCGCCTCCAGCAGTCCCGTTGTCACATGGGAAGACGACAGTGAAGCGCAAGAAGGTGGATGCTCTACTTCTGACAAGTGAGCAGCACATCAAGATCAGAGTGGTTACGGTTGCATGACTACATCTATGTGAAAGGAGGTAGCGAGTATAAGAACACCACTTTAAAGAGACGTGCGTGGGAGGAGAAGGCGAAGGAGATGGGGTTGGACGACCCTAAACTGCTCATCACCTGGTACGAGTTGATCCGGACAAAGGCGGGGAAACTGAGCGATGTGAAGTCCGGTGCCTCATCGAGGGAGTTGTCAGATCGGGAGATCTACATCCAGGAGCATTTCAGATTCCTCAAGAGTCACATCGTGCGTCAGTCGTCCAGATCTGGTGCCACGTTGCAGTCCCGGTTGCAACCCATCCCGCCGGCTTCGACAGCAACAACCACAGCAACAGCTACAGCCACAGCAACTGCTTCGACTTCCGGTCCAGTCCCTCTCACCCTACTACCTATGTGCGGTGATGACAATGACAACATTTGCACGGTGCAATTTGACGCCAACTAACCAGGCTCCAACACTGGCAAGTCAACCAGCACCGGCAGCAGCAACGCAACCCACAACTCCTCAGCCGGCAAGCAAGGGGAAGGCCATCCCCCGTACACCCAACACCAACACTGACATCGAACAATTGCTGTCAAACCTGCGGGACCAGCAAGAGGAGGCTGGAATAATGCAGGGCCGGATAAGCGGGATGCTACAGCCGATGAAAGTGTCACCGCCGATGCTGTGGGGATCGTGGCTGGGGTCGATAGCGGAAGAAATCGACCCCTCTCTTTTGGGAGAGTTTTATGCAGACAGTTTTGCCTTGGCGATGCAGTTACGGTCACAAACACAACAACTGGCACGGCAGAAGGAACAAGAGATTCCACAACCACAAGCACCTCGTCCACAGCCTCAACTACCAGGCCCGTTCCCTACTTTCCCTGTGCCGCCGCCGGGATTACAACCGAGAGGCTCGGAAGTCATCTGGACAACTCCCCGACCCGGCCCTTCCACAGGTGGACGAATGCATAGCTCCGATGTACGGCGAGCAGTGTCGGAAACATCACCAGACTCTCGGATCTCAGCTTTTACCACGTTAATGGCTGGGATGGGACACGATCCGGAGCAGCCTCTGTGATTGTGAAGTGCACTTTCTGTACATCGAGACGCGACTGACTAGAACACCACGGGTCGCACATGGCCATCCAGCATGCCAGTGTCGGAAACATAATGGGACTCTCGGATCTCAGCTTTACCACGTTAATGGCTGGGATGGGACACGATCCAGAGCAGCCTCTGTGATTGTGAAGTGCACTTTCTGTACATCGGGATGCGACCGACTGGAACACCACAGGTCCCGCACACCCATCCAGCACGCCAGCGAGCAGTGTCGGAAACATCACCGGATTCTCGGATCTCAACTTTACCACATTAATTGCTGGGATGGGACACGATCCGGAGCAGCCTCTGTGATTGTGAAGTGCACTTTCTGTATATTGGGATGCGACCGACTGGAACACCACGGGTCGCCCATGGCCATCCAGCACGCCAGTGTCGGAAACATAACGGGACTCTCGGATCTCAGCTTTACCACTTTAATATCTGGGATGGGACACGATCCGGAGCAGCCGCTGTGATTGTGAAGTGCACTTTCGGTACATCGGGACGCGACCGACTGGAACACCACGGGTCACACACGGCCATCCAGCACGCCAGTGTCGGAAACATAACGGGACTCTCGGATCTCAGCTTTACCACGGTGGTTTGGATGGGACATGATCCGGATGTGCAGCCTCTGTGATTGTGAACTGAACTGAACTTCTGTACACAAGTGGACGATGGCACAGCTCCGAAGAATGGGACACGAGTGACTGGAACACCACGGGTTGCACGCGGGTATCCATCACGCCAGCGATCAGTGTCAGAAACATAACGGGACTCTCGGATCTCAGCTGTACCATGTTGGTTGGGATAGGACATGATCTGGATGTACAGGCTCTGTGATTGTGAACTTAACTTCTGTACATTGTGTTAATTGAGTTGTGATGTAAACGGTGAACTGAACCTCTATACATTGTATTTATTGAGTTATGATGTCAATCGTGAACTGAACTTCTGTACATTGTATTTATTGATTTATGATGTCAATCATGAGTGATTCTGATGATGATAGTGAACAGAGTTGTGATTGTGTACATATAATAGTTTATTATTATCACTTGTTGAAAATAAAAATAGGAAAAATAGGAAACCATAACTAAATTGTGTTTGTTACAATATATATTTATGACTAAGTCCATTTATTTGATAGTCACTTGTAACAAAGGTAAAACTTATTATCTGAAATTAAATAATAACTATTTACCAAATGTCCCCCCCCTTTTTCAAAAGCAACAACCCCGTTTTGATAAATAGCACATGAAATACAAGGACTAAACAGTAAAGCACTTATAGCAAAAATAAACAACAAGAAATTTAAAAAAAAGAATTATTTTAAGATTTCATTATTATGAGCTAGGCTTCTTTTCATAGAATATTATAACCAAAGCTGTTATAGCAACAATAAACAACAAGAAATAACAAACAAATTAAATTAATTTAGGATATCTTTATTATCAGCTAGTTTTCTTTTCATATCACATTTGCAATAATAATACATATTTCATCATAGGCACACACATATAATAATAGCACATTTCAATGTTAAGTACAGTTCTCTTGCTACAATTTCATATCAAGTGGAGCGGCCACATTAACAGTTCACACTTTGAAATAGTTCATATCATAGCATCTTGCCAAGGCATCGATCCAGCCTCGGACATGTAATAGGCACTAAGATATTGCCTCTGGTATTTCGCAGCCATTGTCATTCTGTTCCCACGTGCGCCATAGATGCCGGCAAGAGGATTGTTCAGTCTCCAGGCTCCAGGAACGATGTTGTGATTGGTGTCCTCCTGGTCCATCTCTACACTGTGACGAGCTGCATTCTGCATCCGTGTCAAATTATGTAGGCAGATACATGCCAACACTATCGACACAACTGTCGCCGGCCTCTGTCTCATTGTTGTTAGGAGGCACTGGTAGCGGTCAGCTAGAATCCCGAATGCATTTTCGACGATTCGGCGTGCCTTGGACAGTTGGTAGTTGAAGATTCTTTCCGGAATTGTTAGTCGACGCTTGGAGAACGGTTTCATCAACCATGTTCTCAGGGCGAACGCATCATCAGCAACTATGAAGTAAGGCATATCCCGCTCATCATGCGGTAGTGGTTTGGCACCGGGAATACCAAGTCGTTCCTTTTCTATGTACTGCTTCAGTTCTGAACGGTTGAAGACTTGAGGGTCTCCCGCAGAGCCATTGCTACCAACGTTGACCCAGGAGAATTTGTATCCACCATCCACTAGAGCCATCAATATGATAGAGTGGAATATGATAGTACTCTGACCCTCCACGGGCTGGGCATTGGATTGGGATATGTTTTCCATCAAGGGCTCCTAGGCAATGGTGAAACTGCCATCTTGTTGAGAACTGCTCAGCAATACCTCTCCATTGCGGTTCGGCATACTCTGCAATTATAGCTTCACACACGTCACGACTGGCGAGCGAAATGGTGTTGTGCAGAACTCGGAAACCGTACATGAGTGAATGATAGCTGTCACCAGAGCCTAGGTATCGCAGTGTGAATGGCAATTTCAATCCAGGTATTAAAGCCTTTCTGTGGAACCTGTCCTGCTTCTTGATTCTGGGAAGGATGCGAAGGAGAACCTCCTCGAACATACCCAGATCCATGAGGAGAAAGTTTCTGTAGGCTCGAACATCTTCAATACGTAACTCTTGCATTAGATTGGTGAACTGGCCAAATTGAATTCTTCTCTCCAACCATGGACGAACGCACACACTTCTTCTCTGTTTTCTCTTAAGTCTTCTGTGGATTTGCAGAACTTGCAACATAATCATTTTGTTAACATTATGCCATTGATGTAGCTGTAATTGCCAGTTCAGCAGCTGAAGTTGCTGCCTGTGCTGCCTCATGCAGGCATCCATGATGTGCACCCTCTGAGAGTGAAGCAGCAAGTGATGCATGAAGTGTACTTGCTCCTGCTATATATATATATACACAAACGGGGCTCATCCTGGACTGATCCATGGTAAACTGGACTGTCCGTGGCAATCCATGGCAATCCGTGGCTGATCTGTATTCATCCGGCTTGTCCGGGTCTTATCCGGGCATTTCGGGAGTGGTCCATGGCAATGTCGGGGCTAGTCCGGGGCTGGTCCGTGTTAAATCGTGGCTAAAACGTGGCTCATCCTGGTTGAAAAACGCCTGGACAGTCCCGGACTGGCCTGGACTAGCCCGGACATGACACAGACTACCCCTAGTCCACCCCCGGACTAACTGGATCACCCCCAGATTACACCCGGATAATCCCTGATGATGCCGGATCGAGCCCGGATCACAATATTCCCCGGATTACCCCGGGTGTTTTAAACATTCTAAAACATCCGGGGCAGACCCCGGATGAGGCCGGACCAGCCAAGGATCACCAAGGATCACCAAGGTCCAGCCACGGATGAGCCACGGATCATGCTGGATCGCCACAGACCACACCGGATCATGGTCCGGGCCTCATCTGGGCCCCTGATCCGAGTAATTGTGACCTAGGCTTAACATTGTAGTTCACAACAAACCCACTAAGCAGACCAGATTGCCCAATGGATAGGGTGTTGACTTCCCATGCTGCAGATCTTGGGTTCAATCCGAGGCTGAGCCAAACTAAAGACTTAAAAATTGAAACTTGTCATTAATTTGGATTATGTTCGGCATTACTAGGATACGGCAATGAATGGTTAGCTCAATGTCAGAGTAATGTGACTGAAGGGATTGTTGTTTGTTGTTTGTTAGCGTTTTATGTCCCTTCTCATTCATTTGGATTGATTATGTTTGGCATTACTAAGATAGAGGAAATGTTTGTTTTATTTAACGACCCTCTAGAGCACACTGATTTTTATCATCGGCTATAGGACTTCAAACATATGGTCATTCTGACATATTTCTTTGGAGGAAACCCGCTGCCGCCACATAGGCTACTCTTTCCGATAAGCAGCAAGGGGTCTTTTATATGCACTTTCCCACAGACAGGACAGCACATAACACTGCCTTTGATGAACCAGTTGTGGACCACTGGTTGGAATGGAAAATAGCCTAGATACTGAGATAAGGCAATGAATGGTTAAGTCACTGTCAGAATAATGTGACTGAGTGGATTGTTATTTGTTGTTTGTTAGGGTTTTATGTCCTGGCAATGACTTTTAGTGATTTTATAGTGCTACCCCACTGGGAGACCAGGACGCCAGCACCATCATATGATATCACACTCAGTAACATTATCTTGATATAAGGCTAACCAGTCCTTGCCCTATCCGAGTAATGCCTAGCGCCAGGCTAGGTAGAGACAAGTATAAATTGTGTAAGTCATTGATTTGACTCGGCTGGGATTCGAACTCCCAACCTTCCGCACGGGAATCCTGTGATTTTACCGATTCTGCCTCCGGTTTGGCTGGGTCAGTGTCAAAATAGTGTGACTGAGTAGGATATCAGATACATGGGGTAGTATGATACGGTCGCCATGACTGCGCACTGTCACAAGTCAGCATATCTCCTGATGTGACCTTCTATTTTGCTAAGCCGTAGAACCCCAATAAACAGTTTAAGGATATGGTGGTCACGGCTGGTTAGATCACTCTTTAGAGTCGTCGAATTGAATACAGGATCAAAAGGGGCTGTCACATTACGACGCATCTTGCCAACATACACCAATGTATGTGATTTTTGGCCGCTACATCGGGATACGTCCTTATGTATTACTCGTGCATTTCGACGTATGACAACGTTCGACAACATGTGGATTTTACGTAGGCTGTGTGTTATGTAGATGTTAGGTGTATGTCAATGTACATTAGACGTACATTAGACAAACGTTGTTCACTACGTTGCACTACGTTGACCTACGTTAAAGGCAATGGGAACGTACAGACCATGCACTGATAACGTATGGATAATGTACGTCTAATGTATGTCTAATGTATGTTTAGCATTTCTCCAGCATGTCTTGACATATGTAACATATGAGGTGTAGTTCTGGTGATCGAATAACGTATATAACGTTAACTGGCATTCGCCGGCATTCTGCAATTACTTCTTGGTAAAAAAAGAAGTAGCACAATCACAGGCTGTTCAAAGCATATGGTAACATAGCAGCAATCACCCCCCCCCCCCCCCCCCTTAGCTTCCTGCTCAAATCATCAGCCGTCACGGATAGTGCAGTCACTTCGACACCCCCACACCTCGGGACGTAATTTGTGCACATTTTCCCATTCCACACACACGACCGCCGCCTTATACATATACATACACACACACACATACATACATACATACATACATACATACATACACACATGCACACATACATACATACATACATACATGCACGCACGCACGCACGCACGCACGCACGCACGCACGCACGCACACATATATACATACACATATATACATACACACATATACATACACACACACGCACGCACGCACGCACGCACGCACGCACGCACGCACGCACGCACGCACGCACGCATGCACGCACGCACGCACGAACGCACCCACGCACGCACGCACGCACGCACGCACGCACGCACACACACATACATACATACATACATACATACGTACGTACGTACGTACGTACGTACGTACGTACGTACATACGTACATACATACATACATACATACATACATGATGTGCACCGGCCTCCCAACGCCGGAACTCCCGGCCTCCCAACGCCGGTTCTTCCTCCACACCTCTCCTCCCCCTCCCCCCAAAATAATATGAATAGAAATTAAAAGTAAAAATAAAATTAATATAATATAAATGAATTAATATTTAAGGTAATGTTTTTGTTGATGTTGCTGTATCAGCAAGAAAATCTATTTCCATGGTGATTACGCATAAGATCTATAATTACACTGAATGTTATTTTATATAGACATATATATGTACACATATGCGTGTATATATATATATATATATATATATATATATATATATATATGTATATATAGAGAGAGATATAGATATACAGAAAAACCTCACTAAATCGACCAACATTGTGACAGACTTTAAGTGGTCCACTTAGGGAGGTGGGAGGTGTGGGTAGTGGTCCATATGTGGAGGTGGTCGTTTAGAGAGGTTTTACTGTATATGTGTATATCCACATACATATAAATCTATATATAAACAAACAAAACTATAACTACATGATGGACAACAGTCCCCACAGGACCTCCCCCAATAGCAGATGGAAGTTTCTGGGTGTGTCACATACCAGCATAATACACGCATGGTTGGTGTCCTTACTGTTTGGGATTGATGGCTATACCAACACAGCATTAGCATTGGCAGTTCTGGCTTGTTGCCATTTCTTGTAACTAATGAATTATTTCCTAATATTCACTGCTAATTTACTCAATCCAGTCCCAACTAAATGTCCTGGAAATATTCTGGAATTTAGATATAATTTTGTGCTTTCTAGTGATGTATTCCAATATGAAAACATCCCAAAACTCAGTGTGCAACAGGCATAACTGTCAAACTGCACATTAATCTTATATAGAATTTGACTTTGGCAATTAACTCGGTGGTCAAATGATCACCATAGCTAAAACGAGGTAAGCTCTCCAACCTGTACACACATACATACATATACGTACATCCATACATACACACATACATACATACATACATGCATACATATGCACATACATGCATATATGGGTCGTTCTCAGAAGGTGTGTACCAATAGTGTGACATCAGTACCACAAAATCAAAATGCTGCCAAAGTCCTATAAACAAGTTTCCTCAATGTGTATGTCCTTTTGCATCTGAATAATTGAAAATAAACATATTCTGGCATTTTTAAGTAGGTCAAATGATGCTCACACCCAATAAATAGCAGTATAGCATGGAAACCAATCTGACTCCAAAATCATATATTTTCGACACAAAACTTGACATTTTTAGGACATTTCACATGCCACTTGCTTTATAAACAATAGTAATAATAATTTGAAACCTCATTGCTATGGTTTTGTCTTATTTGTGATATTAAAGAGAAAAGCAAAAAAATATTAGCAAGGTAACAGTCAAAGTCGAAACAACAATTTTACACAAATGATTGGCTCAAATTTCAATGCTTAGGGCCAATTTCAGGATTTATCTTTTACAATACCATAACTGGGTCCATGCATCGAGTGTCAAATGGTGAAAATAGTTCCTGTACTGTATCTGTACTCAGTGTTTGATACAGAGTTTCATAGTACTTGCAAGTGGAAATGAAATGTTACGATCTTAATGACTCCAGAAAAGGTTAACTATTTCATAATTTAATTTTTTTTTTTTAGAAATAAATGTCTTCAACTTAATGAAGACATTGTATATGACCATTTGAAGTGAAATGAGCTGTTGTTCAGAGGTTTTCATTAAGTTTGTGACACTTTATTTTCAATGCTGTTGACAATGTTACAAATTAGTGACGTAATTTTCTATGTATTTAGCTATATCCATCCCAATAAGATACATAATACACAATATTAACATTTACTTTTGATCTCAAATATCTCCCACATTATTGGGCTAAATGGTGAAATCTAAATATTGACACTCCACTAATGGGTTTCTTTGAAATATGCATTTCAAGTAGACTACCTCAAGTGGAACAGTTTCTGAGAACGACCCATATATACATACACACATACATACATACATACAGACATATACATACACACATACATACAGACATATACATACACACATGCATACATACATAAATATGTACAGACATGCAGGCATATATACATACTGGGCGCGGTGGGGAAATCGGTAAGAGCCTTGGGTTCACATAGAGAAGGTCTGGGGTTCGAATCTCGGCCTAGTCAAACCAATGACGTACAAAACACATACACATGTACATACATGCATACACAATACATACAAACGTGCATAAATACATTCATGCATGCATACATGGGTTATTCTCTGAAACAAACATACATACACATACCTACATAAATACACACATACATAAACACATACATACACACATGCATACACACATGCATACATAATACATACATATATACGTACATACCTACTTATGCACATACACACATGCATACATGCATGCACACATACATACACACATACATACATGCAACATACATACATATATATGCATGCACATACCCCTCACCCCACACACACATGCATGTGTTGCAAACTGGGGAGTTGAGTGACAGCGATATCCGCTGCAAGCAACGGCCCTTGACTTGACTTGATGGGTGGTTTGTATCCTATCGGTTACAGTCTGCAGGATTGCACCATTAGAAAATGGCCCCGATAAATCGGTCCGTTTTTTGGTTGACCACTTCAGAGGAGGCGGTTGTACTTGTAGAAGCGGAGAGTTCTTTATAACAATAACGACAAATTGTTGAAGCAGCCCTGGCTTTCTCCGTTCCGATTTTAGCAGTGCACTCGTGTCCAGTCACCAATGGGTTAGGAGGAAATTGGGGGGGGGGGGGGAGAAAATCAAAAGAAAGGGTAGTATTGAGGAAAGAGAAGTGAGGAGACTTGAGTCAAAGGGCGGTGTTCACTTGCTCTATAGCCTTGTTCACACACACAACTTTAGGCCGAACTAGATAAGGCGAACTAGATGAGGCGAACTAGGCGTGAAAGTGAGTCGTGTCCACACATGCAGTACTTGTGGCGGATTAAGGCGGAAATCGATATCTGCGCATGAGCAAGTCCATACTAACCAGCGCCAGTTTCGATTAGTCGATGTCACCACGAGAGAGTGTGGGTTCGACCTAGATATGTATCGACTGAATCGTATTGTTTTGGAACGATCAAAACTTCTGCTGGGCAGTGAAAACCTAAAAATAAATGATGAAAAAAATATATGTGCACAGCTAGCAGTTTCATAGACCAAATTATATAATATGTGCTTTTGATCGAGCGGAAAATCAACAAACTCAGGTCTCGACTGTGCATGCGTGTGACATGCTTAAGCCGCCTCAAGTAAACCGCTACCGTCCACACAAGCAAGATGGGCCGACTTAAGCTAGTTCGCTTCATATAAACTACCTCGCTATGCGGTCTACTTGAGGCGAACTAGATGAATCGACTTAGCCCTAATTCGCTTCAGCGTAGCGTCCACATGACCAATGTGAGTCGAACTAGACAAGGCAAACTAGTTGAGGCGACTTAACGCCCGTGTGTGAACAGGGCTTTAGATGACCAGTCGGCGAGCCAGAGACATGGACAGAGTAAGAGGTAGAAGGTGAAAAGCTGGCTGGCTCCCCCTGCAGAAACTTTTTTTTAGACATTATCAAGGAGGAGACCGGCAGTGGAGAGGCGGTAGAAGAGGTGTGGACGAGGTGGAGTCCGGTGTCACAGTTTGAGCGCCCTGCCAGTTTCAGCTGACTGTCAGTTTCATGCGCATGCGTCAAAATCTAACAGCAGAGTCACTAACCTTGTGAATTTAATATAATGTTTTTGGTAAAGATGTTTTCTATATGTGTACCAGGTGATTTTTTTCTAGGTGGTGTGGTTTTAGAGATATTTCACTTTTCCTGGATTTTCTGTATGAAGATTGCTCACCACCATTGACAATGCCTTGAGTTTGATGGTACGCGCAGTGCAAAACATTAGTTTTATTCAAAATAAATAGAAATCAAGAACCCTAACCTTATAAATTTAATATAATCTTTTTGGTAAAGATGTTTTCTATATGTGTACTAAGCGATTTGTTCATAGGTGGTGTGGTTTTAGAGATATTTCACTTGTTCTGTATTTTCTGTATGAAGATTGCTCACGACCATTGACAATACCTTGAGTTTGAGTGTATGCAGTCAGCTGAAACTGGCAAGGCGCTCAAACTGCGACACCGGACCTACGGCCCTGACATTAGATTGTATTTATAGGATCCAGTCCTATTGTTCTGGGTCAAACCTCGCTCAGCGCACCCTAGAACAACCCACTAACACACGCGCACCCATCGACACACATTTTAGCTCACGGTTCAGAATATTCAACTGTGCTCCCCATTGGGCCCCCTCCATGCTTGAAGTAGCACGCTTCTGATTGGCTGACGGCGTGTATAACCGAGAGGCGGAGGGAGCGGCGCAGCAGACGACATTGGAAGTTGGCGAACGACTTGCTTACACGATCAAGGTGAGTGTCGTGAAGGTTTTGGTGTAGTTTCTAATTCTTTTGAGGCGAGGGGGGCGGGGTGTGTGCGCGCGGTTTGTTCAGCGGAACTAAACCTCCATTTCCCACCCTTGAGAATACGCCATGTCAAAATGATGTCAGTGTGGAGTCGGGCAGGATGTGTTATGTTAACTGTATTAATGTCCAACATAACACTAACAGGGTCAGCTGTCTAACCTAAAGCCGTGTTCACATGGCCAATGTAAATTGATTCGTAGAAATCGACTTGCCTAGTTTGGGTTACATTTCGCGTGTGAACGGGCGTCTGAGTCGAATTAGGGCTGAATCGATTCCTGTGATGCGGATTCTGTAAACCACTTGTCGAGGTAGTTTACGTGAATCGGTTTCTGTGAACCGATTTATTTTGCCCGTGTGAACGCACTGAGGCGGATTAAGGATGTCACACACATGCGCAGTTGAGACCTTAGTTTGTTGACTTTCCGGTCGATCAAAAGCGCATATTATATAATTTAGTCTATGAAACCGCTAGCTGTGCACAGATATTTTTTTCATCATTTATTTTTATGGTTTCACTGCCCAGCAGAAGTTTTGACCCTTCCAAACCAATACGATTCAGTCCATATATATCTAGGTCGAACCCACACTCTCTCATGGCGAAGACGTCGACTAACCGAAACTGGCGCTGGTTAGTATCGACTTGCTCATGCGCTGATATCGATTTCTGGCCAAAGTACTGCCCGTGTGAACGGGCGTCTAAATCGATTTATATAAATCACCTTGTCTAAATCGATTTAAACTTTTCACGTGTGAACACGGCTTTATACTGGACCCGTCCTGATATGACCTCAGATGTTTCTATGACGTAAAACTACAAACAACAACTCTAATGCGCGCATCCTTACACGCGGTATGCGGCATGCGGTATGCGAATGGCATGATTCCTTACACGCAGCATGCGGCATGCAGCGAGGTATATAAAAGCCCATGTGGTTATCATTCATTCTTTCAATGTCGTTGCTGTAGAAACATTTTTTTCCCACTCCACAGCTGTAAAGTGTAATTAGAAATAAGAAACTATGTCACAGCAATTCGTATATATTTTTACATGTATTTTAACATAGTCCGAGGACGTATAATTACAGCAAAACGAGTGTAATTAGAAATAAGAAACTATGTCACAGTAATTCCTATATATTTTTACATGTATTTTAACATAGTCCCAGGACGTATAAATACAGTAAAATGACAGGCAATGTATTTACCTGGCATCTTGTGGTCCACCTCCACTCGGCACCCTTGTGTCCGTAATTATCAGTCGCCTCCTCTGGCCTTAAACCAATGGACAAATGCGACTGGTGGTTTTCTATTCGCACACCGCGTGCCGCATGCCGCACCGATCGCTACAGGGACCGATCGAGTTGACGCATTCGCATTCGCATTCGCATACCGCGTGTAAGGAATGTAGTCCATTGACTTCAAGGCGTTTCGATTTTTTGTCGCATTCGCATGCCGCATGCCGCATGCCGCATGCCGCGTGTAAGGAATGTACCCTGAATACTGGTCATGGAGCATCCGTAGTCTATGAGCTCCATGTACGTCTACAGTGACTTACCTACATTGGCCTACACTACCTAATCGGCAGAGCGCGGGCCTCGTGTACGGAAGGTCGGGAGTTCGGTTCCCGGTCGACTCAAACCAATGACTTAAAAATGAATACTTGTCATTTCCTAGTCTGGTGCTTGGCATTAATAGGATAGGGCAAGAACTGGTTAGCTCAGTGTCAGGATAATGTGACTGAGTGGGATATCGGGTGATGGTGCCAGTGGCCTGATTTCCCAGTGGGGCAGCACTATAAAGCTGCCAGGAGTGCTCACTGTCACAAGTTGGTACCCATCCTGATATGACCTTAGGTGTTGCTAGGATGTAAAACAACAAACACAAATTGTGCACGTAGCTGCTTCATGTGTAAATCAGACCTAATGACAACAGCTAAGTTCGGCATAACAACTGTTTAGTCATCCGCTAAATAGTAAATATAGAAACCGATTTGAATATATCACCCTCATTGAGAAGGCTATTACTCTGATTCTCATAACCCCTGAAAATCTGGGTCGCACATTTAATATAAATTGTCGCCATGTTTTACTAGTACAGCGGTTTTGTTAGTTTTAATTAAATTAAATGTTTGTTACATTTCTGTTTGTTGGGGTGGTGGTTGGAGTTGGAGGTGGGTGTTCTGACATTGAGTCGCCTGTCTCCAGACCTCACAGTTATTCTTTGCAGAGAATTACTTCCATTTTCACCATAGCTATTAGTATTATGGCATGATATTGACATACTGCCAACTACAGGCCCATGAGATGGTCAATGAGTAGCATTATGTAAGGGTCCGAGTGTGCCTTACCCAAAGATGCCGTTAGGTGGCAGCACTGCTGCATCCGCCTCCTCAGTAAAATCAGCTTCTCCCATCCCATCTCATCATATCCTGTCCGACCACATGACAGATAACGGGATGCGGACAGGAGTTCGGTTCCCGGTCGAGTAAAATCAATGACTTACAAAATTGATACTTGTCGCTTCCTAGCCTCGCGCTTGGCATTATTAGGATAGGGCTAGGACTGGTTAGCTCAGTGTCAGGATAATGTGACTGAGTGGGATATTGGGTCATGGTGCCGGTGACCTGATTTCCCAGTGGGGAAGCACTATAAAGTCGCCATGAGTGTGCACTGTCACAAGTCGGTACCCGTCCTGATGTGACCTTAGATGTTGCCAGGACGTAAAACGTCAATGCATGGTAGCACTTTATATGTTGGCAGGGGAGGGGGAGGGGGAGGGGGGCTTTCCCTATACAATATTCGCCACAAACCATGTGTTCAGTCCAAGAAGTCGCCTGCATCCATTAACCTTTTTAAAATGTTTTCATTAAAAAATAAAAAGACAGAATGTCACCTCCCTCCATAGACCATTTTTGCTTTGTTTTAATTGAATTCACCTTCACCCATTATCTTCTTTAAAAAATGTTATTAAAAAAAATCACGTTCATCCATTGATCTTTTTTTCTTTAAAATAATTCATCTCAATCGATAAAAAAAAGTCATCATTAGCATGAGCAGAATCTATTTCTTTAAATTTTACTATATATATATATATGTTTTATTATTTCAGAAGCGTGATATTCCAATCTAGTAGCCATGACGACATGCCAAGGTAAGCCTGTTATGTATAACACATCAGTTAATGTATTAAAGGTGTTTAGCCATGGGCCATCTGGATAAGTTAGATCCGAGAAATTAAAATTCTTCAGAACAACTTTTAAATGCCTGAGAAACATATGTTTGTTTTGTTTGGCTTCAGCCACTTTACCAGATAGGCTCCAGAAGCCAACGCGTGGACGCTGAGAGCGGGGCAGTCAATGCAGTAGTGTCACACCCTGCATGCCGACCGGGCGGGGTGGCCGAATCGGTAGCACGGGCCTCGCGTGCGGAAGGTCCGGAGTTCGGTTCGCGGTCGAGTCAAACCAATTACTTATAAAATTGATACTTGTCGCTTCCTAGTTTGGCGCTCTGCATTAATAGGATAGGGCAAGGACTGGTTAGCTCAGTGTCAGGATAATGTGACTGAGTGGGATATCGGGTCATGGTCCCATGGTGGGTCCCACTGGGGCAGCTTTATAAAGTGACCATAAGTGCGCACTGTCACAAGTTGGTACCCGTCCTGATATGACCTTAGAAGTTGCCAGGACGTAAAGCTCAAGCAACCAACCAACCAACCCCGTATGCCGTGACATTTCAGGGACAGCTGACTCCATTCTGGAGGGTACCAATGAGTGGCAGGAGTTGTACCGCAGCCACAACTTCAAGGCCCTGTCCCAACTGTACACAACAGACTGTCGGGTCTTCCCTTCGGGGAGTTCAATTTCAAATGGTCGCGCAGGTAAGAAGTCAGAATTTGTCCAGAAATTCAGGTTTTTGTTGTTTTGTTTTAAGGTTGGATAGTCCGATGGTTTTGAGTTTGTATTATTTTCTGAGATAGATTCTAACGATCAACGTAATATATTTATCTTACATGAGCTTGAAGTAACTTTGATTTAAGATTGCAAACTTTGGAAATATTTGAAGTGTAAACATGTATGATTAATTTTGGCATGCTTGCCAAAACTCTGATCCAATAGGCTTCAACAGTAACAAGTTCAATTAAATTGACTTAGTATGCCCTTCTATGTAGCAGCACATACTTAGCAAGTGCACCAGTATCTAGGTTGGATATGTAGGTTCAAATCTAGATAAGTGTTTTTCTTTCGAAAATTTGGTGCTTTTATCGGACTATGCAACTTTAGGAATTTTGTTTTGATTATGAGAGAACATTCTTCAATATAGAACCGTTGGTCTATTATAAGTAATGTGTATAATATTAAAGTTGTATAATCTCATAGTTTTGAGTTTCCGACCCACCCCCTCTTAAAGTCGCCAGCTATCCGCCGCGTGGAAAACAAACGAACTCGGGAATGCGCCGGCGGCGATTTGTATATTCGGGTGTAATCGATTATTCAACTCGGGTCACTCGAGCCACTGTTTTGTTTACACTCGGCGATTTCGGCGTAATCGGTCCCTAACACTGCCGGGCACAAGCTGAGCCCATACTGGGAACCAGCAAATCTTGTTACTGTGTGAGCCTGTTGCCGGCACTATTTCAGCCAATCACAGCGCAGCTTTTGCATTGCAAATGGCCGCCGCCTATGGGGGCGGCCATTTTGAAGACAACAAACTGCCATTGCAGTTCAGACTAGCAGTGCCCTGGTCCCATACTCTCCCCACACATACTTGGTTCATTTAAACATAAAAACTAAACAAGATTGTGCTTGGAGAGCATTTGTCGGAGTACGCGCAGTGTCCCAGCGAGCTATAGCTGGTCCCTTTAAAGCATGACTATTTTAGGCTGATCGGTGGGTGTTTTTGGGGGGGGGCGGGGGGGTTGTGATGAATTCATAGACCCTGCTCATAACTGATAAGTGTGGTAACACTTAGTTTTCACACTTGATTTAGTTTTAGTAATAATTTAGGTTTTCTTGCTTTTAGTTTAAAGTAACCTTTATTTTAAGTATTAAAATTGCATAGTCCAGTGGTTTGTGTTTGTCATCATTTGAGCTAAATATATTAGGTTCATCGATGTCATCTGCAATTCTTTAGTTTGATGTAACTTAAATAATAAATTGTTATCTTTGTAGATATTTGATATGAAAAGTTCTGTTATGCACATTTAAATTCTGGCAGCACAGGCTTCAACAGAAAATAGGGGCTATATTAAATTGACGTAGTATTCATTCTATGCAGCTACAAATACTTAATAAGTGCACCAGTATCTAAGTTGGATAAGTAGAATAAACTCTACGGCAGTATTTTAGTTTACAAAATGTTCTGCTTCCATCGGACTAGACAGCTTTAACTTTGGAGGTACTTTAAATTTAAGTGAAAACGTGCCAAATTCATTTTGGTGTGCACACAGAAATGCTGGACTTAGGGCTTTGTTGATACATTTACATGCATAGAAGCATAAGACCTGATCACCAAATTGCAATAAATGTTCAAATTAATGCACAAGCAAATAAGTTGGATATGTAGAATCAAATAATTATATGGAACTGCTTTGGTTTAGACAATTTTATGCTTTCATTAAATTGTGTAATTTTAATATGGAACAACTTGATGAGGGAGGCGTCATATGGGTAGCTTACGGACAGTAAGAACTTTGAATTGATATCCATTTTTTCATCCCACAGCATGTGCCAAAGTTTGGGACAACATGTACCAAAAAGGTGTGGAACGCATGACTAAGCACAACGAGGAACACGTGACCGCCGGTGGACCAATGGCAGCCGACCGCAGTCGCTACATCTCCTACGACAAGGCCGGCAAAGAAGTTGACCGGGGAAAGTAAGACATGTCACGTAGAATCCTCGTGTGAATGACTCCTTGTGTCATTCTGTGACAGTTGCATATGAAGAGGTCAGGCGCAAAACTCTGTAAACACCAATGCAAGAATTTAAGTAAGATAAGTTTGTTTTAAATTTTTTATTTTTTATTGAGGCTGTATTTATACTGTCCATAGCATATAAGCCCGGGTACTCAGGCTTGTTTTCAATGCTGGCCACTTGTAGTGTTGGTGTTATCTTACCACATAGTAGCTGCTGATAAGTAATTTGATTGCCTGCATTTCAGAAGCAGATAGATAGTTGGTTGGTATGGTTAGTAGCCTATGTTAGTTTAAAAAAAAAGATTTCTTGGCATATATGTATTTTTTAAATATTTTGTTCTACTCTTATTACTAGACTAGCCTACTACTAGTTACATTTCATTGGCTTGTACATAGCTGTGTTAGTGGTGTGTTATCTGGCTACTTTTGACATGGTTACCTTCCATACCTGAAGTTAATTGTAATTCTCTATAATTCTTACTAATTCCATTTTTCATACGATGAAATGGTTATGGAGCAATGAACAATATAATAGAAATGTTTAAAAAAAAAAAACTTTTTGAAGGATTGACTTCAATGTTTATCTCAATTTTTGGATTGACCCTTGTAAGGTTTTGTGCCTGAACTCATGAAGAGTTCATGAGCAAAACCCCGTAAGCGCCAATCCAAGCAATTAATTAAAATAAGAGATTATTTTTTAGCTGAAGTTAATTTTAATTCTCACTTATTCCACTTTTCTTGTGATAACATGATTATGGAGCAATGAACAACAAAAAAGAATGTAAAAAAAATGGTGACATTTTTGAAGGTTTGACAATGTTTATTTCACTCTTTGGATTGGCGCTTACAGGGTTTTGCACCTGAGCTCTTTACATGTCTTGCAGGGAGGGAGAGCAAATCTAAGAGTGAGACTCGAACTCACAATTCCAGGGCGACTGTCCTATCCATTACACTAGCTAGGCTCTCTGGTGTAATAATCCTACCCACACCTACCTGTCGGAGGCCTAGCTTCCATATATGCATGCAGGTATGCAAATATATATTAAAATTAAAGTAGGTGATGTAAATGCGTGTATGCTCTATGTACTATAGCGTTTTATTCCATCGCCAAAAAAGTCTTCTTACCACTTGAAAATCGCAAGCTATGGCCCTGCCTGTGGATGTGGCAGTTCACTAGGGGAAAACATTGCAACTCACTACATACTCACTTTTACCTTACTGACGGTTTGCGTTTAGCTCAGTTATCAAAATTATAGTGACTGAGTGCGATATCGAGTCGTGGTGCTGGTGACCTAGTCTTCCAGTGGGGCTGCAGTATAGTCACCGTGAGTATGCACTGGCACAGTCCTGATATGATCTTAAATGTTGCTAGGCAGTAAGGCCACAACAAGCAGACACACACAAAAAAAACATCTGAACCCATATCAGGACGGGTACCGACAGACATTTGACTAATTAATCCTAATAATGACTAATAATGCTTTGCACTAGGCAAAGTAGCGACATATGAACATATGTATAAATCTTAGGGTTTGATGCGGCCATGGATGTGATCAGGTTCCATATTCTTTGCAATTAGGGTTTGAACTTCTCTTTTAAAACATAGATGGTGTTTAAATTAATTTGGTACTTAAATTGTATTTTTGTAATCTTGTGAACATGAATACATTTGTCCATTTAAGTGCATTGGCTTCTGTTCATCTTTGGTGGTAAGTTGTTGAGAAACAAAAGATCATGGAATCAAGATGTTATTATACTATCCTCATGTTAGCCTGATATCTAGCTGACAGACAACACTTATGAAACCAGCAGTTCTATGAGATTGTCACCCGGCTCCCAGGCCTAGGTGCATGCACACATGAGAAGAGGGGAGTGAGGCGTAGCTCAGTCGGTATCGTGTCCACCTGTGAAGCAGTCGGTCATCCGATCGATCCTTCTCAGTGGACCCATTTGCAGTTTGGGCTATTTTATATTCCAACCAGTGGTCGACAGCTGGTTCATCAAAGGCTCTGGTATGCACTGTCCTGTCTGTGAGAAGTGCATATAAAAGACCCCCTGTTGCTTGTTCGAAGGAGTAGCCTATGTGGCGGCAGCATGTTTCCTCCAAAGAAAATATGTCAGAATGACCATATGTTTGACATCCAATATCCAATGACACATGAACATATCAGTGAGCTTTAGAGGTGTCACTAAATAAAACGAGCTTTACTTTTTACATCAGAAGGGGGCATTTCATGTGTCGCTTTGTTTTTTCAGGTACGTGGCAGTGTGGAAGAACGTCGATGGGAAATTGCTGATTCACTACGAAATCTTCAACAGCGACAACCCTGATGTCAAAGGTCAGCGAACAAACCGCTCAGAACCACTCCGCTTTGTTAGAAGCCATTTGGCTTTGGATCCATTTCCTTCCACGTAATAAACTAAATGTTCCTCCCTCTCTAACACGAAAATTCACATGTTGCCATTCGCTCAAGGACCCCAATTACCACTAGGCTTGATTATATTAATTATATGCAAGCAAAAAGGGGTGGGGGGTGTATCGGGGACCCTCTTCCCTGCTGATTTACCCTGGACTTCCCAAGAGATGGAAAATAATGTCATAAGAAGTGGCTGTACGAATGAGATGGAATCAATTAAAGGTCGTATACAAAAATGAGGTGGAATGAATGATGAATGAAAGGAGTAAGGGTTGGAATGGGATGAATGAATGAAAGGTGTAAACATTGGGGTGGAAGGAATGAATAAAAGGGGTAGAAGTTGGAATGGAATGAATGAATGAATGAAAGGTGTAAAAGTTGGAATGGGATGAATGAATGAATGAAAGGTGTACAAGTTGGAATGGAGTGAAAGGTGTACAAGTTGGAATGGAGTGAAAGGTGTACAAGTTGGAATGGAGTGAAAGGTGTACAAGTTGGAATGGAGTGAAAGGTGTACAAGTTGGAATGGAGTGAAAGGTGTACAAGTTGGAATGGAGTGAAAGGTGTACAAGTTGGAATGGAGTGATATGTGTACAAGTTGGAATGGAGTGAAAGGTCTACAAGTTGGAATGGGAGTGAAGGGTGTACAAGTTGGAATGGAGTGAAGGGTGTACAAGTTGGAATGGAGTGAAGGGTGTACAAGTTGGAATGGAGTGAAGGGTGTACAAGTTGGAATGGAGTGAAGGGTGTACAAGTTGGAATGGAGTGAAAGGTGTACAAGTTGGAATGGAGTGAAAGGTGTACAAGTTGGAATGGAGTGAAAGGTGTACAAGTTGGAATGGAGTGAAAGGTGTACAAGTTGGAATGGAGTGAAAGGTGTACAAGTTGGAATGGAGTGATATGTGTACAAGTTGGAATGGGAGTGAAGGGTCTACAAGTTGGAATGGGAGTGAAAGGTGTACAAGTTGGAATGGGAGTGAAGGGTGTACAAGATGGAATGGGAGTGAAGGGTGTACAAGTTGGAATGGGAGTGAAGGGTGTACAAGTTGGAATGGGAGTGAAGGGTGTACAAGTTGGAATGGAGTGATAGGTGTACAAGTTGGAATGGGAGTGAAGGGTGTACAAGTTGGAAGGGAGTGAAGGGTGTACACGTTGGAATGGGAGTGAAGGGTGTACAAGTTGGAATGGAGTGAAAGGTCTACAAGTTGGAATGGAGTGAAAGGTGTGGTAAGTGTCGTAAAGATCGAGAAGGAATCAATCCAAGTATATATATAGTATATATATTTTTTTTCTTATTAGATGGAATCAATTACAAGTGTCCTAAAAAAGAGAGATGACATGAATGAAAGCCGTTGCGAAAGCCCTGCGCTTAGGTAGATAGATCAAAGATACTAGATCTATCTAGATATGTAGATAGTTAGATATCTAGTGATGTGACACTCGTGTGCTTGCAGACTCCAAGGCTGAAGTGGTGCTGGCGTCAGACAAGTGGGAGCATTACTTCAGGACACAGAACTTCGTGGCCCTGTCCCGCCTCTACTCGGAGGACTGTAAGGTCTTCCCTCCGGGCATGGAGGTCGCCGTAGGCCGTGACGGTAACGTACATTTTGTTTGTACATTAGTTGATTAAAGCTGCATAGTCAGATGAAAACATCAAATTTTCAAAACCAAAGCAATTATCTAGATTTTATTCTACATATCTTAGATACTGGTGTGCTTATAAAATGTGATGCCACATACAAGGGAATACTGAAGCAATTTAATAGAAGCCTAATATAACTTAGAAGCTTATGGTGTCAGAGTTTTGGCATGCTTGCCAAAAGTAATTTGGCGTAGTTGTACTTAAAATATCTCAAACATTAGCCATTTAAAATAAAAGTTACTTCAAACTAACGTATGGTACATTATAAACGACCAACCTAATATATTTATCTCAGAAAATGACACGAGTCAAAATCATTGGACTATGCAACTTTAAGCAGATGAATTTTGAATCGCGGACTTCCTCATTCCATTGCTCCTCTTCCTATCCTAGTAATGTTGAATGCCAGGTTAGGTATCATGTATACATTTTTAAGTCATTGGTTTGACTCGACTAGAGTTCCAACGTGGGGGTTCAAATCCCATGACCTACCAAAACGGGGTGTGGGTTTGGGTGCTTAACTGTTTTAGTGACCCCGTCTGATTAACCTGATAAAGAATACCTCACCTCCACCTTCCTCCTCATTCTGCCCAGCATGAAACTGAAGCAAACTGAAGCGGAGGTTTAATTGTACATGAATATCTGCTAGCCAAAACCGATTAGTAAAGAAGACCGAGCACAGATGGGGGGCCACCTGTCTGATTTGGCTACAGGAAGCATATACAGTAAAACCTGTCTAAATCGACCGACCATGGGACTGACTTTAAGTGGTCCCTTTAGGGAGGTGGTCGGTTTAGAGAGTTAGAATATCCGTACACTGGTATTGTTGGGACCCAAATAAAGCGATCGATATAGGGGAGTGGTCGGTCTGTGGTGGGGTCGGTCTGTGGAGGGGTCGGTATAGAGGCTTTACTGTAGATCTTTCTCAACAGGAGATGCATAGTGAGCTGCTACCTATATTAGTTCTTGCCACTGCCATCAGAGGGTGAGTTGGTGGTGGAAATCCTTTATTATATTACCTTTTCCCACAGAGCATGGTGCACAGTGAGCTGTCATTCACATTAGTAGTACACTCCTCCTCTGCTGTATGGGTTATACACGCAGACATGTCAAGGACTAGCTAACTTTGTCATGTGTATTCACCTTATCAGTATCAGACAAGATGGCTGAATGAGCTGAGAGCCTGCCTCCTGTTTAATAGGTCGTGGGATTCAAACCCCAGAGTTCAAATCCTGGTCGATTCTAACCAATGACTTGTCTCTACCTATCCTGGCATTTAGCATTATTAGGATAAGGCCATGAGCAGTGGAAGACTAATTGTTTGCGATTGAAAATTCCCCCTCTTAATCAACGAATGTAGGCTACTCCCCCCCCCCCCGCCCCCCCCCCAAAAGAAAAACAAACAAAAAACAACTATGCTGACTGTAAAATGAATCAAATAGTAAACATTTGGGGAACAATTTAATTTTCAGGCTTTAATTCTTTTACTGCTGATTTAAAAAGATTAAATTAATATTTGGTTAAATTACCTTTTTGAACGTGAACAAATTGTGTGCCATTTCCTGTGCAGCTTGCAAGAACGCCTGGCAGGGACTGGCGAGTATGGGCGTGAGCCGGATCGACATCGACAACGTGGAGACACTGGACATGGGCGACACCCTGGCAGCTGACCGCTCCACTTACACCATGTACAACATGGCTGGCAAGAAAATCGACCACGGAAAGTGAGTATGGCGGCCAATGCATGTCTTCCTGTCTTGACGTATGTAACGTGTAAGGCGTAGTTCTGGCGTTCGAATGACGTATATAACGTTCACTTGCTTTCTGTGAGCGTAATTCGAGCGTTTTTCGCCGGGAGGCATGTTAACGATACATTGGCCATACGCTCTATGTTGCGTATATGGTATGTATATGTCCAACTTTGCCCCCCGTGCCGAAAAGTTTGATGCATCTCGACGTTTGAAAGTGATTTTAGCCATTGGCCACGCGCTTGCACGATGTGTTGTAATGTGACAGGGCCATTAGCTACATTAACACTAACAGTATTACCAATACTGTTATCAGAGAATGGTTGACCACTTCGTACATCACTAAAGACTTCTCGGTTCAGGGTTGGTAGTGTAAGAAAATATTGAACCGTTCTTTAGACTACTCCAAACCACTCGCATTCAAATTGTGTTCGCTTTTGTAAACATGAGGAAGAAACGCCAGCAAATAGTGTGCTTAATATAAAACTATCCACTGTACTAATTCAAACTGGTGTTTCTAAAAGCTGTAGTCTCGCTTCTTGCAGATACGTCGTTCTGTGGAAGAGGATTCAAGGAAAATGGTACCTCCACTACGACATCTTCAACAGTGACGTCATGAATTATTAACAGATGTAGTGACTGTTCCAATCAAAATGCAACAATCGCTGGCAGGGCCGGCCCTAGGTTTGCTAGCGCCCAGGGAAAGCTGAAATTCGGTGCCCTTCAAAGTATAATTTTGTTGTTAAATTTACGCTGATGTCGCGGCCCTTAATATGTGGCGCCCGGGTGACGGCCCGAATTGCTGGCCCTCATCACTTCGCTCGGAACCATGACATTGAGCCGGTTTAGCGCTCCTCTGTACCGGTAATTTAGCTAATTACTGTGTTATCTACTTAACCCCACTCAGCTTCTTACCTAATTAATCGCCATCCAAAGAAGAATCATGACATGAAGTAAGACAGCAAAGTTGTATAATATAAATGCCATACAATTAGCGTAATGCTTACAAACCTGCTGGAATCGCCCCTGCTCCTTTGGGCACAAAGTTATTATTGTAATCGTTTACGTTATGGGGGGGAGCTTCAGACAACATATAACTGGGCTGCATTCAACAGCTCGCCTCGGCGGCCTTCCAAATGTCGCGCTACTCTGAATGGCATTTAAGCAATTGGTGCCTCAAAAATGGCGGCCCCCCCCCCCCCCCCCCCCCCATAGCGTGCATTCTGATTATGCTTTCTGAAGCTATTTGCAATTGAAAGAACAGCTCTGATTGGCTGACATACACAACCATTTTGGAGGCATTTTCGCCTCCTACTCGAAAAGCACTATGTCTCTGAGTCAACTCCGAGTCGCACGTTGAATGCAAATTGGGAAAAAAAGACGCCACGGAGCCATTTCAGAGTGGACTCTGAGGCGTACGCTGAACGCGGCCCAGAAGATGGGGGGGGGGGGGAAAGGTAGTGAATAAACATGCCATGACACACAGTCATATATTAGAAACAAATGTATGACAAAAGCACTACCACGTTTGATCATCAGGAGGTATGCGGTTATAGGTGCAAAGTGAGTTTAATGTGTTGGGCTGTATTGAAGGACAGGGCTGGGAGGGGTACCGGGCCCCACCGTCCTCCATGTAAGCTGTAGCTGTGAACCGGCGTGCCGGGGTCGCAGCTGCAGTCCTTACTGAGGGACCAGCGGAAATACGATTACATATGTTTGGACCGTCGATAGTTGTCGAAAACGTTCAATTGTTATCCAACATACAGCTTTTGTTCGTGTTTCAACCGCGTGCTGTTAAGTGTTATTCATCTTGTTGGGGTTGAATAAAAAGAAACTTAGAAGAATTCTCTTTTCGTTCCTTTGTAGGATTAGTTCCTATGGAAAGAAGAGGGCGGGGGGTGGAATTATATAGCCTACAAAGTGTTTCGTGCTTGGAGGAGATAGAGGCGTATGAATAGTAGGAGTATGGAACAAAGCACACAAGGTGTTGTCTCCTAGTCCATGTTAATAGTGTAACCTTTTATTACCAGGTGGCAGCACTCAGGGTTATGTTATGATATACACTAGATGGCAGTAGTGAGCAGTAGATGGGTTAGAATAACTTAACATCTCCCTTTCTTTAAAGAGAAGCTAACTGCTTAATAGTACTGATCCAATCAGAAAGGTTTAGAACTAGTCCTCAAGTATTGTTAAGACTTTTTAAAGTTTGTGCTATGTCTGGTCTTCACTACAATATGATATTAGACTATAAAAGGACAATGGTTAGAATGTCATTATCAGAATAGCAAATGTCATTGCTTTGGCACAAGTCGGTAGGCCCTATTAGCAGTTCAGTCAGTGTATCTGGATGGTGGTTTCACTGCTCGTCCTGATCTGGTGTGATAGTGTCCAGATGGGGCCTTCTTTGGGGTTGCTGCTTCCTTAGTGGCACTCTCAGCTGGATCCGTAAGCCTTTCAGATATGGTCCCGGGTGATGCTGCAGGTTGTGGTGACAGGTGTGAAACTCTCTCAAGTAATGGAATGCATTGAACTAAGGTGGGACCTAACCTAACTCCTATACTGCTCATGAAGTCTAATCTGCAACTCTGTAATCCAGGCCATGTGCTCCACTGAGTGATAATAGGTGAACTGACGCCATTGTTTACTACAGACTGTGCCATGTACATTCAGAGAAGGTGTACTGTGACCTGTGATGAAGTAGTGTCTCTCTACAGCTAATAATATCAACAAACTGAACTGTATGCAGTGTGTAACTACAGTGGTGTACTGTGTGATTGCTGGAGGAGACCGTCTAACTGATGTGGTGTACTGTGTTCACAGCTGTGGACTGTGTTGTGGCTGTGTGGTACTGACTCTTAGTCCTCAGGACAATCAAAAGAGGTGTAATCTTCCCTAATTATCTCTCTCCTAGTATAGGCTATATACTACACACCACACAATATGCAGAATGCAGGTAATGATGGGGCTGGAGGTGCCGGTGCTCAACAGCTTGCCCCACAACCTGCTGCTCCAGGCGCTGCACACAGAGTCAATCCCCTGACAATTGCACGAGATCTCTAACCACTGGTTCTAGACTCTAATCTTGCGGAAAACTGGAAATTTTTCAAGCAAAAGTGGCAGCACTCAGGGTTATGTTATGATATACACTAGATGGCAGTAGTGAGCAGTAGATGGGTTAGAATAACTTAGCACATTGCATAATCAAAGGCATAGTGCTACTGTCTTTGCGGAATACTATTTGAAGGAAAATTGCTTTAAAACCCTTTTGTGACATGGAAGCGAAAACTGAAAGCATCCCAAATAATAGCAAAAAATATTTCATTTTATTTTTTTTTGGTCCATTAGTTGTTAAAGCAGAGGAAATTTCAGTCATAGATGACTGGTCTTCCTCATTCCACTGCTGGTCGATAGAAAGCCAGAGCCTACACTTTTACTGACCCAAGGGATTTTTAACCTCCCACACCACATAAGTTGTGTTTACACGGGCAATTGTAAGCCGATTTAGACAAAGCAAATTATATGAAGCAAACTAGTGTCGTGTCCACACACGGAGCGGTTTAAGGCGGAAATTGATATCTGCACATGAGCAAATCCAGACTAACCAGCGCCAGTTTCGGTTAGTCGACGGCGCCAGGAGAGAGTGTGGGTTCAACCTAGATATGTATGGACTGAATCGTATTGGTTTGGAACAGTCAAAACTTCTGCTGGGCAGTGAAAACCTTAAAATAAGTCATGAAAAAAATATCTGTGCACCTCTAGCAGGTCCATAGAGCAAATTTACCGGAAAGTCAACAAACTCAGGTCTCGACTGTGACGTCCTGAATCCGCCTCAACTACTTCGCCTGCGTTTACACAGGCAAGATAGGCTGACTCAAGTTAGATCGCTTCATATAAGCTACCTCGCGAGGTTGTTTACATAAAGTGAATCATATGAAGCGAATCAGCCCTAATCCGCCTCAGAGTCGCGTTTACACGGCGAATGTGAGGCGAACTAGGCAAGGCGATTTATATGAAGCAACTTAACTCGCCATGTAAACACGGCTATAGACATGGTATGAGAGCAACCGGCCTTTGATGACACTGTAAGTTATACACAGCGGTGGAAATCCAAATTGGCAGAGCTGGGGGGCACGGGGAATTTAACCGCCGACCCTCAGATTAGGAGTCTGACCTAGAAAAAAGTCACACTCTAACCACTACGCCACAGAGAACACCATATGAAGCTTTACATATTGTGTATGTGTCAGAGTGGGGAAAAAAAGCTTTTTCACTTTTTGATTTTGAACATGGAAATTAAACGCACAAAAGTGACAATTCCATAACATTTTCAACATATACAACACATTCAAAAAAGATTTCTTTGATTACAGTTAAGCAAACAAAACGATGTCTTGCAAGAAAAGAGTTGAAACAAAGTTGAAAAAAAAAAAGTTTGTTTAAATCTTAGTGTACACGTATAAATGTGTAAAATGTCATATTTTCACTTTAGCACAAAACCATATAAACATTCCTTTGATACGTTTTGTGGTATAGGTTAAATACATATAGTATTGCTAACCTACTTAATAACAAAAGGCCACAATAATTATTTGACTTGCTATTTAAAAAAAGAAAGAATTTAGTATGTCCTACGTCACCTGGATACCAAATGGGTGGTACCCTGTTTCAAAGTACGACCCAAGTATGTCAGTTTAAAAAAAAGAAATTTAATATATATATTTTTTTTGTAATAGAAAAAAGCTATACAACTATACGACTACTCCCTGGCCTGGGTCACAAACAGCAAAATAGGATCATTGGTCATGTTGCATAGGCAAAATGGGTAATTCAGGACCGAGATGGGACGCATAGGGATCCCACCTGACTCTCCACCCCAACCTATTGCCACTTAGTTCTCCGGCTGCCTAAATTTGAAAGGGGGAACTGACTCCAGGTGGCGCCTCCACGCTGGCTCGCTGGTAGCTGCCGCTTGTACCCGTGCCCCCCCCCCCCCCCTCTGAATTCATTTCCGGCCTGCCGCCCCCAATGACGGCACTTCACACCAAACGCTGAACCGACGGCACCACCCGCCTTTTCTCACCTGTGATAGGCCGATCTCCAACCCCCACCATGCCACAGAGGAAAATGACACGTCATGCTGCGCCCTCAGCAGCCGCAGCCACCACCCAAGATGCCTCCACAGCCAACATCGTATGCACCCCTTGACAGCGTGGCCGCCCACGTTCTGTAGTGGCAAAGAAACCAGCCACTCCTGCACTGCACAACGATATGAGTAGTGACGACAGGTCCGCGGTTGCGCAACTCTCCTTCCTGCGACAGTCTGTGACTGACTCCATAGAACAACAGGTGCAGTTCGCAAAACCGATGAGCGATAAATTTCACTTATTGCGTATGTAATTCTGTTAAATATGATCGCATTGAACAGATTTGGGCATAATCGTGGCCTAACCCCACCTTTAACCCTGGTTTCGCTTGGGGTTAGTGCAGGTGACCTTAAACTCGCCGAGTTAGTTTAACTCCGACACATATATACACACTTTTCGCCACTAACCTGGGAAATCCGCACGACGCAGGGTTACGACCGTTAACCCGGACACGTACATATAGGCCCAGGTGGCTCCGACCAGTTTGACTGCATACATTTGAAGTAGGCGAGACTACTCGACCGATAGAAATGCGGGCTGGGCTGATTACCTCGCATTCTGAAATGTGGGCTACTCACCAGGTTCGCATTTGCCACCATTTGCGGGGCTGGGTTCCCTGCTGTAACGCGTCGCTAGGAGTCGTCAATTGCGACTCTCCTAGCAACGGTGGAAGGTCGAGCGCTCGGGCTCGGACCCATCGGACGTGTTGAAGCATGCTCTGATGTTTTTAGGCTTTTATTGTCGAAATTCCAAACTTATTTAACTTAACTAATACGGGAGGGGATAGACTTATTGTATTTAATCAGTATTCAGTGAAATCAATCTATGAAAGAACATTTATTATATAGCGAATGGTAGACAGGAAGTGTGTGCACTTATTTGTCTCTCATTTTTTTTGTTTTTTTTTGTGTACATTAGTTGTCCCAAGCAGGGGAAATCCCAGTCACAGACGACTGGTCTTCCCCACTCCACTGCTGGTCGATAGAAAGCCCGAGCCTACACTTTTACCGACCCAAGGGATTTTTAACCTACCACACCACATAGACATGGTATGAGAGCAACCAGCCTTTGATGATGCTGTAAGTTATACACAGCGGTGGAAATCCAAATTGGCAGAGCTGCGGGCATGGGGAATCGAACCGCCGACCCTCAGATTAGGAGTCTGACCTAGAAAAAAGTCAGACACTCTAACCATTCCGCCACAGAGAACGTTGAATTGTACTAGTTAGGGTAAGAATAAAGCCGTGAGCTCTTGGAAAGGTGAATTGGAATGTTCCTTGCATTCTTTACTATTCTCCAGTCTTCTTGTAGATTAACCGCTATGGATAACCTGATATTTGATTGCTTTATATGTAATTACGGGCCTTATGCCTAATAGGCCTTATGTAATCGATTAACCCATCTGCGGGGAGATAATAACAGACATATTAACAGAATTAATGTAGTGCTATTTGGCTGAAAATAAGACATTAATTTAGGTTGATTATCAGTGACAGCAGCAGAGACACAGGGCGCGTCTGCTTAGTTCTGGATTAATTCAAACATAATAATACACACCGAATGGCGGGGAGGACAGCCAGTTAGTTGAAATAACAAGTAATTGCTTTGGTATGATCAATGCGAGGAGGGACCAAGAACCGTATTTATATGATACTCTGGCTGTCCGCCCTTAGCCCGAGAATGACAACGACGGCGACGGTCTACCTGCAGATGGGACGAGAGGCGGCGGCGGCCCGTGGCAGGCCCCCGGAAATTCACATGGAAATAATTACATAAATTAACACGTAGGCTCGCCTTAAGCGGGGGTGGAATAGCCCGACGGTTAAACATTTATACATTCATCGACCCACCGACCTATTTCACCCCCTCCTCCCTTTCACTACTAACTTTAATAAATTCGGCGAGGCGTACAGGTGCATGGGTGTGAGAAGAGGGGTGGCTCTGAGGGAAGGCATGTCCATCTTAGCCTGACCCTCAAATACCATCCCCAGTCATACGTACGTACGTTACTTACGTACGTACGTTACGTACGTTACGTACGTTACGTACGTTATGTACGTTACGTACGTTACGTACGTTACGTACGTTACGTACGTACGTATACACAGTTGTATACACAGTTGTATACACAGTACGTATACACAGTACGTATACACAGTTGTACGTACGTACATGCATACAGAAATAGATAATATATACAATACAAGTGCTTAGATAAAAGAGTCTCCCCATACTGCTGAGGTAGCGACAGGAGGAGTGAAGAACACCCCTATGTCAAACTTTAAAAGGTAGCCGAAAAATGTTGACATGTTGGCAAAGACCCTATTATACTAAGACGGCTCACTCCCTATCTCTCCCATGGTAATGTAAATTTCGCAGTGCCACCTTGTGGTGGGTTTGATCAGCCCAGCTGCTGGTTGGTGTTTCACATGTAAACACATACAATTGTATTCTACATGAGATAGGTAAGTATGAATACACATCAATATGAAATTGTGATGAACAAATACACATCATCATCAGCATCATCATCAGCATCGCCATCATCACACATCTTTCACATTCATATATACATATAATATAGCACCTGTTTAACCAAGAGAACAGCCAGCACACAAAGTGGTGGGTTTGATCATTTTGATTACACAGTACAGGCTGAGTGAGCCGTCTTAGTAGTATAGGGTCTTTGATGTTGGGTAAATGAAATGGCCAGATAAATTCTTAATTCTTCACATATATCTTAATATTTTATATGATATTTTTAAACTGCTAAAAATGCATCGGGTTAACAGCAAATAAACCTTCGTATAAATGTGCAAGTCACTGATTTGACTCGGCTAGGGTTCGAACAAATGTTGGGGAGCCACCCTTGTGTAGGTAAGCTTTTACAATAACATGTGTAGTCTTCAATTAAAAAAGAACACTTGTGCAATTTTTGCGTGAAGGATTTTCTATTGAAATCACAGAGGGCGTAATCGATTAATCAACTCGCGTGACCCGAGCCACTTTTTGGCGCATGCACACATCCTACAGATTCGGGTTGAATACACAAATACGCCATAAGCATATTCAGCGCTAAACGGAGCGACCCAACTAGCCACGGTGTGACCCAACCAGCCATGATTGAACTCGTTTCAGCTCGTTTAAACTTGTTTCCGGTGTGGCGGTTTCAGCGCCCGGTCAGTTTCAGCGCCCTGCCATGGCTTCTGCGCATGCGCGGATTCTGCGCATGCGCGGATTTTCGCATGTTGCGGCGAGCACTGCTATTTGTTTTGTTTACACTCGGCGATTCGACGCCGATCTAGCTGCTATGTTAATATCGCTTGGAATTTAAGGTTAATTTAATTAAATTTCATTATTTGAGTATGTAATTCTGTTAAATATGATCACATTCAATAGATTTCGGCCTAATCGGTCCCTAACACTGCCGGGCACCAGCTGAGCTTGTAGCCGGCGAGGCCACGGGTGTTTTGACCATCTCTTAAAATCCGCGCATGCGCAGAAGCCACGGCGACGAAAGGATGAAAAACGAGTTCCCACTGGGTAATAACGAGCATACCCTTGCAGGATGAGTTTCCCATTCATTAAGTAGTGATATTGTGTGATTTAAACAGAAATCAATGTAGATCAATTTCAAATATACTTCAAACAATTTAATCTGTGCAAAAGATACATAAATATGTGATAATGTCTGAAAAATAAACAAAATAAACTAGACAAATAATATTTGACTACACTGCTAGCTCTGTGGAGGTCTAGCCTGGTCCCCTGGCATTCATTTGCATGGGCAGAGGCACAGGGGTTTTCATCTATTATCACTCACTTTCCAACCTGGTCCCCTAGCCTTTGTACCGGTGTGGCTGTTTCAGCGCCCGGTCAGTTTCAGCGCCCTGCCGTGGCTTCTGCGCATGCGCGGATTTTAAGAGATGGTCAAAACACCCGTGGCCTCGCCGGCTACAAGCTCAGCTGGTGCCCGGCAGTGTTAGGGACCGATTAGGCCGAAATCTATTGAATGTGATCATATTTAACAGAATTACATACTCAAATAATGAAATTTAATTAAATTAACCTTAAATTCCAAGCGATATTAACATAGCAGCTAGATCGGCGTCGAATCGCCGAGTGTAAACAAAACAAATAGCAGTGCTCGCCACAACATGCGAAAATCCGCGCATGCGCAGAAGCCAAGTGTAGAATCGGTAGAGCGGGAGATCGGGAGTTCCACTCCCGGTAGAATCAAACTAATGACTTACAAAATGTATACTTGTCGCTTCCTAGCCTGGGGCTCGGCATTAATATAAGACAAGGATTGGTTGGCACAGTATCAGGATACTGTGACTGGGATATCAGGTCATGGTGTCAGCAGCCTGTTCTCCCAGTGGGGCAGCACTATAAAATCACCATGATTGCGCACTGTTACAAATCCGTACCCGTCCTGATATGACCTTATATGTTGCCAGGACGTAAACCTCCAACAAACAAACAATAATGCCCCGGTTCTAACTTCCACACTGGCTAACAGTAACACCTACCAGTTAATACTCGCTGAATAACGCATTAACATTTTGCCAAGCTGTGTGTGGCTCTACTAACCCTGTCACACTATGACACACTGCACAAGCATGGGCTGTCGTAGGTGATTTTGTGGCAATACATCGGTGTATGTCGATATGCGTTACTCAAACTTTCGCGTTTGTAATGCATATGTTGGTATACGTTGATGTACATCGATGTTCATCGTTATACGGTGTTGCTCGTCAAGGAGTCGGGAAAGTTTTGTGCATGCACAAAACTTTCGATGTTCGACAGCATGTGGCTTTTACATTGGGTGTACATTATGTATACATTAGGCATATGTTGATGTGCATTAGACGTGCGTTAGACAAACGTTGTTCATACATAGCACTACGTTGATCTACGTCAGTTGGACAGAGAGCCAGCGGAAATGTACAGTCTGTGTATTGACATTAATGACAATTTATTCACCACGTATGGATAACGTAGTCTAATATATGTATAACATATGTTTTGCGTTTCTCCACCATGCCTTGACATATGTAATGTATAAGGTGTACTTCTGGTGATCGAATTACGTATATAATATTCACCAGCGTTCTGCGAACGTACCGTGAGCGTATTGTGAGTGTTTTTCGCTGTGAGGCACATTAGCCATACGTTGGCCATACGCTCTGTTACATTATATGCTAAGCTCTCAAACACTGACACATGCTAGCAATAGGTCGGACATACATTCTGCATACATTCATCATACATTCAGCATGTTGTGTATATGGTATTATACACTATACATACGATGGCCATACACTAGCAATAGGTCGGACATACGTTTTGTATACGTTTATTACGTTGTATATACGGGATGTATATGTCCAACTTTGCCCCCCGCGCCGAAAAGTTTGACACATCTCGACTTAAGAAGGTGATTTTATCCATTGGCCATGCGCTTGTGCGATGCGTCGTAATGTGACAGGGCCATAAGACTGGAGTGCAGCCATCCATGAAGCTTCAGGGGCTGCACGCATGGGGTGTGTCCCTTCACCTCGTGTCGGATACCGTCTGTAAGAAAGGGAGGAAGCAACATTCCTGAACATGGGCGCAACTCTCAGGTGAGTAGGGACACAACTTACAACTGTACAAGCCACACTGGTTCACCGTGTCTCCCTTCTGTTGTGATCGGTTCATTTGGAACTGTATATATTTACAGGTTTGGTGTGAATATATATACGTTGTTTTGTTCATGTTTATAGTGATTTCCACTCGCAGTCTTAGTATATATATATATGTATGTATGAATGTACGTCTGTACATATGTACGTGTTTATGTATATATGTACATGTATTATATATATGGTGTATGTACGTATGCATGCATGTCTGTATGTAGATAAAAGATTCACCATGTACTTCCAGTACAGGGGTTAAAACCAATCCATTAGAAAAACTGGCGAAGAATTTCGACAAGGTGGGGAAATGATTTGAGCAGATAAATTCTTAATTTAAGAGGCAAAGTATATTCTCCACATACATAGTCATATTTAACCGCTACTTCTGATTTGAAAAATATAATAAAACATGTAGTGCAAAGAATTAAACAAATAAAACCGGCGGCATTTTATCGCCGCCATCTTGTCTTTTTGCATTCTCTCATTTCACCAACTCTGTGCCGATATAAGTAACCATTTGATACTGGAGCCAGGGGTTCCACTTCCTGTTCCATCCTAAAGCAGTTTTCGCCAGCTTTTATATACGGTTTGTGTTCACCCCTGTACAGTAAGTACAGGGTGAATCTTTTATCTAGTCTGTATGATGTATGTATGCACGAATACATGTGTTTATATTCATGTTTGTATATATATACATGTAGGTGCATATATTGATATGTGGGTGCATATATATATATATATATATATATATATATATATATATATACATATATATATATATATATATATTTCCGTTATAGTAAAACCGCTCTAACCGACCACCTCCACAGATCAACCACTCCCATATATCGATCGCTTTATTTGGGTCCCAACAATACCATTGCAATAATATTCTAACTTCCTAAATCGACCAGCTTCCTAAATCGACCACTTAAAGTCGGTTCCAAGGTCGGTCGATTTAGAAAGGTTTTACTGTATATGTATACTCATATATATATATATATATGTATATATATATATATATATATATATATTACACCATGTGGGTCTTAGTCACGATATCAACGAATTTGTCAATTATAACATTGCTAACGGCCATAAGGAATTTAGTAAATACATACATACACTCATGCATTCATACATGTATACATACACATATACATGCATGCATACACATATATGTATACATACATACATACATACATACCATGTATTCCTTCGAGTAACACCAGACGCGCTGGCCAAATCGGTAGAGCTCGGGCTTCCCGTGCGGAACGTCGGGAGTTCGAATTCCAGCCGAGTCAAATAAATTACTTATAAAATTGATATTTGTTGCTACCTAGCCTGGGGCTCGGTATTAATAGGATAAGACAGTATCTCACGTACAAAAACCATGTTAAAGTCGCCGGGTATACCTCACCCAGATACAAACGAATCCAGCATCAAAAGCTCTCCAAACATACCTTTGCTTAGTTTGTTCAGTTCATGCCACTGAACATGTGGGAGGAGAGTTGAGGTCTGAATGACATCATAGGTGGGATTCCCTCATCACATGACCTAGAGGGGTTCCCCACACACAGGCGAAGCCATAGCAACCACCAAGATGGCAGCCACAGAAAGCTCTCAATTCAACTTTTAAAGTCTATTAATCTACATGATTTAATCAATTATTCACACAAAAAGTAGCTAGTTATGATAAATAAACATTTGAACTTGATATTTATCATTTTAGATTGCAATTTCTAGTATTTTTTTCTCTATATGGTTGTCTAAAAGTGTCAGTGCTGCTGGACTAAACAAAACACAACAGAGGCAACCAATGTCAGCACTCTCTCTCCCCCCCCCCCCCCCCCCCCCCCCCCCATATGTAGTTGCATAAACTGCAAACCAGCAAACGTATGCTTGGAGAGCATTTGTAGGAGTATGGGTGGTGTCTCAGCAACCTAGAACTGGCCCCTTTAAGTATAGGCTTATAGGAGGGCGCGGACATCCGGGCACTTAGCGCATCGTGCCCTAGCAACTGTTCGAGGCAGTGAAAACAATGGCACTTACAACATTGAAGCGAATGTAAATAAAACAAAAAGCACAAATCTATTCACTGTTATGATCTAATTCTGTTATTTAGAAGCATGAATATTCACTCGGGGGTTGAAATAATAGTATTTAGGAGCATAATTTACTCAATAAGTGAAATTTGGCTCAAATTAAACCCAAAATCTGAGTGATATGAACACAGCCGCCGCGGAATGCAAATAAAACAAAAAGCACAAATGTATTCACTGTTACGATCTAATTCTGTTGAAATAATGTTAGTTAGGAGCATAACTTACTCAATAAGTGAAATTCGGCATTATTGTGAATGTAAATAAAACCCCAAAAGCTGGTTTGTTTTCACCGTGTAGTGGTCTGCACTGACCTCTCAGGCAAGGAACCACATAGACAGGTAGGCATGGGTAGTGTGTTGATATTAGGGAGCCTAGGTGGTGTAATGGTTAGCACACTGGCCCAGAGTGCAAAGAGATGTGGGTTCGAGTCCCGCTCTAGGTGCAATATTTCCAATTTTCATCACCCCCACGACACTGGGTTGCCGTGATCAGGATCCTGTACAAGCTTTGCGCTGTATGGTTGTTGAACCTACCCTGTGTATGTATGTGTTAGTGCATTGCCTGTATGTATGTAATTGTAAGCAATAAAAGACTTACAATTCCAGGGGGACGAGTGTAGTGGTCTGCACAGACCTCTCAGGCAAGGAACCACATAGACAGGTAGGCATGGGTAGTGTGTTGATATCATGGAGCCTAGGTGGTGTAATGGTTAGCACACTGGCCCGGAGTGCAAAGAGATGTGGGTTCGAGTCCCGCTCTAGGTGCAATATTTCCCATTTTCATCACCCCGACGACAACCGCATCAAACGGAAGTGACGTGAACGCGCGCCATCCTATGCATAACACCCGTCACCACAGTAGCTAGACGTTCTAAAAATGTCCACTGTCTACGCATGTGCCACAATAAGGGGGTCATGCATAAATTATGTCACGCGAAGAGGTTGTTGTTGGTTGGTTGTTGGAGTTTTAGGTCCTGGCAACATCTAAAGTCATATCAGGACGGGGATCGTGAAGAGGTAGATGGGTGTCTCCTGTGACATACAGATAGACTACAATGCCTTCACCGCCTATATAATCTTCACTGATTGGGGCCTCACGTCCTAGCAACACCTGAGGTCATATTATGACAAGTAGGCCTACTGACTTGTGACAGTGTACACTCACGGAGGCTTAGTGCTTTCTCACCGAGATACAAGGTCGCCAGCACCAGCACGCAATATCCCACTCAGTCAAATTATCCCGACACAGTCCCAACCCTATCTTAGTAATGTCGAGCAACAGGCAATGTAGCGACATTTTGTAAGTCTTTGCTTAGACTCGGCCTGGTATTGAACCTATGACCTCCCGCATGGTATCCAGTGCTCAACCTCCCAGTAGGGCCTAATTATGTGTGCCTAAATTTGTTTAAAATTTGTTTAATATATATATTTGTATTGAGGCTGTATTTATACTGTCCATAGCATGTAAGCCCAGGTAAACAGCACAAAAAAAACAAAATAAACTTGGTGTAGACCCTTTATATGTACATACGAAAGTTCGGCTAAGACGCGTTGGCAACACACCCATATGGCATGTGCCACGTCATATATGTCACATGTGAAGCATTGTACCCCCCCCCCCCCCCCCCGCCACCTGAACAACCAAACACAGGCGCAGGCTGTTGATGTCACCAGCATAGGCCTACCTGTAGGCCCGCCAATGGGAGTAACACGCCTAACTCACCAAGTCCTTAGTTAGATTTGTTTGTTGTTGTTTTACGTCCTAGCAACATCTAAGGTCATATCAGGACGGGTACCGACTTGTGACAGTGCGCACTCATGGCGACTTTATAGTGCTGTCCCACTGGGAAACCAGGCCGCCGGCACCATGACCTGGTATCCCACTCAGTCACATTATCCTGACACTGAGCACACCAGTCCTTGCCCTATCCTAATAATGCCGAGCGCCTGGCTAGGAAGCAACAAGTATCAATTTTAAAGTCATTGGTTTGACTCGACCAGGACTCGAACCCACGACCCCACGATCTACCAGCACGGGAGACGGACGCTCTAACTCATGCGGCCATCCCATCTGGTCCCTTAGTTAGAACCCACTGGAGAAGAAGACTGACATGGAAAAGTCGGCACTGCAGACATTTCTCGGGTAATTCAGTTAGCACGATCTCACACACCAGCGTTTGATTATTTCTATTATCATTGTTGTTAGCGGTTATAATATGTTGGTTATTACGGTCTCCCGCAGCTGCCTTTGTGTCAGTATACACTGATACAGCTTGGGTGTGTCTCACAACACTCAACAGAGAGGATGTTCGCAGCCTGCCTTCCAGAGAGGTGACATCTACACATCATCTTTCCACATCGCCATTTTGTATATTATACACCTTGCACCTCAGACTTTTTGGCTGTATCAATTGAGCGTCACACCCCTATACTCATATACTCATAATGAGTTGGAGCGCGATTGAAGTACCACACACTACATGTCACTTCTACCCCAGTCACACGAGGCCTGCGTTCGCTTACGATCGATTCGCAATGTCAAAACGTCCTCATTGTGCCCTCCTTACGCCCTCCTTAAGTGCTGGCACCGCAAGGACGGCAACCTCCTGGTGTCCATTTCAGAAATTTTGGACGCAAGGAGGTTGCAGCTGCTGCACCCTGTTCCGGCAGCACCATTCAAAACTGGTTGGCGCCGACCTGGCACCGACCTCTTGGTTGGCGAGTTGGCGGTGTCCTGGCGCCGCTCTGGCGGCACCAACACATGTGATGCCGACTTGGCGCCGCCCTTGCCCCAACGCGCCGTCGCCCTGGTCCCAACCCGGCGCCGCACTGCTGCCGACCTGGCACTGACCCAGTGCTGCCCTGGCGCTGACCCAGCGCCGCCCTGGTTCTGCCCTGGCGCCATCTTGGTGCCGACTTGGCACTGACCTGGCACCGACCACATATTTGAATCAATGTATCGAGTGGGATGCTGGGATGTTGGCATCCTTTTGGCCGTAAGGAGGTTGGCGGCGAACGCTGGCTCTCGTGTGACTGGGGTATAAGTTCCTCGATGGTCACAGGCACTGGTACAGTGGTAGCAAATACGGGGTGAATCTTTTATCTAAGTCACTGGCTATGGTTTATGTTTATATATATTTATTTTAACTGTCGCTGGCTCTCGGTCATCTTACCGATATGAACAGTGGATGTCCCGGTGGTAAAGGAAGCATAATACTTGTATGTCAGCTGAAGTATGTCATGAACACAACATTCAAGGCAAGACGCTGTGGTGATCGGGTAATATTTTACTTGATTAGAAAGAAATGAAGTACTATTAAATTTACTTAGTTTTCCTTCTATGCAGCAAAAGATTTTGAATGAGTGCGCCAGTGTCTAAGTTTGATATCTCGGATCAAATTTATGTAAGTGTTTCGGTTTTGAAAAAGGTTATGATTTCATCACATTAGGCGCTATATGTAGCTTAGTTTAACTTTAAACACCCGATTCATCATACAATACATCACTTCCGAGAAACCAAAGTTGGTGCATACTCAACACGTAGTCAAGCACCTCAGATGAAAGGTGGAGATAAAGCACACTGCATCAACGCAGACAATGGAGGCATTCGTCTGAGCCCTTTCTATCCGCAAGATTTACGGATGGATCGGATGGAGCCACAACACACATCCGAATCATACGTATATAAACCCACTTCGGGTCCCAGTCGAATAGGAATTTGTAAGGAAATATTTAGACATTCGCATAGAGAGGCCCAGTCGAATGCCTCCAATATGTCTTCTGAGTTAGGCCTACTTTGCGCTGGTTCCTGGTCAAACTTGTACTGAAGGCCCTATTCGTTTAAGTCACTTCAAACAAATAAACACAATGGACAAGCTTAGTAGATTTCTTTGACTTATATTTGTTTCTGAATTAGGTTGTAGTGAAATTGAATTAGCAACTATTCTATATTAAATATATTAAATTCCTATATGCAGATCTATCAGCGTGCAGTACTGCAGCGTGCTTCACCCGTGCACAGCAGCACAGTCAGCAACATAAGCCGTGTTCACATGGGGAAAATGTAAAGCGATTTAGACAAGGCGAAACATATGAATCGATTTAGGCGCCCGTTCAGATGGGCAGTACTTGGGCCGGAAATCGATATCAGTGCGTGAGCAAGTCCAGTCTGACCAGCGCCAGTTTTCGGTTAGGCAAAGTCACCACGAGAGAGTGCGTTCGACCTAGATATGTATGGACTGAATCGTATTGGTTTGGAACCATCAAAACTTTGGCTGGGCAGTGAAAACATTAAAATAAATGATGAAAAAAATATCTGTGCCCAGCTAGCGGTTTCATAGACTAATTTATATAATATGCACTTTTGATCGACCGGAAAGTCAACAAACTAAGGTATCGACTGCGCATGCGTGTGACGTCCTTAATCCGCCTCAGTGCATCCACACGGGCAAAATAAATCGCTTCACAGAAATCGACTCACGTAATCGACCTCCACAGGTGGTTTACAGTATCCAGATCACAGAAATCGATTCAGCCTTAATCCGCCTCAGATGCCCGTTCACACGCGAAATGTAACCCGAACTATACAAGTCGATTTCTACGAATCGATTTACATCGCCCATGTGAACACGGCTATAGACACCACCGTTGGTATGTTGGAAGTAACGTATTAGTTAACATAATGTGCATGTGGGATAGTTAACATAATGTGCATGTGGGATAGCTAACCAGATGCAGTTCTCCTTCCACAGTGTTGCCAATTCCCGCGAGAGTCACAGCAATTGAACAGCAATTGTGGGGATTATGCATCAGATGCATAATTACAGTGTTATTTAGGAACATAGCTTACTGGCCTCCCATCCCCAGGCCTTCCGGCACCGGCCTTCCCATAAATAATATGAATAGAAATAAAAAGTGATAACCAACAATCAAATAAATCAAATACAATAATACTTAAGGTAGGTTTTTCTTAATGTTGTACAAGCAAGACAAGCCATATTTGTGGTGGTAATGCATCAGATGCATAATCACAATGAATTATTTAATATGCATATATATATATATATATATTGGTATGCAAAAAATATATCTAAATGATGTACAACAGTCCCCACAGGACCTCCCCCAGTGGCAAGTGGAAGTATATGAGTGGGCCACAGACCAGCATATACCCCCATGGTTGACTGGAGTTTCCGCTATTGTTTAGGATTTATGGCTATACCAACACAGTACTATCATGGGCAGTTCTCTCCTGTAGACATGTGTTGTAACTACTGAATTATTTCCTAATATTCACTGTTAATTTACTCAATCCGGTCCCAACTAAATGTCCTAGGAATATCCAGGAAATTAGATATAATTTTTGGCTTTCTAGTGATGTATTCCAATATGAAAACCTCCTAAAACTCAGTGTTCCACAACCATATTTGTGAACCTGCACCTTAATCCTATATGAAATTCGACCTTGGAAATTGCACCGGGGCTCGAATGAGGTATTTAACCATCATAGCCCGATCGAGGTAAGCTCTCCAACCTGTTGAAGGTTCTGATCAGTCACCTCATGAGTCACAGATCGACCCTAACATCTCACGAATTTCTGTACTTTTGTATACAATCCCACAAACTTCTGTACTTCAGCTAATAACCCCTTGGAAATGTCCTCAAATGACCCATTTTAAAGCCATTAACAAAGAAAATTCTAGGGGGAGGGGGTAGCATGCCCCCATACCCCATTAGCAAGCTTGCAGCTGCTGTCACTCGAGTTCCATGCCTGCAATGCAAAGCCTCAAGGATTCTCAGTAACTCCAGGTTGGCAACTATGCATTCATGCCAGACATGCGCAAAGGTAAAGCACACAGTGGATCAAGTCACTGGTCACAATATTGCATCATTGATGGCACCATCCTGGGTGTTAGTTGTAGATTCTAGTTACACCCACGAGTGGTGGGAGTCTGTCGCCTCTTCATAATAAATCATTGACTTGAGCAAACCGATCAATGATTGATTATTAATCGATTTGGACACTTTTGTACATATCTGTATACAATGCGCTGGTCAGTAATATCTTTTTTTTAAATTTTCTTCACCTGATTCATCATGCAATATATGTTTTCTTCAAATTTACATATTAAGCACATACAAGGCTTTAAAATTTAATCTGGCGTATCAACTAAAATCGAGAGTTATTCTTTGTAAATAAGCACTCGAATTGACTGGTAAAACGGCCTACCTTCAGCTCTAGTCGCTGATTGTCTTATATTACAACTAGGAGTAGTAACTACTATTTTCCCACGAATCAAACTGACGTCGCTTCCCAGTCAGTTGTGGTGAATGCAGTTTTTAGAGCATTTCGGATAATGTATCATTTTCTGACGTTGCCTGTGTAGGCCTACTACTGGTTCCCACGTCACGAGTACTAGTTCCCGGTGTAACCCTTAAAGGCTGCTGATTTTAACTTTCCTGTCATATTTATTTTTGTAGATACATCTATTAGATATTAGGTTGATCACTTGCAGCACAGAGCTCGACGAGCCAACTAATTTTGTTTGCGTACAATTGTGATCTACTTTAATTTACTTTAGAGTAGATTTTATATCAAAGGATTATATTTGAAGTGTAAATGTTCAACATTAATGTTGGTATCCCCATCGAAATACTGGACATCATAGGCTTCATTCGGCACTAACATATTCTATTAAACTTAGTATTCCCTCTATGCAGAAATCTAGGTAAGTTTTTGATTGTTAAAATGTGATGCATTCATCATCACACTATGTATCTTGTACCCGAGTTACATAACTGCTTGTGACAGCTTGCGACCACAACAGACGGGGTCGGGCGGAAAGAGGTCATAATTGGTTGCAAAGTGGTCCTCAGTGTATATCCATAACTATGATTGTGATAAACTAATTAATTCCTTATTCTAATAGTTGTTGAAGCAACCTGATGCTCACCATTCCAGAATTGCAAAATATTTGATATAATAATTATTTCACAAAATGATGTTTGTAAGTAAGCATTTTTCTTTTAAAAATTTATTTTTAAATAACAACAATTTTGGCTTTATTAGTTTCCTGCCTGGGTGGTTCCGAGGCCAGCCTCATGATGAAGAAGCACCTGCAGGGGTTCAGGACGACGTTAATGCAGGCATGGAGGCACCCAGTAAGTAAACCAGGGATCCTATTTCTCAGCGAAATCGCTGATTTCAGTGAAAACTGACTTTCCAAATCAGCGGGGGGAAATCCTGTCCATGAAAAAACTTGGACTTTTAATTACTTGTTAGTCTTGAAGTCTTAGAACGGTAGGAATTTCAAGGCCAAAATATGTCCAAGTATGTGCCAGATTGCGTCATTTTAATCATAGGTTTAACAACATTTCCAGAGGGGGGGGGGGGGGGGGCATACCCCCAGACCCCCCAACATTTTCAGGGATTTTAGTTTTATCACTGGGCAGCCCTGGTATCACGACCCAGACAAAGGTGCTATAATGTAATTGGGTGGGCAGTGGATCGCTCTGGAAATGTTCGACTCTTGTTGACTGGCTGAAATCTGGCACTCAACCCTCATCGCTGTCCTTTTGAGTGTAGGGTGGGTGGGTAGATAACGAGAACAGCCTGGCCACGCGGCTTCGGGTCAAAAGCGAGAAGTGGCTGAGCTACTCTTAACCAGAAGCAGAGGTGATGTCAGGCTGGTAACCGGCTGGCGTTTCCGCATAGTTTGGCCATGAAATGGTAGGTGGCGTTGTGTCGGGAATCAAGTTAGCCATGTCGTGCGAATTATCCAATTTATTGTTGGTTTTTGGAGTTTTACATCCTGGCAACATCTAAGGTCATATCAGGACAGGTACAGACTTGTGACAGTGCACACTCATGGTGACTTTATAGTGCTGCCACACTGGGAAATCAGGCCACCAACACCATGACCTGATATCCCACTCATTCACATTATCCTGACACTGAGCTAACCAGTCCTTGCCATATCCTATTAATGCCGAGCACCTGGCTAGTAAGCGACAAGTATCAATTTGATAAGTCATTGGCTTGACTCGACTGGGAACCAAACTCCCGATCTCCCGCGTGTGAGGTCCATTTTATTCTCGTCATTCCGGGGCAAGTATGCTAACCATTACACTACATAGGTTCCCTGATACAATAACCATATCTACGCCTACCTGTCTATGTTCCTCCTTGCCAGAGAGGTCAGTGCAGACTACTACAATAACATTAATAATAATGATAGTGATAATAATTGTTGTAATAATGGTGATTAATGATATTGAAAATGTAAATTTAATAGAACGCCCCAGTAGTAGCAGCCATCCTAAGGCGATGCACAATGTAACCACAAATATGATATCGTCTCTCATCCAAGGAGCCACATAGATAGGTGGGTGTGGAGATAAGGTGATCACAGTGGAGAGCCTAGGGGGTATAATAGCTAGCATACTATCCCGAAATGCAAGAGGTGGGTTCGAATCCTGCTCTATGCGATTTATTTCCCATTTTAATCACCCTCGTGACACTGGTGCAGTGACCAGGATCATGTACAAGGTACGCTGGTGGTTGATTGGTTGTTGGAGCTTTACGTCATGGGAACATCTAAGGTCATATCATGACAAAGTATGCATTGTATGGTTGTTGAACCTACCCTGTGTATATATGTAAGTGCACTGACTGTCTGTATGCACTTGTAAGCATTAAACAACTTATGGACATAAACCATTTAAACGACGTACAATACCAGGGGGGTTGAGAGTAGGAGTCTGCACTGACCTCTCAGGCAAGGAACCACATAGACAGGTGGGCGTGGATAGAGTGATGACAGTGGGGAGCCTAGGGGGTGTAATGGTTAGCAAACTAGTCCGGAATGCAAGACTACTCTGGACGCAATATTTCCCATTTTGATCACCCAATGACCATGTTGTACCAGTTTGATTACCCCCATGACAATATTGTACCATTTTGATCACCCCATGATTATATTGTACCATTTTGATCACCCCATGACCATATTATACCATTTTGATCACCACGTGACAATATTGTACCATTTTCATCACCCCATGACAATATTGTACCATTTTCATCACCCAATGACTATATTTGACCTTTTTCATCACCCCCATGAAAATATTGTACCATTTTGATCACCACCGGGACAATATTGTACCATTTTGATCACCCCATGACAATATTGTACCATTTTGATCACCCACTGACTATATTTTACCGTTTTCATCACCCCCATGAACATACTGTACCATTTTGATCACCCTATGACTATATTGTACCATTTTGATCACTCTATGACTATTTTGTACCATTTTGATCACCCCATGGCCATGTTGTACCATTTTGATCACCCCATGACCATATTGTACCATTGTCATCAGCTTGTGACCATATCTTACCATTTTCATCACCCCGTCTCCATATTGTACCATTTTGATCACCCCCATGACCATATTGTACCATTGTCATCACCTCATGACCACATTTTACCATTTTCATCACCCCGATGACAATATTGTGCCATTTCCTTCCCAGCGGCGCGTGTTGCCATCTCCGCCGGGCACCGCGCATGGACAGCGGCCTTCGAGCAGAAGAACTTCAGAGCGATCTCTCTGCTGTATTCACCAGAGTGTAAGATCTGCCCAGCAGGCTCCAGAACGACGTTCGGCAGAGAAGGTAAGCGCCTACCTACCCAGACAGTCTGCAGCAGGGTATCGCCCCGACATCGGCATGCGTCGGATATCGGCTGTCTGATATCGGTATGTGTCGGATATCGGCAGTCTGACATCAGCATGCATTGGATATCGACGTTGTGGTGATGTCGGCATGCATCGGATATTGGCAGTCTGACCTTGGCATGCGTCGGATATCGGCAGTCTCACATCGGTATGCATCGGATATCGACAGTCTGACATCGGTATGCGTCAGATATCGGCAGTCTCACATTGGCATGCATCGGATATCAGCAGTCTGACATCGGCATGCATCGGATATCGGCAGTCTGACATCGGCATGCGTCGGATATCGCAGTCTGAAATCGGCATGTGTCGGATATCGGCATTTTTACATGGTTTATGTAGTAAATTGGAATGTAAAGTAGATTCTGAAATTAAGTGTATACAATGCAGTAATGATTATGAGGTATATTAAATCGTTTTACATTCACATAAAGATTTTAGTTGTTGGTTTAGGATTTCCAATTCAGGTAGATACTAGTACATCTACCTAGTCTTAGTTCAGTGTGATCAGATACTCTTTTATTCATTGTGTTATTTTGTATGCAGTGGGAGTTGGATGTTAGTTGGGGTATGTTTGTGTTCGTAAGTCAAGATGTCCTTGACTATTGCTTTGTTCTGTAGAATATAAATATATTTGTGCATTGGTGTGAGGAATGTGGAATCCCGATGATGTATGTTTGCAATGCAAGACCACATGGCCAGCTCCGAAATAGCATTTAAGTAAATGCATAGGCAAAGGGAATTGTGGGGGGAAAAACAAAAAAACAATTTAACTATAAAAAAATAAAGAAATAAAAAATGAAGTGAAAACACTGGAAAGTGTGGGAAGTGTGAACTAAAGTGAAAAGTCAGAAGGGCGCTGAGCGAAGTGCCGCCATTGTTGTTCTTTCAGAGTGTGTGCTGGGCTGGGAGAGTCTGCTGAAGACTGGCGTGGATAGGTTGGCCTTCTCTGATACAACAATAGAGTCATCGAACGCAGATATTGTGGCCGAGACGTCGAGCTACAATATGTACACGGTCGCGAACAAGGCAGTGGACAACGGGCGGTATGTATGGGGAGGGGGGGGGGGGCGGTGTGCACAACTGAACACACCGCAAGGGATCAGGTTGTCTTATCATAGCAGGTTCATCCTTTCGATCTTTCATGGCCTTCACTATCAAATCATTATGGTAATAAAAATGAATGATGATCGTTATCATCACCACCACCATCACCACAACCACCACCATCATCATCACCAACATCACCACCGTCATCAGGATCATTACCGCCATCATGATCATCATGATTAAAATCATGATGATCATGATGATCATCATCACCATCACCACTACATAGACCAGAGGGGGTGGCCGAATGAGTAGAACGTCCGTCTCCTGTTTTGGGAGATCGGGAGATCCGAACCCATGAGTTTGTGGGTTCGAATTCTGGTCGAGTCTAACCAATGACTGAAAAATTGGTACTTGTCGCTTCCTAGCCTGGCGCTCCGCAGTATTAGAATAAGGCAAGGACTGGTTGGCTCAGTGTCTGATAATGTGATCGAGTGGGATATCAGGTCATGGTGCTGGCGGCCTGGTTTCCCAGTGGGGCAGCACTATAAAGTCTCCATGAGTGCGCACTGTCACAAGTCGGTACCCGTCCTGATATCACCTTAGATGTTGCTAGGACGTAAAAAACAAACAAGCAAAATCACTATCACCGTCATCATCACCACCACAATAACCAGCACCAACCCCATCACCAATCGTGAAATATTTGATCAGCAAAATAAACACTCCTGAAATGACGATGTAAAAAGACAATTTGTTGTTGTTGTAAATATAGTTTATTCATTGAATAAAGTCTTTTGTCAGCGCTGTGGCACTGGTCTTCCAGCCATGTGACAATACAGTTATTTACAATATATGCAGCTAGCCCAAATCAGCTGAAATAACAATATCAAACATTCAAAGACTTACATATGGTATAGTTTGACAATTCACATACAAAAATGGCAGTTATATGTTGTATTCCTACACACTTGATACATACATGTGTATTGATTAGACCTTTACATTACGGAGTGGTTAGGTGCATAGTTTCCCTTCATAGGTTTGTATGCCTACTATGTTGTGAATTGCAAAACTATCATGTTGTTGGAGTTACCATTTTGAGATGGAGTGAGTGTTAGTAGAATGGTTTGTATATTCTGTTAGATAGAGTGTGGTTAGCTTATAGGGTTATGCATCGGTTATTGGATCGGTTAGTTACAGCCATATTTTTCTCTTGTAATTTTCTTGTAGACATATGATGATCTGGAAGAAGGTGAACACAAAATGGTACATCCATATCCACGTGTTCAGCAGTAACAAGAACCGAGTAAAGGGTGAGTGAAAATTACTCAATATCGAATATTACGTCGATATGATCTGTATCAGAATCGACAGATGTCCATTTGGTAAAGCTATGTCTTTGGCGCATTGATTGATCATTCTATTGAACAGACACAGTACTCATTGGAGGGACAATGAATCAATGAAACAAAGACAGGTTGTGTATTGGAAAGTTGTCCTCACACGGCAGGGGTTCGCCGATCAGAGGGGTCGTTGAAGACAGGTACTACTGTAGGCACAAAAACAGTGGATTTATACGATCCCGTAGTGAGGTCAGACCTGCCTGTTCGCTGCACCGCTCTCCTCCTGCATCCCCAACCATGACAGGGGAGCGTTCGAGTAGCTTGCTTGCTTGCTTGGGGTTGTTTGTAACCTTACGACGGTTACTGGTTGCAGAACTGCAACATTATAGAGAGGCTCCGATAAATCGGCCCAATCTTTGGTTTAAACATGTTCAAATGCATTTCCTGATATGATTAATTCGAATCAAAAATATAAGATAAGATATTTATTTCCACATTATCAAAATGATATGATCAAATCGAATTAATGATATCATTAAATATTTGATCAAATATTTGATGATATTGTCGTGGGGGTGATGAAAATGGGAAATATTGCGCCTAGAGCGGGACTCGAACCCACATCTCTGTGCATTCCGGGCCAGTGTGCTAACCATTACACCACCTAGGCTCCTCTACTCTAATGTACACAGGCAGATGGGTTGTTGTTTTAGCAGTCTACTACACAAGGATGGCCACTGAAGCTGGGTGTGTGTGTGGGTGTGTGTGGGTGCAAAGTGGGATTTCTCTGTGTGTGGTATATCCACCATACAGTATATGTGTATGCGCATATACAGACAGACATATACATGTATATATATATATATACATATACATATATATATATATGCATATATAGGCATAATTATAAACATATAGTGATATACACGCATATATGTGGATATATATGCATATATACATATTACATGTAGATATGTATGTATACACATATATATGTGTATATATGCGCATATATACACATATATACATGTAGATATGCGATGCTTAACCGAGTCTTAAATTAAATTGTATAAACTAGACAGCCGCGTAACCTTTAGTGGGGCACCATTATAATGTCACCAATTCTATCAATGTTCCACATTGTCGTTACGGTTTGAATCCCCTGCTTAACTGTTAGCGGTGATTGGTGTCGATTACCGGCTCCGCCAATAGCAATACGACGTAACACTGACATACATATTAAGCGAACATTGAAAGTTTTAGTTCACGGTACCGTCTTCCTCTCGAGTGGTCTATCTGTGCAGTAAACCTCCTCCAGTCTAGTATAGGAGCTCCTTACTGAAATCCGTAAAGTTAGAGCATCGACACACAGGTAGCAGGTAGACTGTGTGTAGCGACCGTGTAGAGAACCGTGAAGAGAACCGTCCATTTTGAAAGCGGGGCTATAGCCGTGTTCACACGGGAAAAGTTTAAAGCGATTTATACAAGGCGGATCATATGAACCGAACTAGTGTCGTGTTCACACGGGCAGTACTTGGGCCGGAAATCGATATCTGCGCATGAGCAAGTCCAGACTAACCAGCGCCAGTTTGGGTTCGTTGACATCAGCACTAGAGAGTGTGGGTTCGACCTAGATATGTATGGACTGAATCGTATTGGTTTGGAACGGTCAAAACTTCTGCTGGGCAGTGAAACCCTAAAAATAAATGATGAAAAAATATCTGTGCACAGCTGGCGGTTTCATAGATCAAATTATATTATATAGTGTGACCTCCTTAATCCGCCTCAAGTAAGTCGGTTGCGTTCACACGGGCAAAATAAATTGGTTCACAGAAATAGCCTCACGTAAACTACCTCGAGAGGTGGTTTACAGTATCCAGATCACAGGAATCGATTCAGCCCTAATTCGACTCAGATGCCCATTCACACGCGAAATGTAACCCAAACTATACAAGTCGATTTCTACGAATCGATTTACACCACCCGTGTGAACACGGCTAAAGACTGACTGCCCGGTGTCGCAGTTTGAGCGCCCTGCCAGTTTGAGCTGCCTGTCAGTTTCATGCACATGCGTCAAAATCTGACAGCATCACCACTAACAATATGAATTTAATATAATGTTTTTGGTAAAGATGTTTTCTATATGTGTACCAAGCGATTTGTTTCTAGGTGGTGTGCTTTTGGAGATATTTCACTTTTCCTGTATTTTCTGTATGAAGATTGCTCACGGCCATTGGCAATGCTTTGAGTTTGACGGTACACGGAGTGCAAAACATTAGTTTTATTCAAAATATATAGAAATCAAGAACCCTAACCTTATAAATTTAATATAATCTTTTTGGTAAAGATGTTTTCTATATGTGTACGAAGCGATTTGTTAATAGGTGGTGTGGTTTTAGAGATATTTCACTTCTTCTGTATTTTCTGTATGAATATTGCTCACAACCATTGAAAATGCCTTGAGCTTGAGTGTATGCAGTTAGCTGAAACTGGCAGGGTGCTCAAACTGCGACACCGGCACGAGCAATGGCCGGAAGCGCCCTGTGGTGGCGCTGGCATAGGCAAGACCGGGGCAAATACGGGCAAGTCAGCGATTGGACAATAATAATAGAGACGAATAGTAATAATAATAATCATAATTATTAGGCCAGAGCTCCACCCCTTTTATATACGCATAATAAATTATACTCTCTATATACATGTAGATATGTATATAACACATATATACGCATATATGTACGTGTATATATGGACATCTATATGTGCATATATGTATGGATGTATAGATATACTGGTACTGGTAGTACCCCTATTCTCAAACTTAAAAACAAGGTTTGGCAGCAGTCATGGCTCTATGACCATGACCCACATCCCCACTAAGTTTGTCAGTTAGTCAGTTTACAGATGCATCCCCACCCTAGCTTCTTTGTGTTGGTATAACCCTGCCACCCATATAGACCAGGTTAGTGGTAGTCATGCATGGTTGCCCCACCTGACACCCCCCCCCCCCACATACACAAAGTAAGACAATAGCCACACAGCAAGACTGGTCTGCAATCCACACCCCCACCAGCCCACATCTAGCCACACCATGCTGGTCAATGATGATGTGGTGATATTTATTTAAATTTTATTTTATTTATATTTAAATTTATTTATTTATTAATTATCCTTACTTTTTCATTTTTTTCAGATTATTTCTATCCATATTGTTTGCTCATTATTTACATGCTGTCAGGACCTCCCAGCATTCTGCAACCAATTGGACAATTCTGGGTTTAGCAGTTCCTCTATAACTCAGATGGCAGAGTGTTGGTCTCAAGATCAGAGGGTAACTGGTTCGAATCTTGGAACCGGTATACTTCTTTTTGTAAAGAATGTCTTAATAATTTGTTTTAAATGCATAATTATATTAATATTAGTCAACTTTACCGGGCTCCACTTTTTCCCGGGTCGACTTTACCCCGGGTCGACTTTACCCCAGCTCCACTTTACCCTGGTTCGAGTTTACCCCGTCTCGACTTTACCCGACTCGATGTTATCCACCTCGACTTTACCCGGCTCGATGTGACCCGCCTCGACGTTACCCACCGACCCGACCTGACTTCACCCGACCCGACTTTACCCGACTCAACTTCAGCCCACCCGACTTCACCGACCTGAGTTTACTCGACACAACTTTACCTGACCTGTCTTTACCTGACCCCACTTTACCCAACACCACTTTACCTCACCCCACTTTACCTCACCCAAGTTTAACCGACCCGAGTTTACCCAACCCAACTTTACCTGGCCCAATTTTACCCGGCCCAACTGTACCCGACCCGACTTCACCCGACACGAGTTCACCCAACACAAATTTACCCGACCTGACTTTACCAGACCACACTTTACCCGACCCGACTTTCCCGAAACCGACTTTACCTGACTCGAGTTTACCCGACCCGAATTTACCTGACCCGACTTTACCCGACTCGACTTTACCCGACTCGACTTCACAGGACTCGACTTTACCCGCCTCGACTTTACCCGGCTCGACGTCACCCGGCTCGACTTTACTTTAACCGACTCGATTTTAACCGACTCGACTTTAACCGACTCGACTTTAACCGACTCGGCTTTAACCGACTCGACATTAACCGACTCGACTCTACCCGGCTCTACTCTAGCCTGCTCGACTCTACCCGACTCGACTTTACCAGGCTCGACTTTAACCGGGTCGACTTTACCCCGGGTCGACTTTACCCCAGCTCCACTTTACCCTGGTTCGAGTTTACCCCGTCTCGACTTTACTATTCGTCTCTATTATTATTGTCCAATCGCTGACTTGCCCGTATTTGCCCCGGTCTTGCCTATGCCAGCGCCACCACAGGGCGCTTCCGGCCATTGCTCGTGCCGGTGTCGCAGTTTGAGCGCCCTGCCAGTTTCAGCTGACTGCATACACTCAAACTCAAGGCATTGTCAATGGTTGTGAGCAATCTTCATACAGAAAATACAGAAGAAGTGAAATATCTCTAAAACCACACCACCTATTAACAAATCGCTTCGTACACATATAGAAAACATCTTTACCAAAAAGATTATATTAAATATATAAGGTTAGGGTTCTTGATTTCTATATATTTTGAATATAACTAATGCTTTGCACTCCGTGTACCGTCAAACTCGTGCCAGAATGCTGAGAGGTCCTGAAAGCATGTGAATAACGAGCAATCAATATGGCTAGGAATAATATGAACAACATTCAATACTAAGGATAATAAATGAATAAATTTGAAAATAAATTCAATAAAATTTAAATAAATATCACCACATCATCATTGATTCAGGACTGACCAGCATGGTGTAGCTAGAGGTGGGCTGGTGGGGGTGTGGGTTGTCTTACTTTGTGTGTGTGGGGGGGTAGGAGGCATCAGGTGGGGTAACCCCTAGCCTGGCCTATCTGGCTGTCAGGGTTACACCAACACAACTGTCTAACTGAAAAACTTAGGGTGGATGTGGGTCATGGTCATTGAGGCATGACTGCTGCCAAACCTTGTTTTTAAGTTTGAGGATAGGGGTACTACCAGTACCAGCACATACTGGGAGCACCCCCCACCCCCCATCCCCAACTTGTGGGCAACAGAGTGAAAGGGTGTGTTGTGGAAGTGAGTTTGGTAAGAGGGGGTATAGACTTGGGAGGAGTGTGCTATTTATATAATAACCAGAAATGATGTTATTGTTTTTAAAAATTGTCTATGGCACTGAAAATTCTGCATATATATATCCACATAAATGTGTGTATATGTATATAATTATGCATATATATGGTCAGAAACATACCATTATGTGATATATAACGTATTATATGAATATAAAGGGGCGGAGCATTCTTGTGATATTTATTTCGCTTTTATTATGCATGCTATTTATTATTTATCCATACACCTGATCAGCCGATTTACTGTGGGCTGGTTCCCAATTTGGGGCCACCACTCCGGTCACGCGCCTTTACAGACGGTTTGGCGTCACATGAGCCTAGAATTCAAGGGTAGTAGGAAGCAGAAGACTACCAGTACGGGCTATAGCGACAGGAAGCGCGGCGTGCGAGGAGGCAGACAAAACACGGCTTGCTACGCCTACAACAGCGAGCAAGGCTGCCCGAGAAAGGAGGGTAACTGCAGGTATGATCACAAGTGCTCAAAATGTGGTGGGAGAGGACATAAGCATGTCACTTGTAAAGATTGACGGAGAAAATGTAATAATACAACGCGGGCTAGGACAGAGATTACGAATGTCCGTTACGCGCTCGATGACTAAAGGCCCTGTCACACTACGACGTAATGACGTCAACGTAGGGAGAACGTGAAGAACGTTGAACTTCTCGGCGTAGTATGCAAATTTGTGCACAAGTTGAACGTGGATGCAGCGTAGTGGACGAGATCGTAACGTCGGTTAAAGCGTAGTGATACCGTCATTCAACGAGAGAGGTCAACTTCATTACGTTCACGGAACGTTATGAACGTTATTCCATCGCCAGAACTGCGTTACCTGATGGCGAAACGTTGAACTGACGTTCTCCTGACGTTCTCATGACGTTCTCCTGACGTTATCCTGACGTTATCCTGACGTTATCCTGACGTTCCCATTATGCCGCGTGGACGTTTCCACCGGGTTTAATGTGGGTCAACGTAGTGCAACGTAGTGCAACGTAGTTGAACGTAGTGACTAACGTTTTAATAACGTCCGTTTAACGTCATTGACGTTCACTGAACGTGAACAGAACGTACGGCGAACGTAAACCCTTACGTTCAAGCTACGTCGAAAGTTTTGAACATGTCCAAAACCTTGACGTAGCTCGACGTAACACGACGTAATGTGACGTAGCTCGACGTCATTCTAACGTCATTCTGACGTCATCATAACGTAACCCAACGTCATGACGAAAAATGACCACGTTAGCCTCACGTTGGCTTGTTACGTCGTAGTGTGACAGGGGTATCAGAGACTATGACACACATGACCGCGGGTGGTGACATAGCTGATATGAGAGGTCGTGGTGGCGCGCAAATGGAGGGGCGGCGACCCGTGACAGAGTGCGAGCTGGTTGACGGCACAGCATGGAACAACGAGCATTGTCAGGCAATGTTGAATACTCAGCAAAAGGGGGAGCGTGTCGCAAGGGAGCCGGCTAATAGCAAGCCGGGGGTGACAATTGACATTAAATCACCGAGAGGTACCGCGGTGACATTACAGGGCGCCATCGGGGAGGGATGCCCCGTTTCTGCAGACGAACATTGGAGTGAGGTGTGTAGAGCAGTGGCCGAGGCGGGCTACGACAGACTGCTGAGGGCGCGTCAGGATGGCGACGGCCGCTGCCAGGTAGCGGTGAGAAAGGACCACGACGACACTGCTCAGACCTTTACTGTTGACATTAACTGTATGCGCGGGACTTGTGCATGTGTGTTTGACCTAGCTGGAATGAGCTGCCAATTGAAACCATGTCGCTTCTTTGCTGAGACGGTATGCGGTTCAAACATTGATGTTGATACACTCTTTATTCTGCAAGGCATTGTATTTGGCTTTCAGGTTGTCGTCGAGAAGTGTGATGTAACCTATAACATAGCAAAGGAGAGGGGGAAGGCAGCATGGGAGAGGGAGATTATAGAGGAACGACTTAGGACTGAGCTTGAGATGGGTATTCTGAGGAAGGTAGATAAACCACCCACCTGTGTCCATGCAATTTTTGTGGTGCCCAAGGACGACAATGCTCGGAAAATTTGCAACCGTGACCTCCGTGTATAGTGATGCCTCAAATTGGGGTCTGGGTGCGACCCATGGAAATGACTGGCTTGTCGCAGCATTTGAGGCTGAGGATGATGGAATATTGGAGCAAACGATGGGCCATCATCATGCTAGGCTCCCCAAAGGGGTACGAGACGAGCATATAAATGTGAAAGAGATGCGGGGCGTGATGGAGGCAGCTCTTCGATGGTCCTCGGGTTGGGGTAACTCTGAGATCATTTTCATCACAGATAGCGCTGTAGTGCAGGCAGCTCTTAACACTGGGAGATCCAGGTCTGGAAACATTATGGGTATGTTGCACCAACTCTTTTGGTTGGCTGTGGAGAATAATTTTTTCTTCGTTTCCACATATATAAATACTAGAGTAAATGTAGTTTGTGACACTCTGAGCAGATTGGACACTGGGAGTAGTACAGCTAGGATTAGAGCAGTTGACGTCGGGAGGGTGATGTGTTGCTCACACCTGTTTGATTATCCGCCCATGTCGTTCCAGGTCGAGAGGACCTGAGGGCAGAGCAGAAGGGTTATGAGCGGCTATTCTACGTGCCAAATTCCGTCACTACCAGAACGGTTCAGATACGTTGCTATTTGGATTTTGTTGATCACTATGCAGATAACCGTGCCCCCTTTCCCTGTTCGTCAGAGTGAGTGGCGCTCTATGCTACTTGGTTGGCCAGAACTTTAACCTACCGCTCGTGTTTCAATTATTTGTCGGGCCTGAACTATTTCTTGAGACAGAATGCATCTTCCAGGATTAACTACAATGATTATATAGTCCAAGCCACCCTGAAGGGAATTAGACGCAAAAAGGGGGACACGCTGAGGCAGGCCCCGCTGATGCTGCCATCAATGCTTTTGCGGATCTTTGCTTTGCTCACACTGAACTCGGGCCAAGTGGCATGGCGCGCGGCTATGCTCTGCTCATTCAGGGCCTAACTGCACAAGTCACAGATGACAGAGTCAGACTCGTCACTGTTACGTAGGGATTTCTCCTTCTTCGATTGGTGGATGTTGATTAAGATTAGGCATTCTAAGACCATCCAGTTTACCGAGTGCATCCTGGAGGTACCGGTGGCGCGCTGTTCAAAGGGTGCTATGTGCGGTGTTCTGTACAGCGCAGCATTTTAGGGAGATGAGGGCAGATCCAGGAGATATAGCCTTTTGGATTCCTGGTCCTGGACACGTTTCCCAACCTATGACCTATAAAGCATATCAGGGTATGCTTAAACTATTCTCTGAGCAAGCTGGCTTGGGGGAGAGTGCTATTTTACTTCTCATTCTTTGAGACGGGGGGGCTGTACTTATTTAGCCATGGCAAGGGCCACTATTGAGGAGATCTAAGTATGGGGCGATTGGGCCTCGGAGACGGTCTATGCGTACTTGAAGACCCCTCTCCAGACACGTATTGTGAATGACTTGCGGATGGCTGCGACGCTCGCGTCGGTGGGGGATATAGCATAGGAGTGTTGGGGGCCTGGGCCGGTTTAGCCGGCTGGGTCTTGGCGGTATATTGCTCGGCCAGAGCCTCGGTCAATAAATCGGGGGCTTCCACCACTCCTCGCTTTGTGTCTTTTCTCCTATGAGGGCGTAGCCATCTCTTATGTGATATATCACGTCATCATCATCATCATCATGCTGTCGGTCGCGATGTGACAAAGACTGCTTTCATTACTTGACTGCCGCTCTCCATTTAGCTCTCTGCTGTGAGAGTTGCGTCCATGAGTCGGTCTTAATGTCTCTCAGCTTCAGGTTTCTCTTGATGGTACATTTCATGAAAGCTGCCTGCAAAAGTGTTGAAGTGCTGCTGGCTTTTGCAAGTTACCAGCGGCACTCTCTCGGGGAGCAAATAGAGGTTTCACACCGGCAAGAACATGTCAAGACAGGCGCAGAACTATTTGTCCCTGCAGTGGCTGGTCGGGAGATGTTGGGAGTTCCATACATCAACCGCCCTTAATGCTGCCACAGTGACATGGTTTTCTGTTTAGGGTTTGCTCCCTTAGCCTTCGGTTCTGTCAATGACCTGTACCACAAGGCAGTGGTTTAGAACTCTGCAAGGCAGGGGCGTCAAACTCCCTGAGGTATTGCTATACCTGCATACCTGAATATCACGTATTATATGAATATAAAGGAGCGGAGCATTCTTGTGATAATTATTTCGCTTTTATTAGGCATGCTATTTATTATTTATCCATACACCTGATCAGCCGATTTACTGCGGGCCGGTTCCCAATTTGGCGCCACCACTCCGGTCACGTGCCTTTACACACGGTTTGGTGTCACATGAGCCTAGATTTAAGCTTTTGTATTAGGTAGGGTGGTATATTGCTCAGCCAGAGCCTCGGTCAATAAATCGGGGGCTTCCACCACTCCTCGCTTTGTGTCTTTTCTCCTACAAGGGTGTAGCCATCTCTTATATACATATATATATATGCATAAATACTTATATGCAAATATATGTGTATATATGCGCATATATACACATATAAACGCACATCTACACATATATATGCACATATATGTATATATGCATATATACACATGTATATATGTGTATATATACGTATATACACATATATATAGTATAGTTATACAAATCTTACCTGGGTATAGATGATGGATAACTGTTGTTTTCCCAAGGTATAAGCCTCGGATAGACGTGGGCTAGGGAGAAGGAAGCACCATCCGGGTCCAGCAATCTTTACCTACTTATTCAGGATAAAAACTGATCTTAATACAATGGAACTGTCATGTTTTCTTGGTACAAGCAAACGGAATAGACGTGGTATGGTGTGGTGGGTGGGCCCTAGCCCACGTCTATCCGAGGCTTATACCTCGGGAAAACAACAGTTATCCATCATCTATACCCAGGTAAGATTCGTATAACTATACTATTTTACCTCAGTACTAACCCTCAGGCTAGCCTCAGGGTAGGGAGACTTTTACGTAATATCATTTTTATCCTGTCTTATTGTATTCCCCCCAAAAAGGGATAATTTGTCTTATTGTATTCCCTATAAAGGGGATAATTTTAAACGTTTTCTATAACATGTTAAACAGTATTAATGAAATTGAACATTTTGTTTCTCACCTGTGTTGTTAATTGGTGAGCAACCATCTGGCTAGGCCGCTTGATTTTTCTAGTCATTTGTTGTAATGTTTTACAAACGATCTAGCAGTCTTCCAGCCTGCATGTGCTTGGATCCTTTTCACTGAAATCCCTAGCAGTCGCGCTTTGGAGACCATGGCTCCTCGCATTGAATGGGAAGCATAGCATCCCGTGTTGACTCCTGCCGACTTCAGGACTAGAATGGTCCATCATGCGAGAGTATATCTCGAAATGCACTTGTGTGGCTTAATAAAGCTCACCAATAGCTGTCTTGAATTGCGTAATTCCTTTGTCTTGGATATATAAGCCCTTATGGCTGAAACTACACATAATTTCGGATCCTCAGGATCTCCTGTGCGGTTTGATTTTAACAATTGTGTCAAGTCAAACGTAGCTTGTTCTTTATCTATCTCGAGTCCATCTAGAGATAAGGCGACAATAGTTTGTCCTCTCTGGCCTGTTACTAATAGGAACAGTACTGCTAACTTAAACCCTAACTGCTTAACATTTAAATGTTTGTTATGAGGCCATTGTTTAAACAATTTAAATACCACCGACACGTCCCAAAAACGACTGTATTTGGGCTTTAGCGGATTTCGTTCATAGATTGATCTAAGGAGCCAATGAATTACTTGGTGTTTGCCCACTGTCTGACTATCTATCCGTGGTAGAATAATGGATAATGCACATCTAGCTGCATTTATTGTCCCATAACCTTCTTAATTAAGCAATGGATACCTCAAAATTGCCCGTGTTCGGTCCATTCTGATCTTCCTGGCCACTCGGCTGATAATGCTGAATGGTGGGGAAATGTAATAAAAATTATTTCCCCAAATCAGTGAAAGCGAATCCACTCTCCAAGCTTTAGGCTCTGGATGCCAAGAGACATATTTTGGTAATTTACAATTATTCCTGGACGCAAACAAGTCTATTTCTGGTCGACCCCATTTCTGACAAATGTGTTTAAAATGTTTGTATTCAGTGACCATTCTAAATGGTCATGGAAATGTCGACTTCTCATATCTGCTAACTTATTTTGACTACCTGGGATATGTGCTACTGTTAACCATACATCATTTGTTTGCACCCATTCCCAAATTAGTCTTGCTATCTTGTTACATGGTTTTGACTTGGTCCCTCCCATGTTACGTATGTAGGCCATTGCCGTAGTATTATCTGTTAGAATTCTAACATGAAATCTTGGTATGCGGATTAGACTACTTAATCCCAAATAAATGGCTCTTAATTCCAAGACATTAATATGGTCAGAAATTTCGTCTTGTAGCCATCTACCTCCTTTCGCTACATCATCTTGATGCGCACCCCAACCCTCTAATGATGCATCTGTAGTCACCACGGTATTGGGTTCGCCCATCCTTATGGGATTGAGAGAAGTGTTAATATGCTTAAACCACCAGGCGATATCCTGTAAGCCCTCTTCGGAAATAAAAAAATTCCTCTCAAATTTGCCTTTAGTGTGTGCCAATGCTAAATTCTTATCTATCTCTAGCGACTTAATATGGGCTTTCCCATATAGAATAGCTGGGGCATACGATATCATGATGCCGATAAGAACGGCGACCTGCCTAATCTTTGGCCTGGTTAACGTGACCAAGTGGGTCGCCGTATCTAGAAACTTCTTGAGTTTCTGTTCCGTAAGTGAAACCGTCATTTGTTGTGTATTTAGCAAAAATCCCAAACATTTTAGTTTGGTAGTCAGCTGAAAGACCGACTTGTCTTGATGTATATAGAAACCAAGTTTCGTGAATAAATCACATAAGTCATTTACTGCATTTGTGCACCCCTGATATGACTGAGCCATAATAAATGAATCATTAATATATGGGAACATAATGTCCTTTCCTCACCATAACTGAAAATACTGGCTTCAACAGTTTTGTAAACAAAGGAGGAGCACAAGCCAAACCATTAGGCATACATGTGAACTGAAAAAGTTCATTGTTCCAAACAAATCTTTAAAATTTTCTGTCTGCTGAAAATGTGGGGATGGTATAATAAGCATCCCATAAGTCCACACTAGCCAACCAAGATCCTTGTATAATCAAGTCTCTGGCGGTTTCCAAGGAAAACATTTAAAAATGTATATATTCTACTATTGTGTTCAACTTAGTTAAGTCCAGAATCATCCAAATCTCTCCATTAGGTTTCGGACGGGAAAATATATTTGAAATAAATTCCCCGGGTGTATGATCCACCCATTCAATAATGCCTTTTCTTTGGAAAAGTGCCACCTGGTTTGCTAAAGCCTCCTTTTCTGTTTCATTAAACCGATAAGGGAAAGGAATAAATTCCTGCTCTGGTAGCTGTGTAAACGTAATCTGTACACCTTGCACAATATCTAGAATGTTAACATCATTTGTAATCATTTGCCATTCATGTAAGCATGACTTTATGTTGCCAGCGTGGAAACTGCTTACGTCTGTCTGTGTTTCTTCAGAAGCCACTATTGGTGCCGCCGCTGTATGAGTTTGTGTGGCAACCTCTATTTGTTCCTTGGCCGGGGGAACGGCTTGCTCAGCATGTAGTCCCGTCTGAATGGGCGGTTGCCTTCATTCCAACCGAAGGACTGTCGTTCTCCTCGTCCACGTCCCCTCGGCTGAAAGCTGAAGGAGGGGGCTGACCGTCCTCCCCTGGTGGTCCGGCGGTTGCGAAAATCCCCTCTGGGTTTTCGGAAGCGGGAGGTGGTCTCTGGCTTTTTCTTGGCATCCATATGCTTGCCACTTTTGGATGCCGTCTCTACCTCCTTAAAGAGGTACTGCAGCTGCCCTCCGAACATTTTCGTTTTGTCGAGGGGCTTGCCTTTGATGGGCTTCGGGGCTAGGAATAACGTGTATTCCTTGACATCATTATCAACGATCTTCTTCGACCTGGCCACTTCCTTGCCAGCGTCGGTACAGACAGCCTTGAAAACATTTTCAAACCTCCTGTAGCTAAGGTAGTTGATAGCAGCAGTCAACATGGCAATTCCTTTGTCCATTGATGGAGCCAAAGACAAGAACTTATTCTCTGTCTGCATGAGGTTTGCGATTGGCGCAACCGCTGTTAGAGCGCCCAACACTGCCATATGGACTGTAAACAACACTGTTTCGAAGTGTTTAGGGTATTCGTTAAGGTTCTCCCCAGCGTCCATTTCTTTGACGACCGTGTCGGGAATCCCTTTGCTCAGCCAGCTTAGTTATTACCTCAGCTGGTTTAAAGGTGTTTAAGTGGCCTTTGATGGTGTCACGGATCATCGTTGTGGTCAGCACTTTTTTTGCCTTTTGTTGGACACACTTTTTACGCACTTTGCCTCCGATCTGGGCGTAGAGGCCAGCTCATTGTGTGTCCGAGTCTGATTCTGTTGTAGAGGAATCCGAAGAAGAATCCAAAGAAGAGTCCTTCTTCTTCTTCTTACTCTTCTTTTTTGTCCTCTTGGGCCTCTTGAGACCCTTTCTCGCCTTGGTGAACTCATCACCAGACGAGCTCGCTTCCTTTTTAGCTTTCTTCTTCTTTTTCTTTGGAGCCACAGCAGCGGCCTCCAGAGCTGAGTCTGTGTCTTCGTCTCCTGACACATCCTCCCAATGCGAATCCGGATACAGGAGAGGTGGGCGTTTAGTAGCCCGAGCCGGCGGCTGAAACTGCTGAAGCTTTAGCTCCATCATTTCACTCATCAGGGCTTCCCAGTCGGCCAGATAAGGGCCCGGATCGTCGCTGTCTTGCTCGGGGTCAGACATGACCATAGCCCCGGGCTGCGGGGATGGCGGAGCCGTCATCACCGGTGACGAGTCGTACCCGGGTGTCGGCCATCCCTCAGCGGCAGCTGGTGCGGCTGCTTTACTCTGCTTCGTAGCCATCAGTAGTCTGTAACAAACGAAAGAGTGTTACTATAAACCGGAATCAACTGAATGTGACAACAGAGTTTAACTGTGACAACTGGTTTTTGCAAAACCAAATTGAGGATCTATGTGGTACTGGGTAACGTATTTACACAGTTCCAATACAGGCATGATAAGCTAAGTGTATTGTCGTAGGTATGTGGTATCAAAACCAACCATACGAGGGGTAGGACCTGTGTATCGGTCTTCCCACGCTCTCTGTCCGTACACTTCTCCCTCCCACGGCTTCTGCGCCAGCAAGTTGGAGAAAATGCTACGAAACTCGGAGGTACGCCTAAGAAAGTTTGGGGAGTCTATAAAAGAAACCCAGGAAATTTCCAATGCGAATCCATAAAAGAAACCGAGGAAAAATCCAGACGAGACGTGGCTCCAGCCACATCACTCTCCGTTCGGCAACGGGCGGCTTGTAGAACAAAGGAAAAAAGTTTCGTTTCGCTTTGTTCTATCGGTGTTTTTGAAAAACACCCATAAAATAATTAAAAACCACGCAAAAGTTTAAAACTTTTGCCAAAAGATGCCCTATGGCATCATACAACAATGTTAAACATTGTTTCTTCTATATTTACAGTTAGTACGTAGTTGTAGATAAAATATCACCAGAGCAACTCAACAAACGTCCTCCCGTTGTGAGTTGTTTATGCTAATTGCTGGACCCGGATGTGCTTCCTTCTCCCTAGCCTGAGGCTTAGTACCGAGGTAAAATGAGTATATGCACATATATCCACATATATGGGTGTATATGTATATAATTATGCATATATATATATCTGTGTGCATATATATATATATATGTATGTGTGTATATGCACATACACATATACTGTGTGGTGGATATACCACACAGAGAGAAATCCCACTCTGCACCCACATCCACACCCACAACCCACACCCACACCCAGTGGCCATCCTTGTGTAGACTGCTAAAACAAGAACCCATCTGCCTGTGTGTACATTAGAGTAATGGCTTATATGATGCCACAAATGGGGTCGTTCATATTTATTGTTATTTCTCATTAACTATGTCCAGGATTTTGATTCTAAGAAAAGTAGTATTTTAAATAGACCTGGTGGTTTACCAGTAAAAATGACTAATTCCAAAATACAAGCAGCACAATGTTATAGGCAAAATAAGATTGTCTCTTTATTTTAATGTAGCTTTAATTGAATATTATGAACATACTATACAGAGGAGCATTTTCTTCATAGACACTTTGAAGAGCTACTTATACCCATTCCAATGATATATTTTGTTAGGTTCCATCCTCAATATTAAAGTAGTAGCAGACATTGTTGGAAGGGAAGGTGAATGGCAGCAGAGGGAGAGGGAGACCAAGAACATCATGGTTTACAAATATTTCACAGTGGACAGGCTTGAATTATTCACAGTCTATCAGAACAGCACACCATTGGGACAAGTGGAGAACCATTGCATCCAACCCTCGACTAGAGGACGGAACTATTGATTGATTGAGCAGACTGCGACAGGTCACCCCTATTTGTTTCTATATGTAAGCTCTCTTGGTTTTTCAAGACGCCTTGAGAAAGCAACACTTTTTGAAATCCAAGTCGTGGTACCTACCTGAAAACAGGTGAAATCCATTAAATTCAACTCAAAACTGTTGTTAAAAATGACTTGGGATACCTACTGTAAGTAACTTTATCCCCGCCTACTGCAGCCCCTCAGGACCACATTTCCCAGGTGTGCCTGCTGTGGGAGTACGCCTACTTCGGACGGGACTTCGACACACTCTCCTCCCTCTACACTGAGGACTGTGTTCTCTGTCCTCCCGCATGGCCACAAGTTAACGGCAATCTACGTAAGATCAATTTTGTTGTTTAAAGTTTCCATGTTTATATGTTTCTTTTTTCTCTCATCTTGTCCTTTACCTGTCATTTATGTACCGATGTTTTGCTTGAGCAAAGAAACGCACACAAAAAAACATGATGACGAAGCCTCCTGACATGCATATAAAACACCACAATCCATGATAATGTGACTGAGTGGGATATCGGGTCATGGTGCCAGTGGCCTGAATGAATAAAAGAGTTTCTGATCACACTGAACTAAGACTAAGTAAAGATACTAGTATCTACCTGAATTGGAAATCCTAAACCAGCAATTAAAACCTTTTATGTAAATGTAAAATGATTCAACGTACCTCATACTCATTACTTATTACATTGTGTACACTTTAATTTAAGAATCTACTTCATATTTCGAATTACTATATAAACCATGTAAAAAAAAGAAAAATTGTGTAAATACCTAGATACGTCTAACACTTATGGCCGGAAGGCCAGTGCTACGGTGCTGACAAAAGATATACAGTAAAACCTCTCAAAATCGACCGACGTTGGGACCGACTTTAAGTGGTCCATTTAGGGAGGTGGTCGGTTTAGGGAGTTAGAATATGGTTACAATGGTATTGTTGGGACTCAAATAAAGCGATCGATATAGGGGAGTGGTCGATCTGTGGAGATGGTCGGTTAAAGAGGTTTTACTGTATATGAATCAAATTCATTTACAAGAGAAAAGAAAAATGTCATGGCTGTCACCTAACCTCCTCCTCCTGTAGCCGTGGAGCGGTTCTGGGCGCGCTTCCCTTCCATGGGAGTCGACCATGTGGACAGAGTGACAATTGACGTGGATGCTATGGGACCAGACCACATCGCTGCAGAGATCCGCTACACCATGTACGACGCTCGTAACGGTGTCGTCGACATGGGGAAGTGAGTGCTTAAATCCCCAGTCACACTAAGGCTTGCGACCGCTTTAATGCGACCACATTGGACCAAAGAACCTGCTGCACTAACAACCTCCTTGTGACCAAGGCAACGTGTGAAAATGGTCGCCGACCTCCAGGGGACCATTTTGGTCACAAGGTTTTTAGTGCAGTAGCTGCAACCTCCTTGTGACCAAAATGGTCGCAAGGAAATCGGCGACTACCGAGGACCTCTTTGCGAGAACTTCAAAGAGGTCCTCAGTGGTCGTCGTCGACCGCCTTGCGACCAATTTGCAACCACTTGCGACCTCCTTACAACCAACCTTTTTTTTGTGGTTGCAAAGTGGTCGCAAATGGTCGCATGCAGTATCATGACTGGGGTATAAAGTTATAACTTATATGAGACTTAATTATCAGTGGCCTATATTGATGGAAGCAAGCCTTTAGATCACACTATAGCTCAGAGAGACAGACAGGCAGACATACACACACAGACATACACTTTGTATCTGCAGACTTTGGTTTTTATGATTTTTTTTTATATCATTGTTATGGGTTACTTTGATACAGGGGTGCTATTAGCTCTACCGAATGACACTAGTACCACTAGATAAAATCTTCACCCCCACCCATAGAAAAACAACATAAGAAAGATGCAGCCCTATTCAGCTTAGTGGTGAATGATAACCTAGCCTAAGTCAGAGTCATAACTGCCTTGGTATGAATGACCTTAAAGCTGCATAGTCCAATGAAGCAACAAATTGTCAAAACCAAAACAACTATATATATTTGAGTCTACATATCTAACTTAGTTAATGTTGCACTTATTAATCATTTGTTGCCACGTAAAATGGAATAAACACTGAGTCATTTTAATAGAACCTGTTACTGCAGAAGCCTATGGTGTCAGAGTTTTAGCATCCTTGCCAAAACTAATTTGACATTTGCACTTCAAATATCTCAAAAGTTTGCCATTTTAATATCGAATTATTTTAAGGTAAGGTTAGGTAGATTATGACAATCAATTTAATATATTTATCACAGAAAAACGATCGAAACTCAGAACCATCATACTATGCAACTTTAAACAAGCTGTGCCGTCCAATATTTATCTATGTTGACTATAGCCGTGTTCACACGGGTAAAATGTGAGGCGAATCAGGCAAATTGAATCAGGTGAGGCGAATTAGGCGCCCGTTCACACGGGCACTGCGTGAGGCGGAAGTGGATATCTGCGCATGAGCAAGTCCAGACTAACCAGCGCCATTTTGGGTTCGACGACGCCGGCACCAGAGAGTGTGGGTTCGACCTAGATATGTAATGACTGAATCGTATTGGTTTGGAACGGTCAAAACTTCTGCTGGGCAGTGAAACCCTACAAATAAATCATGAAAAAAATATCTGTGGATAGATAGCGGTTTCATTAATTAAATTATATAATATGCGCTTTTGATCGACCGGAAAGTCAACAAACTAAGGTCTCGACTGCGCATGCGTGTCACTTCCTTAATCCGCATCAGTGCGTCCACACGGGCAAAATAAATCGAATCAGAGAAATCGCCTCACGTAAACTACCTCGCTTAGGTGGTTTACATTATCGAGATCACGTGAATCGAATCAGCCCTAATCCGCCTCAGACGTCCGTTCACACGGGAAATGTGCGTCGAACTAAGTCGATTTACATTCCCCGTGTGAACACGGCTATAGTGTTGAGGATAGAATGCAAAAAAAACCAAATCAAGTTGGCGGCCATTAGATGTTCTTGATTCGACTTTTTTTATAGTCCAATAATGTACATGTTTTCATAGAAAATCTCAGTTCACTTCAAAAGTAGATAAGTATTTGAACAATATATATTTATCACAGTAGATTACAAAATCATTTGGTTATTTCTATAGCCCAGCCTTCCGACACCTTTTCTAATGGGTTGCTTAGCCGTGTCACAGTGAAAATGCTGCGGGACTAACTGGGTTATTCTCTAAAACCGGGCACCACATATATTTGGTTTCCATGTTACGATGCAGAGAATTAATTATTTTATTGATAGCAAGTCAAATAATTATTGTTGCTTCTGTGCATTAAGTATGTAGCAATGTTACATATATTTAAAGACGCCTCTATTGTCACAGTACCATGGCGACAGAAGGATATATTCTAAAATCACGGTACCGTGACAGCAGTGCGGCAGTCTAGCGTCACGGTACCATTGGCCCATAATTTCCGAATTGTGGTTGATCCGGCGGGAAGCCCGAGACGGTCACGTCCCCAAGCACTGCACGCTCCCTCCCCCCCCCTCACCCCCCCTCTGACCTTCATTCGGGCTACTGGTTCCCTCCCTTATGGATTTACCGTCAGCAACTCCCGTCTCCACCCACGAATCACCCACGTCAAACAGCATCAAACGGATTAAAAAGGCCCCCACGTCACGTAACAATATGGAGCGAACTCGCAGAGCCGCAGCACCGAGAGGCCGCCCCGCTAAGCACGCCACACAGAAGGCAAGATGGCGGCGCGTCCCCGCAGCCGGCCACGCCACCGCCCCGGCCCTCGCCTCCCGCCCGGCAGTCGACACGCGCGAGGAAGCCAACGGCTAAAGCCAAGCAGGCCGACGGATTACTCCGTATGCAAGCCTCCATCGACGCCATTGAGAAGCGCTGGAGCACGCTGGAGCGGCACGCGGCTGACCAGAGGCGCGAGGCGGCCGAGCATTGAGCCGAGATGGCGGCCCAAAGTAAGGTGCTCGCGGAAGCCACCGCGGCGATGGCGGCAGTCGCAGCCGGCATGCGCCACCCGGACCCACCGGCGGCAGCCCCGGCAAAGCCCCGCAATCCGCCGAGCCGGCACCCCAGGCCGGCCCGGTTTCACCATCACCGCAGCCAGGCCAGATCATTCTCCCCGGCCTCCCCGTCGCCAGCACCGGTAAGGAGCCGGAACGGATCACACCCCGGGCGGACCCCCGACGCGAGCTTCAGCGCCTGGTCGTCACCCTCACCCAGCCTGCCCCGGCACAGACCCAGGCGCCCCGAGGCCGTTCATGCCCCCGGCCGGCACGCCTCCAGCCACCGACAACACGATGGCGCCTCATCGTGGCAGCAGCAGACGGGAAAGGACACACCTGCAAGAATGGTATACCCAACAAATATCTTTTCCCTTATGATTTGGTCGAGCGTGGGGACGAGGGGAAGGCGGTGAAAAAGGGTGAGGCGACGAGAGAGGAGTACACACTCGGCCTGAAGCGCCTGGAGCACCCGCGCAGCTTCCCCGATAGCGGACTGCTCGCCTTGTCCAACCATCAGGAGATGGTCGCTCAGGACAACTGCTCGCTGGCATGGGCAGTCGTCCGCCGCTACTCGGAAGAAATTTGTACACGGATAGCCGACGGTAGGCTCCCGAGAGGCTGGGCAGACGAGGCGGCGATCAACGCTGTCCGCATTGAGGTGATCGCGATGGCGAACCACGCCCCCGCCATCGCCGCCACCTCGGCCGATCAGCAACAACCCGGTCGGCAGCAGAAGTTGGGAGCCGACCCCTGCGCACAATACGACCGGGCGGCGATCGGCGCACCATGCCCCGCATGGAACAAGGACCCCGGCTCCTGCGATAAGGCGTCGAAGTGTGGGTCACCCGGATCGGGTATGCAAAAGGTGGCTGTGGTTACTGCGCAAATGTGCGAAAAATAGTCACCAACCACACCGAGGCGAGTTGCTTCTCTAAGAAGTCCTGCGACCACCCCGGCAGGAACTCTCAATGGGATTTTTAGCGTGCCGGCGGGAGGACACTCCACCTGCCCCGCCTCGCGCGATCCCGCCCCGACCCACGGAATGCCCACCAGCTCCTGAGACCGCCCCGGCCCCGGATGGCTTCAACCCCGGTGCCCCTGGGATTCTCCCCCGTGACGTCACGCTACGCGACCCCGGCCGCCGCATGGAGGGGAACCCCGGTAAGGCTAGTACTGCTTCATTACACTCTGCCCCCGGCCCCTGCGGGGACCCCCCCCCCCATGACATCACGCCGCACACGCGGCAGTGGCACCGCCTGGAGGAAAACGCCGGCACCGCCGGCCCGGGTGGGGAAGCCCCCGGTGACGTCACGCCACTCAGACCCCGCCGGCGCCACCTGGAGGATCCCGCCCCAGTTACCCATGTAAGCACTGGCCGGCCTGGAGACACGCCCTCCTACAAAAGCTTCGCCCGCCGGGTCGGCGCCCGCGGCAACACATCCACACCGTCGGCCCCGGACCCCATTCCCACCTGCGTGCTCTGTGACATGACCGCCCGCGCCCCCGCACATGGAGCCGGGGGCGACGAGCTGGTCGAGCAGGTCATTGACGCGCTTCTCCAGAGCACCCTCACTGCGGCCCCACGCCGGCCGAGTACAGGGCCACCCTCGACATGTTCTGGCCGGTCCTCTCGGGCGAGGGCTGGGCCGCATACCCCGAGTATGCCCGGGCATACGCGGCCGCCCGGTCCTCGGCCTTTCCGAACTATTTGGTCGCCCGAGTCCCGGTCCCTTCAGACTTGGTCATCACTGAATGGCGCCGGGTGCTCCGCGGCTACGACAACCCTCTGCTCCTCGACCACCTTGAGTTCGGGTTCCTGGCCAACTACACCGCGCCGGGCCCCCCACGCCAACTTATAAGAACCATCGCGAGGATCCGGAGTTCGGCCACCATGTCACCAGCTACGCCGAGGAGGAGTTGCGCTGCGGCGCCCTCCTCAGGCCGTTCGCGGTCCCTCCCTTCACGCCCTGGGCACAGTGCAGCCCCATCATGACGCGGCCGAAGTCCACACAGGGGAAGCGCCGCGTCATCGTGGACCTCTCCTTCCCCCCTGGCCGCAGCGTCAACGCAGGCATCCCCAGGAGGGAATACCTCAGTCGTCCCCACCTCTACAGGCTTCCCTCCGCCACTGACCTGGGCCGTCGGGTCATCCAGGAGGGCAGGGGCTCCTTCTGCTGGTCGGCCGACGTCTCTCGCGCCTACCGGCAGCTCCGCGCCGACCCCCTCTCCACCCTGCTCTTCGGCATCCTCGTCGATGGCCGCACCTACGTGGACATCGCCCTCCCATTTGGCTGCAGGACCTCGGGCGCCGCCTGCGTCTGCGTCACCACGGCGGTCGTATGGGCACTGGCACAGCGCGGCTTCTACAGCGACGTCTACGTCGACGACTTCGTCGGGTGCGAGGCCACCTTGCTCGCGGCCATGCGCGCCTTCGATGGGATCCGCGACCTCTGCGAGGCGCTTGGCCTCGCCCTCGCCCCCGACAAATGCTGCCCGCCGACGGTGCGCCGCGTGTGGCTCGGCATCGAGTGCAACACCGAGGCCATGACCCTCAGGATCCCCGATCGCAAGCTCCGCGACGTCGTCGATGAGTGCGAGCGCTGGCTCGACTGGCCCACCCTCACCAGAAGGGCCCTCCAGCGCCTCCTCGGCCGACTCGCGCATGTGAGCACCTGCATTCCCCCGGGCCGGACCTTCATGGCGCGAATCCTGCGCAGCCTAAGGGCCGCCCCCTCTGCGGGCCACGCGGACATCGACCCAGAACTGAGGAAGGACGTCCGCTGGTTTCGCGACTACACGATCGGCGGGAACGGCGTCTGTCTCCTCCCACCTCGACGCCGCCCCCGCTGGATAATCGAGTGCGACTCATGCCTCACCGGCGGGGGCGCCTTCTCGGAGACCGCCTGTTTCACCGAGTGCTACGACGTGGACTTCCGGGCGGCGTACCCGACCATCCACGAGCTCGAGGCTCTCAACCTTGTGCTGGCGGTCCGGGCCCTCGGCCCCCCCGCCCCCGGCGGATACGAGATCGTCGTTAATACCGACAGCGCCGCCTCTGCCAACGCCATCCAGACCAGTCGAGCCGTCGACCCTACTCTGGGCGCGTGCGCCCGGGAGCTATGGCTGCTGGCCGCCCGCAGCTCCTTCGACGTCGTCGTACGCCATAAGCCGGGCGCCGAGCTGGTATTCGCGGATGCCCTCAGCCGCGCCCACCTCTCCCCTGCCACCCTCGACCTCGTCCGTCACCAGTGTGAAATTTGTTGCCTGTCTCGAATTAGGGTGCCCCATACGCAAGGGATAATCACACATGATCTTTGATCCATTCCAGAATACGGGCCCGCGGCGCACCGGCATCTGATGGAGATGCACCGCGCCGCCCTGGCCCCCGGCACCTGGCGCAACCGCGACCGGCACGCCAGACGATACGTCGAGTTCGCTCTCGAGTGCGGGGTCGATCACCTCACCCCCACGCCCTACGACGTCGGCCAGTTCGTCGCCCACCTGCACCGCCTCCTTTCGTCCCCGGCCTCGGTCGCCAACGCCTTCTCGGGCGCGCGCGCCTGGGACCGGTAGGCGGGGGTACGCGGCCCCCTTTGACGCCCCCTTCGCGGCCCACGTCCGGCGAGGCGGCGAGAGACTCTTCGCCACCCCGGTTCGACGCACCCCTGGCGTCACCCCCGAGATGCTGCCCATCCTCCACGCCTACATGCGCACCCTTGGCCACCTCGGCGTCGCCCCCGGGCGGCCACGGTGATGGGGTTCTTCAGGTTCTTACGACAGTCTAACTTGCTGTCCCCCTCACACGCCCCTTGGGGAGGCCCTCACACACTCCTGCGCGTCGCCTCCTCCAAGACCATCCGCTCGGCCGCGCAGGCGGTCTCCATCTTCGTCCCGGCTATCCCCGATTCGCCCAGCTGCCCCGTCCATGCCTGGAGGCGCGCCCTCGACCTGACGCCCGCCCCCGCCGACGCGCCGGCATTCCTGGCGCACGCGGGCGTCCCCCTCACTCCTCGCGACGTGACCCCCTCATCCGCGCCGCCCTGCGCGGAGCCGGCGTCCCCGGAGCTGACGCCTACACTCTCCACGGCCTCCGCAGGGGCGCGGCGCAGGCGTGTGCGTCGAGGGGGGGTCGACCTCTCCGCGATAATGGCCCAAGGGACCTGGGAGTCCGACGCGGTCCACGCCTACATGCCCAAGCTGGCAGCCTCCGACGCCCCAAGAGCCTTGGCCTTGTGTTTTGGGTCGGCTCCCGGGCCTACCTCCTCCCAGAGTGCTCCCTCTGCGGACATGGACCAGGTCGACTGACTTTTCACCTATTGACACTGTACCTTGTGCTGTTATCGCGTACATAATAAAACCTTTTCTCCCAACTCCGTCTCGGGCTTCCTCTGTCCAGATCGGCCCATAATTTCCGAATTGTGGTTGATCCGGCGGGAAGCCCGAGACGGTCACGTCCATAAGCACTGCACGCTCCCTCCTCCCCCTCCGACCTGCATTCGGGCTACTGGTTTCCTCCCTTATGGATTTACCACGCCCACCCGCCCTCTTTTTATTATTATTATTATTTCATTTTATCCTTTATCTTTTAACTTTATCTTTATATCACTCCAGGGGGTCGGCTCCCGGGCCTACCTCCTCCCAGAGTGCTCCCTCTGCGGACATGGACCAGGTCGACTGACTTTTCACCTATTGACACTGTACCTTGTGCTGTTATCGCGTACATAATAAAACCTTTTCTCCCAACTCCGTCTCGGGCTTGCTCTGTCCGGATCGATATAGATCGGCAGTCTAGAGTCACAGTGCCATTCTTTTAGATCTCAGTCTACAGTCAATGCCTACCCAAAATATCTAACCCTAACTATAACTGTGACCCTGAGCGGAATTGAAGAATAATCTACTGTCATCACGGTACGGTGACTATAGAATCTCGCACTAGGGACATGTTACCATGACAAGCATCACTCCGTATATTTAATCTATCCCACTAAAAATATCAAAAGTATATTTGTATGATTTTATGCTAAAGTGAAAATATGAAAATTTACACAACAACACCATACCATACCCACACTTTTTTCCAACTTTTTTTCTACTAAGACATAATCATGTTTGCTTAACTAATTAATAGATATTGTTTGAATTTATTGTGTATAACAAAATAATGTTCTGGATGTATGTTTGATTTCCATGTTACAAAAGTGATATTAATGTATTGCTTAATTTATACCGGTATCATAAGATCTAATTAAAAAAGTGAAACAGCTTGTTTTTTTCAACTCTGACATATCCACAACATGCACACCTTCATAGAAACATCGGTTATGCTATTATTTGGAATGTTTTTTGGCATTATTTTGAAGGTTTTCACTTTTGCTTTCCATGTCCAGTTTCAGAGAATGACCCAACTACCTTGCACTTAGAATAGAAGGTGCCGTAGATTTCTTTGATGCAGGCTTATAAAATAAGTTATAATTATAACCTACCAAACCAATAGTGTCGAAGGGTCTTACCTACCTACCAGTACCACGTCTTCCTTCACCAGGCGTGGTGGCCGAATCTGTAGAGTTCGGTTCCCGGTCGAGTCAAACTAACGACTTATAAAATTGATACTTGTCGCTTCCTAGCCAGGTGCTCGGCATCAATAGGATAGGGCAAGGACTGGGTAGCTCAGTGTCAGGATAATGTGACTGAGTGGGATATCGGGTCATGGTGCCGGTGGCCTGATTTCCCAATGGGGCAGCATTATGAAGTCACCATGAGTGTGCACTGTCACAAGTCGATACCGGTCCTGATATGACCTTAGATGTTGCAAGGACGTAAAACTCCAACAACCAACCAACCAACGTCTTCCTTCACAGGTGCCTGTCCATCTTCAAGAAGTCCAGTGATGGCCGCTGGTTGCTGCACACCGAGGTATTCAACAGTGACGCCTCCCTGCCAAACGTCAGCACAGACAAAGCTGTCGAAGCTGATGCCATGAAGGTCGGCATCACAGAGCCATAGATTAACTTACAGATCCTCTTCTGGCTGATCTAGGCCCTATTGAGCCTCTAATGCCAGCTCATTATGGTAAAAGAGAACTCTTTTTTTGTACACATATAGAGGTCGATCGAGCCATGAAATCATATAATTGTGGGTGTCCTCTCCAATGTCTATCCAGCCTTCTTAAATGCTTCTACCGTTGGTGCTTCAACCACTTGGTCTGGAAAACTGTTCCATGGATCTGTCACTCGAAAGAAAAATGAGTGTTTCCTGACCTCAAGTCAGGGCCTCGATCTCCTTGAAGATCTTATATCGCTGCCCTCTGGTGTTACTATTCATTTTGAGATTGAACAAACCTTTTGTGACATCACTGTCATAGACTCCAGTAATACTCTTATAAGTCTGTATTATATCTCCCCCGAGATGACGACATGACAATGTTGGTATCTTAAGTGTCCTCAAGTGAACTCCATATATGTCATAGCTTCCAATCCTGGGATCATCTTTGTCGTGCGACGTTGTACATTTTCCAGAGCAAAGTTAACATTTAAAGCTAGGATTCCATGTATGCAGTATGCGAATGAGTAGCTACCCAGATAGCACACAGCCGTCGGGCCGACGTCGGCTATTGGTCGCACCGTCGCCATCGACTTTCCTCCGTCGGGCCACCGGCGGCCCGACGGTGGTACTCCGACGTTGGGAATCAATCCCTTTCCACTTTTGAGCCACCGTCGGGCCACCGGCGGCCCGACGGTGGTGGGCCGCCGCAGGTTTGCATTCATTTTCCACACTTGGTACACCGTCGAGCCACCGTCGGGCCGACGGTGGTGGGCCACGCATGCGCAGTTCTTTAAATTTGGATTCCGGCTCGAGTCGCCCGCGGAACATGTGCGATCGTTGATCAGTGTTCTTTTTCTACCAATAACTCCAGAAATACCAGGAATCTTAAGGAATTATTTAACAGGTTTGTTTATTAATATGTTTAGATTATTTTGTAAAAGTTTTGTAATTTATTACGAAGTATTGATGGAATTATTCGTGTTAATACGATTTGAATCATCCGATACGGTTTGTTTACTTCGAATCGCCACCGGAACACATGCGATGGTTGAGCAGCGTTCTTTTTCTACCAATAACTCCAGAAATCCCAGGAATTTTAAGGAATCATTTACCAGGTTTGTTTATTAATATGTTTAGATTATTTTGTAAAAGTTTTGTAATTTATTACGAAGTATTAATGGAATTATTCGTGTTAATACGATTTGAATTATCCGATACGTTTGTTTACTTCGAATCTCCACCGGACCACGTGCGATCGTTGAGCAGCGTTCTTTTTCTACAAATAACTCCAAAAATCGGAGTAATTTTAAAGAATTATTTTACAGGTTTGTTTATTAATATGTGTAGATTATTTTGTAAAAGCTTTGTAATTTATTAGGATGTATTAATGGAATTATTCGTGTTAATACGATTTGAATTACCCTGTACGTATTGACACTAGAGTGACAGTGTCTTCTCCGCTCGTCGGGTCGACGGCGGCAGCCACCGTCGAGTCGACGGTGGCTGGTTGGACAAAACAACGTCGGCCCGACGGCGTTTGTCGCCGTCGGGCCGACGTAAAAGTTTTGTAATTTATTAGGGCGTTTGTCACCGTTGGCCCAACGGCGTTTGTCGCTGTCGGCTCATCGGCGGTTACTGCCGTCGGGACGACGGCGGCAGCCGCCGTCGCCCCGACGGCGGGAGGTTGGACAAAACAACGTCGGCCCGACGGCGGTTTCCACCGTCGGGCCGACAGAGCGGCCGCCGTTGGGCCGACGGCTGTGTGCTGTCTGGGTAGGAGAGCGGCAGTCAAGTTATGAAAGCAGTCTTTGTCGCATCGCGACCGACAGCATGATGATGATGAGGCCCCCACGAGGTATGCGGTGACTTTTTGCTGTTTGTTTTGGAAATGGCACACTTGGTCTACATTCGCACCAATCGCTCCACGTGGCGATCCACATAACGATCAATCTACTATATTTATCTTAAAAAGTGACAGAAACTCAAAACCATCAAGACTATGCAATTTTAAAGGGAAAGTAACATGACCAATACAAATTCACTTATTCACAAATAGCATCATCAAGAATATTTATATATCTGGAAACAAACTATTCATTTGGTATTATCATATCTCTCAACATTTGAAAATTCTCATTGGGAGACTGCACAAAATCAGTTGTTATGCCATTTGTGCACACGTTCAAAAACATGCAGCAAAAGTTTATCAGTACCAAAGTTTTTGCACCATAAAACATGAACAAAAATTTAATTAAAAGTTGTAAAGAACTGCATCTATCTGCATAATCTCATGTACCACTTGCCAAATAAATAAAACAAATAAAATTCATGCCACAGGCTCATCAGTTGTGAGAATGTCATCCCTCCTCTCTGGATCCAGGAAGCCAAGATTTCTGATCACTGGGTCTTTGAATGGGAATTTTCCTATCATCTTCTTTGATTCTTTTTTTCTAAAAGCGGGAGATTGGGCTTAAATTCGGGAGGCTCCCAACCAAATCGGGAGACTTGACACGTAGGCATATGCATTATTTAGGATACAGTTAATTAAGGGTAATAGCGTCAGTGTGAAGCTCAGGATCATTCATCTATAAAAACCTCTCCCAGGTATTAGTCACAGAGGCCAAGGGATGCATATATTTATGAAATTGAACTGAAACCTGTTTACACACAGACATATATATATATATAGTATAGTTATACGAGTCTTACCTGGGTATAGATGATGGATAACTGTTGTTTTCCCGAGGTATAAGCCTCGGGTAGACGTGGGCTAGGGAGAAGGAAGCACATCCGGGTCCAGCAATCATTACCTACTTATTCAGGATAAAAATGATCTTTCAATCCAATGGATACTATGATTTTCCTGTAATGGTACAACAACGGAATAGACGTGGTAGGGTGTGGTGGGCGGGCCCTAGCCCACGTCTACCCGAGGCTTATACCTCGGGAAAACAACAGTTATCCATCATCTATACCCAGGTAAGACTCGTATAACTATACTATTTTACCTCGGTATACAGCCTCAGGCTAGCCTCAGGCTAGGGAGACTTTTACATAATTCATTTTTATCCTTAATATCATTCATTCTTAATATAACATGTTTGTGTCATTGTATTAGTAATTGTATCATTCAAAGTTTTTGTTCTCACCTATTCTTGTTAGTTGGTGAGCAGGCGCTTTGCAATGCCGGTAGGCTTTTCTAGTCGTTTGTTGTAATGTTTTGCAAACGACTTAGCTGTCTTCCAGCCTGGGTGCGCTAGTATTCTTTTTACAGAAATGCCGAGCAAACGTGCCTTGGACACCATGGCACCTCTGGTTGAGTGGGAAGAGTATTTGCCCGTATCCACTCCAGCCAATTTCAACACCGTGATTGTCCATCTGGCAAGGGTGTCTCTTGAAATTGCCTTATGTGGCTTCATGAAGCTCACTAATAGTTGTTGTGATGCACGTAAGTCCTTTGTCTTGGATATATAAGCCCGTATGGCTGACACAACACATAATTTACAATCGTTTGGGAAATAGTCTAAGTGAACCGTAGATAAAGGGTCACCTAATGTGTTCGATTTTAGCAATTGTGCTAAATCAAACGTAGCTTGTTTCTTGTCTATTTCTAATCCAGTTAAGGATAAAGCAACAATCGTTTGTCCTCTGTGTCCCGTTACTAATAGTAACAAGACCGCGACCTTAAAACCTAATTGTTTTATATCTAACAAAGAGTTGTGAGGCCAAGCCTAAAACAACTTAAATACTATAGAAACATCCCAAAAGCGACTATACTTTGGTTTTGGAGGATTCCTTTGATAAATTGACCGAAGTAGATAATGAAGGACATAATGTTTACCAACTGTTTCTCCCTCAATTCTAGGTAATATAATTGATAACACGCATCTAGCCGCATTGACCGCCCCAAACCCTAATCCCTCATCCTCTAGAGAACGAAGAAAACGGGCTACTTGTGCAATTGTCGGATTTGTTGGCTTGACTTTCATTAGCAAACAATGTACACCCCAATTCTTTAAATATGTTGTGTACATTTTGACAGTTCCTGGCCTCCATGCATCGGCTACTATTCTGTCTTCAGTAATTTTATCCAATCCAAATTGCTGCAGATGTTTCCTTAGAAAAGGAATGCCAATAGGGGTGTCGCTGACACGTCGCCGTGAACCACTAGCGGTCCGTGGTGCATTAGGTTCCCGGATTTTCTTGGGAATCGTATATGTTCTTTTGCCAGTTGTGAAACTGCTGGCAGCCAAAGTTGCGTGTCCCAATCGGGCACAATCAGTATGGCGTGTATCCCCTCCATGCTGATTTTTCTCACCACTCGGCTGATAATGCTAAACGGTGGGAAAATATAGAAATAATTATTTGCCCAGGTAATAGCAAATGCATCAACTTTCCAAGCATCCGGTTCGGGATGCCAAGAAACATAACAGGGCAACTTGTTATTGTTTCGTGATGCAAACAAGTCAACTTTAGGTGTACCCCATTTTGCACAAATGAAGTTAAACAAAGGTGTAGAGAGGGACCATTCTAAATGGTCATGGAATTTTCTACTCTTATGGTCTGCAAGTGTATTTTGTGACCCTGGGATATGCGCTACAGTCAGCCAGACTTGTTGAGCCTGTGCCCAGTTCCAAATCAGTTTAGATAACTGATTGCAAGGCTTTGATTTGGTTCCACCCATGTTACGGATATATGCCATAGCAATAGTGTTATCAGTTAGTATTCTAACTTGTGATTTAGTTATCTTTACTAAGCTATGTAGGCCCAGATAAATAGCACACAATTCTAACGCATTAATGTGGTCTGACCTTTCATCATCTAGCCATCTACCTCCTGTTGCCACCCCATCTCGATGGGCTCCCCAACCTTCTAGCGAAGCATCAGTGGTAATTACTGTATTTGGTTCCGCCATGCGGATTGGATTTGGTGAATTTGCTATATGTTGCATCCACCATCCAATATCCTTTAACCCTTCTTCAGAAATAAACATCTTTTGTTCAAAATTGCCTTTAGTCCGTGCTAACGCTAAATTTTTATCTATTTCTAGAGATTTAATATGGGCTTTCCTGTATAGAATAGCGGGTGCATAAGATATCATTATCCCGATAAGGACTGCGACCTGTCTAATCTTAGGTTTCAGTAACTTAAGAAGCTGGGTCGCTGTGGTCATAAACTTAGTTAGTTTCTGTTCTGTTATCGACACTGTGAGGGACCGTGTATCAAGGATAAACCCTAAACATTTTAGTTGTTTTGTTGGTTTAAGCACTGACTTATGTGGATGTACATAAAAACCTAATTTAGTGAGTAATGCACATAAATCCAAAACTGCGTTTACACAATCAATTTGTGTTGACGCCATTATAAAGGAATCATCTATGTAAGGGAACATTATGTGACCATTCCGCGCCATAACTGAGAAAACAGGCTTTAGCAGTTTAGTGAACAAACGAGGGGCACAAGTTAAGCCATTCGGCATGCAGGTAAACTCATAGAGTTGGTCATTCCAAAGAAAGCGGAGAAATTTCCGGTGTTGTTCCGCTATGGGAACCGTGTAGTATGCATCTTGTAAGTCAACACTAGCCATCCACGCATCTGGTGTAATCAGATCTCGTGCCGTATCTAGCGAGAACATTTTAAAATGTCGATATTCGATCATTTTATTAAGGGTCGTTAAATCCAGGATCATTCGTACGTCCCCGTTAGGTTTTGGTCTTGAGAAGATGTTTGAAATAAACTCTCCTGGGCAGTGTGTTACTTTTTGTATAATTCCTTTATCAAAGAATTTTTGTACCTTTTCAGTTAGTGCCTCTCGTTCCAGTGGTTCAATTTTATAGGGAAAAGGGACTCTCCCTTGTACCGGAATTTGTATGAAGGGAATTTGAACACCTTTAACTATATTTAAAATATCTTGGTCACTGGTAATTTTGTTCCATTCAAGAATTTGGTTATTAATATTGCCAGCCACAAAGTTGCTTACAGTTTGTGTGGTTTTAGAGGCCGCGGGGACTTGTAAAGTCTGTGTTTGGGCCTCTACTTGGACCCGCCCCTGGGGAAGGGTCTCGGGGAGTTGAAGCCTCGGCCCATTGGCCGTGCGGTGTTGTCGGTCCAGCCTGGGCAGGCGCCCCGGCCCCGGAAAGACTGACTGAAGGTTGAGCCCGGTCTGGTTCCTCTGCCGAGCCGTCGTTGGCGAAAATCCCCTCGTGATCTTTTGAAGCGTGGGGCTTCTGGCTTCTTCCTCCCGTCCATGTTTTTGCCACTCTTGGCTGCGGTTTCTACCTCTTTATAGAGGTATTGTAGTTGACCCCCGAACATTTTCGTTTTATCTAAAGGTTTCCCTTTTGATCGGTTCTGGGGCCAGAAAGAGCGTATACTCTTTCCCATCATTGTCCGTGACCTTCTTTGAGCGGGCCACCTCTTTGCCGGCCTCTGTGCAAACCGACTTGAAGACATTCTCGTATCTTCTGTACGACAGGTAATTACCTGCCGCCGTTAGCATTGCGATGCCTTTGTCCATGGTTTTAGCCAAGGACGAGAACTTGTTTTCTCTTTGCATCCTATTTGCCACCGGAGTGATGGCCGTCAGGGTACCGAGCACCGCCTTATGTACTATGTGCAACACGCTTTCGAATTTCTTACGGTCTTCCGTCATGTTGACATCTCTGTCCATCTCTTTGATGATGGAGTTGGGGACACTTTTAATTCCCGTCAATTCATCTCCTAGCTTGGAGATGATTTCCGCCGGTTTGAAGGTGCGGAAATGACCATTAATGGTCTCGCGCATAAGCGTGGTGGTTTTCACCCGCTTAGCTTTCGGCTTCTCCACCTTTTTAGACACTTTGCCACCAATGGCAGCATAGACACCTTCATATTGTGTGTCTGAGTCTGATTCCGTAGAAGTGGAATCCGGGGAGGAATCGGAAGAAGAATCTTTCTTCTTCTTCTTTTTGGACTTGGGCTTGCGCTTTTTGCGCAGCCCAGTCTTGTTCCTTTCTTTGGTGAAATCGTCACCCGAAGAACTGACCTGTTTCTTCTTCTTCCTCCGTTTAGGAGGAGGAGGAGCCCTAGGCTCATTCACTGAGTCCGTTTCTGAGAAGTCTTCTCAGTCAGACTCGTCGTGGAAACCGGTCATTTGCCGTTTCCGAGACGGCGGTGGTTGGAGAGACAGAATGTGACTCTCCATAGCCGCCCACCGAGTCTCCCAATCTGGAGCTGTCGGGCCCGCAGGCATTGTCTCTTCTTCCGCATCGGAAAGGATATGCGCCCTGCGCTGTGGTGAGGGCATGGCCGACAACACCGGTGAGGAGTCATAATTCTAGTCCGAGCCTCTCGGAGCGCGTCCCTCGGCTGCTGCTGCAACACGCTTACTCCGCTTCGTGGCCATCGGGATCTGAAACAAAATGATTGGTCAGTCCCGGTATTTCTAAATGTCACAATCTTGTTGTTTATAACTTAACTGACATCTAGTGGTGTTAGAGAACATGTTCATACCGGTCTATCACAGGTGTAATAAGCTAATTTTTGGCGTAGATTGTGGGTCAAGCCCAAATCTCACACAGGGTCGGTACCAGTGTATCGGCTCGCCCATCCCTCTGTTCCGCACACTTCTCCCTCCTGCGACTATTGCGCCAGCAGGTTGGAGAAAATGCTACGAAACTCGGAGAAACGCCTGAAAAAGTTTGTGGGGAGTCTATAAAATAAACCCAGGAGCATCTCCAACAACACCCTCTATTAGAGTCCGAGAGAATTTCCACAGGAGATGAGGCAGAGCCCACATCTCTACCCATGTCACACGGGTGTTGACAGAACTGCTAAGTATCGGTTTCGTTCCTTTGATCAAGGAATCTAAAAAGTTCTATCCTTGGTTTTTTATAACCGAATAAACTAGTCCAAAAGGGACCAGAGAAAGTTCTGAACTTTCCACATTGATGCTATAATGCATCATAAGTAAGCTAACCACAGTTATTAAAATACTTACTGCGTATTAGCTTGTGTGTAGACTAAATTTGCGGGAGCAACTCAACGAAACGTAATCCAATCGTGAGTTGTTTATGCTAATTGCTGGACCCGGATGTGCTTCCTTTTCCCTAGCCTGAGGCTGTATACCGAGGTAAAATATATATATATATATAAAGTTAAATAGAAGCCACTTGTTGCGTTAGTCCCCCAATAAAGGTATCACAAACCCTACTTTAACTAATACAGTTTGTTGTTGTTGTTTTACGTCCTAGCAACATCTAAGGTCATATCAGGACAGGTACCGACTTGTGACAGTGCACACTCATGGCGACTTTATAGTGCTGTCCCACTGGGAAACCAGGCTGCCGGCACCATGACCTGGTTTCCCACTCAGTCACATTATCCTGACACTGAGCACACCAGTCCTTGCCCTGTCCTAATAATGCCAAGCGCCTGGCTAGGAAGCGACAAGTATCAATTTTTAAGTCATTGGTTTGACTCGACCAGGGTTCGAACCCACGGCCCCATGATCTACCAGCACGGGAGACGGACGCTCTAACTCATTCGGCCGTCCCGTCTGGTCTAATACAATAACTAATACAACTTACAAGTAGGGCCTAATAATAAATTGGAAGTGCTGTGACTATGCCTTATAACCCACCTAATCCCACCTGTCCATTCCTTGTCTGACGTCACAGAATGGACTATTTGATGTCTAACTCAGTAAACAGGGACTGCTCTGTAAAGCTTGTTTTATTTAGCGACGCCTCTAGAGTACATTAATTTTCATATCATCAGCTATTGGACGTCAAACATATGGTCATTCTGACATATTTCCTTGGAGGAAACCTGCTGTCGCCACATAGGCTATTTCCGATAAACAGCAAGGGATCTTTTATATGCACTTTCCCACAGACAGGAAGGACACCACATACCACAGCGTTTGATTTTGTTTGTTTGTTGTTGTTTTACGTCCTAGCAACATCTAAGGTCATATCAGGACGGGTACCGACTTGTGACAGTGCGCACTCATGGCGACTTTATAGTGCTGTCCCACTGGGAAACCAGGCTGCCGGCACCATGACCTGGTATCCCACTCAGTCACATTATCCTGACACTGAGCACACCAGTCCTTGCCCTGTCCTAATAATACCGAGCGCCTGGCTAGGAAGCAACAAGTATCAAGTTTTAAGTCATTGGTTTGACTCGACCGGGGTTCGAACCCACGACCTACCAGCACGAGAGACGGATGCTCTAACTCATTCGGCCATCCCGTCTGGTTCACAGCGTTTGATGAACCAGTTGTAGACCTGTGATTGGATATAGCTAGTTCCTTACAGTCAGCTAGGTAAAACGCCTGCTTACTATGGTAAAGAGTAGGCCTATTGTCTGCACTTGAAGTAAGAGCTCTGAACAATGAGGACTGAGCCATATGTTCATTTCACAGCTGAGGGGGCAGGGGGCATTCTTACTGAAGGTACTATGATATACCTGTGTTATGCTTGAATCATATGAATGGAGAACTATTGTTTACAAATGGAAAATGAAATGTAACCTATTAAATAATTAAGTCAAATAAAGGATCATAGGGAATCAATAGGCCTGTAATTGTTTCTTATTGTCAAAACACTAATCAAACTGACCAAATAATAAAAGCAATATTGGATTTCACTGCAGAGTGCACTTTTATTAACTTCCTAAATGTTTATGGATGTACTGCTTATTGGTCCATGTATTATGGCCCAGGAATCAGTGTGTAATATTTTGGGACTCGGCCGTCAGAGTCCCAGGTACCACTTACTCTTCCCCAGGTGCGTTCTGACAACTATCTGTCAGTTCCCACCTGATGCCCCTCTCAAACAAACTCATAAGGAAGAAAGGGAAGACAAGTCGCGCAAGATTGACAGTGAAGAAGTTGTGCTTTATTGGCATCAACTCCTGTTCACCTACTAGCGACCTATCACCCTCACTCTTTTCTTACTGTCCACACAGATCCTCATTACTCTTGTTAGTATGTAGAAGAATCAGTGCCTACAGCCCATTGAACCGGAGTCCCATGGTTGTTGCACACAGCTCAGTGCCTTTGGAATAGCTGCTGATAGTTTGTGTATAGAAAGTGGAGCCTCACACAGAGTGTCCCTGGGGTCTCCTGGACAGATCAGAGTCTCAAGAAGTGCCTAGAGTGGGGTCTGTGTGTCAGGTATAAGGAATGCAGCCAGCCAATCAGACACCCTCTACAGCCTGGGGGGGGGGGGGGGCGACGCCCTAATAGGGGGCAGCTGTCACTCAACCCCACCTGCAGGTGGTGTCCATAATGTACTTATGGACTTATGGGTGTTCTTGCCCATCGGCCCCATGGTAACAGGCAGGGATGAAAGTGGTCTCCGGGAAAAAAAGTGGAAATGCTGATATTCTCCCATAGGCTTAGCATTGTCAGGGAATCCCTGAAAATTCCCGAAAGTCGGGTTTCATACATATTGGTATACGCTGATAGTGCTGCGCCGTTAGAAGCATGTATTAGTAGTATACGCTGCTAGTGCTGCGGCGTTTGCACCACATATCGGTATACGCTGATAGTGCTGCGGCGTTAGAAGCAGGTATTAGTAGCATACCCTGACAGTGCTGCACCATTTGAAGCATGTATTAGTATACGCTGATGGTGCTGCAGCGTGAAACAACGTATTGGTTGGTTGGTTGTTGGAGTTTTACGTCCTGGCAACATCTAAGGTCATATCAGACCGAGTGCAACGTATACTATTAGTATACACTTAAACTTAGCTACAGGAAAAATCCTGGAAATCCGAGAAATCGCGGAGATCTTTAATCCCTGAACAGGTAGTTGCAGACAGTTACAATAAACATATATTAAAAATGTCGCTCCCTCCACTTGCATTCTTTCTGGTGCATGTAGGTTACATTTCACTAAACAATAACTATCTCTTACATATGAACATCACGTTATAATCTCGGGCACTATGTGGCTATCATATTTTCCACATAGTCTCTTGTCACCCAGAGAGGGGGGCACCCATTGCTTTTTTTTTTGTTTTTTGTGGTCCATTAGTTGTTTAAGCAGGGGAAATTTCAGTCATAGACGACTGGTCTTCCTCATTCCACTGCTGGTCGATAGAAAGCCCGCGCCAACACTTTTACCGACCCAAGGGACTTTTAACCTCCCACACCACATAGACATGGTATGAGAGCAACCGGCCTTTGATGACGCTGTAAGTTATACACAACGGTGGAAATCCAAATTGGCAGAGCTGGGGGCACGGGGAATCGAACCGCCGACCCTCAGATTAGGAGTCTGACCTAGAAAAAAGTCGCCAGACACTCTAACCACTCCGCCACAGAGAACGCTTCTGTTACATAACCCTGGTACCCACTCCGTCGCCCGAGAATAGTAATGCTCTCTGCCAATATATGAATCCGAACCGAAAATCCTTATATTTTTACAAGTGTACATATAATAAGGTGTATCTTGTATGGTGTCCACCACATAACCTACACTTTGTATCGTGATTTCAAGCATTATTAGCATAGCAGGGCATGATATGATCATACTGTGCTATGTGTTCAAGTCTCATTCTATTTGAAACCACTAATTACCCAGATTAGTAGGTGACCCCCTATTTTTATTTTAAAATATACATTCCTGACAAAACTTTTGCAAAAGTGATAGTCTTAAAACCTGGTTTCTACTAATCTAGAAAAAATAGTACACAAAGCAGAGATAAATTATGGCATTTTGAATTTTTTTAAAGAAGATGCAACGGGTCAAAAGAAAAATAGTAATTTTTAATGAAAATAGGGCTTCATGGAAAAAAAAGGGAAAATCGATGACATTTGACAGCCTGGGATAGGGCAAGGAGCAGTGAAATGAGGAAGACCAATCGTCAGCGATTGAAATTTCCCCCAGTTAGACAACTAAAAATGTACAAACAAAAAAAAGCTGTTACCTGCCCAATCACATTAAACTGGCTAGTCCGATATCACTTCTTTTTATTATTTTTAAAATAAAGGTCAATGGGGTTGACAGTTACACAGACTTGCCTACTGATCCTACAGATTAGCTGGGCTGATAAAACTAATATCAAGCCTGGCTGTGCCTGATATCACTTATTAGTGTTCTCATTATTTGTTACCATGCACTTAAACTTCAAAAGCTAAAGTCCGGTTTCTACTAGTCAAAAACAACTCAACGTTACAAGCTAGGTTATTTAATAATTGTTGTTGCTTTGTTTTTTTGGTGATGGTGTATTTATGCTGGCCATACCGGTTAAGTTTCCGCCGCTAGACAGTAATAGTCTCGTGGTTCCCCTTGTTTTGTTACTTTCAGTTGTGTAGCTAGCTATCTACTGCATGCATTCTTTCTGTTTGTAAGCATATGGGGTTTGAGTCCCTCAGTTCTCTGGAATGCGCACCAACCTCGGCTATGCTTTGGTAGATACTCATCCAGATTCCAACAGCCCTCAGACACCATATCGGGCAATAACAGCTTAATGCACTAAACAACATGGCCATATGACCATATGGTTAAAGGCCTTAGACATACTCAAAGGTTTTAAAGTGATATGTCTAAATGTCAAGGGTGAAGCTTTCCTGCCATGCCAGGAAATTGATTATGTAATTGAAGAGAAAGATACAATTGTACAGAGTATAAGTATACACACCACCACACTTCACATACCTCCTTAGTTTTTACCTGACATTCCAACTTCATGACCATGTTAAAAAGACTTGCGAATGTGACAGGTTGATATTATATGGTCTTTTAATTTTCTTTTAGCAAATTAGCATAAATATATATAAATAATGTCAGGGTTCACGCCATCTTGAAAAAACCTCTAATTTGAGGGTATTTCATGAAAATACCATAAATTTGGAAATGTCCTGAAATGATCTTGAGAAATTGGCCAAAACTCCTGAAAGTCTCCTAAAGAAATATTGAATGTTGCTGAAATCAGAATACCAAGTGGACTATTGTGAACCCTGCCCTGTAGTGATACTCTTTTACCTCTGAGTGATTGTTGCACCAGTTGCCTGCAGGGTGAGAGACAACATAGTTAACAATCATCAGAGATATAAGGAATATATTCCCAAATCCATGATAAAGATGACAGGTAAAGAGCAGACAGCGAACGTAAGGCTTTCTTTTGCAAAGTTCTTAATCCAGGGTTCGTACCCATTTTGACAAATTCCAGGACTTTCCAGCGCAAAATTCCAGGCTGTTTTTAATATGTTTATTAAATTAAAGTGCCCCGAAACACAGCTCACAAGCATCAACACTCGGAACCTGATTTTATTCATAGTCGATTCACTGGGTAAGATGTGAATTGTGAACAAGCACGAGAAATAATGACTATATGTATGGTTTTAATATAAAAATCAAGAGGCAGGATAACAGACACACAAAAATCACTTTTAATACAAAAACATCACCTCAGAGAAAATAGGCTTTAAAAAAGAATATGGTCATGATTTTCCATTTTCAAGGACTTCAATGATCTTTATGATAATGCGGTAGAGTGGGATATCAGGTCATGGTACTGGTGGCTTGGTCTCCCAGTGGGGCAGCACTATAAAGTCACCATGAGTGCGCACTGTCAAAAGTCGGTACCCATCCTGATGACTTTAGATGTTGCCAGGAAGTAAAACTCCAACAACCAAAACCAAGCTCTGAGATATTACAGAACATCATGAAGAAATGACAATATAACACACAAGTATAATAAGTAGGCCCTACCAACACTCGGAACCTGATTTTAATTTTACATATACAAATTGGCATCAGACAAACCCGGTAACAAATCGAGAGTATTCAGTTAGTTACATAACAAATACACACCATAAGCTAAAAAAAAGGATAAATCAAAACAAGTAAAAAAAAAGAAGAAAAAAAAGTCAAATGTCTCTCTCCATTCTGACTAACCTAACAGAACCTACAGAATCAAATTGAATCAGGAATAGAGTCATGTATGAACATGGTTATCAAACCCTTCTGCTCCGAGAACTGCACCAGCTATCCTAGGACTAGCGCCATTTTTGATTTGAATACCTGAATAGGCAAACTATGCATTGCGCTATTAGTATTTCGGCGATTATGCTTTTATATTTTTACACGGAGCCAGTTCTGCTGACTATGATGATATCGGTCACACCAAGGTAAGAATCCTCGGTGACTACTTGGTTAGTTAATTATCTGACTGAGAGATCTGCGGAAAGGATCAGCATTAAAACAGTTGAACACAGCAAACCACTGTATGGTCTGTGGTGGAGATTCAATCTCAAGTACCCGTGTGGACACAGCCAAAAGCAATTCATCGACTATTTACAAATCTCAAAGCTGCTACCTGGCCAGATGTTTATTATAAGAGCATATTAAAAGTGACCAGCTGATTCAAACATAAATATATCGCTCTTTTTAATCATATAATTACTGTAGACTAGGTATATATAGCTAGTCTACAGTAATTAAATTTAATTACCAGGTTAAGCATCAGGGATGAAAGTGGTCTCCGGGGAAAAAAGCGGAAATGCTGATATTCTCCCATAGGTTTAGCATTGTCAGGGAATTGTGAAAAAATTCCCGGAAGTCAGGTTTCATATATATTGGTATATGCTGATAGTGCTGCGTGTTTGAATCACGTATTAGCATAATATGCTGATAGTGCTGCGGCGTTTGAAGCGTTTATTAGTAGTATACGCTGATAGTGCTGCGGGGTCTGGTATCCCCAGAAAGCCCTAACACAGACAAATGCATACAACCTCATTCCAGCCTTCTAACCACATTATTAACGAACCTTTAGTATTAAATTAAAACATGTCTGTTGCAGCTTTATGAGAAGTGACCAAACGCTGATGGTGCTGCAGCATAAAACAACGTATTAGTAGGTACTCCAAAGTGATTTCTATTTTCAACAGGCCGTATTACAAGTTATATATCTGTACAGATCTTTTAAATTGGATCTCAATGATATGAAAATCATTTAGATCGATTGAATAGCTGCAAAGTTATGAGTGTTTAAAGATTGATTTTTTTACCCCGATTTGGGCACATTTCCAAATTAGCCAAATCTTGCTTTTTAGGGTCCCACCTGGAAGCTATTTTGCATATGATCTGTCCAATATTAAAGAATCTCATTCTCTATAGTACAAATAAATAGATACATTTTTTACAGACCATCACTGTTAGTATTCTTTCTGAAATCTCATGTCAAACTTGCTAAATTCCTTAATTTCCAGCAACCACCAATAATAAATTCAGTAAAATAAAGAAAAATAGCATAACTCCCATTCTAATTGTCCTATCACAGCAATCTTTATACCAAAATAACCAGAATTAAAAGCTCTACACGATGACATAATTGTCTAACTGATCAGAGAAAGAAAGCCAACATTCACTTTTAGGCATCGCGAGCTGACAATAATATAAGAAAATTAGCATAACTCCCATTCTAATTGTCCTATCACTGCAATCTTTATACCAAAATAACCAGAATTAAAAGTTCTACACGATGACATCATTTTCTAACTGATCAGAGAAAGAAAGACAACATTCACTTTTAGGCATCGCGAGCTGACAATAGCCACATTCTTGCAGCAGTCACTTCTCAGACCAACCTTGATGCGCATGATATAAATCTCAACCAAATATTGGTTTGGTTAGGTAGAGGAAGACTTAAGCTTTCTAATGATATAATTTTCAAAACGATCCTGATCAATTTTCAAGGAGGATTAATGTCTTAATGTTTTCACTCCTTCAGTTCAATCAAATTTCCCACTCAAAAACACCCATGCTTGATATGCTAATGAAGCCTAGTTTCTTCTTTGTCTTTCATTGGTGGTTATTTTTAGCTCAGGTCACTGTACTCACCAAGGTATCAATTTTAGGGAAGGGAGTACCTCAGACTGGATGAAAACAAACTCGGCAAGCATGCTCAGAGCTGCCGATGGTACCCCCCAACAAGTGTCCATTGACTGTAATTTATTTCATAATAATAATTAAAAATCAGATAACCTAAAAGACAAAAGAACGAGCTTTAATTTCATATAAATTTTATTTCAAACCAAGCAGAATTAGTGAAGATTGGAGTGTGTTTAAAAGGGTTAAAATATGTCAAATTTCGCGCTGCGGACACCCTACACACCCACTTTGGAGTACCTAGTATTAGTATACACTTATAGTGCTGCTGCGTTTGAACAACATATTAGTATACACTTATAGTTACAGGAAAAATCCCGGAAATCCGCGAAATCGCGGAGATCTTTCATCCCCAGGGATGAAAGTGATCTCTGGGAAAAAAAGCGGAAATTCTCCCATAGGTTTACCATTGTCAGGGAATCGCGGAAAAATACCGGAAGTCAGGTGTCAACTAGCCTTGTTGTGATTGTATTATCGCCCATATCTAACAGCTTCTTGCTTAGGTTTTGTTTTAACTACATCTAAGGTCATATAAGAACGGGATTCGAACCACCAAACTGATGTCATATGCATCCCTTCTTTTGGAATTTTGTTTAACCGTAAGCTAGGATTCCTAACACGCGGTATGTGGCATGCGAACGGGATGATTCCTTTAACGCGGTATGCGAACGGTCATGATTCCAGCCCGGCCCGGCCCAGCCCAGCCCAGGGAAGAGACATCCCAGCTGTTGAGCAGCTCACAATGGGTTTTCCCTTGCGTTTTTCTATTTGCATGCCACACCGATGGCTACATGGACCGATTCAGTTGCCGCATTCGCATTCCGCATGTAAGGAATCACCCCCATTGACTTATAGGCGTTTCATTTTTTTTGCCGCATTCGCATGCCGCATGCAAGGAATGTAGGCTTTAAAGTTTAATCGCTGAATATAAGAAATCCCAGAAATCCGCGGATGTCTTTCATCTGTGCATCCCTGAACCATATGGGATCATCAACAATTTTCAACATTTTCACAGTACATCAACTATTCGGATAGGGGGTAGGGGTTATGGGGTAGGGAGTAGGGGGCAAGGGACATGTGGCATGGAGTAGAGCATAGATGGTATGGGGTAGGGAGTAGAGGGTATGGGGTAGGGATTATATGGTATGGTGTAGGGAGTAGGGGGTAGAGGGTATGGGGTAGGGAGTAGAGGGTATGGGGTAGGGAGTAGATGGTATGGGGTAGAGGGTCTGGAGTAGGGGGCAGAGGGTAGGGGTAGAGGGTATGGGGTAGGGAGTAGATGGTATGGGGTAGGGAGTAGATGGTATGGGGTAGGGAGTAGAAGGTATGGGGAGTAGATGGTATGGTATGGGGTAGAGGGGAGGGTATGGGATAGGGAGTAGGAGGTAGAGGGTATGGGGTAGGGAGTATGGGGGTAGATGGTATGGGGTAGGGAGTATGGGGGTAGAGGGTATGGGATAGGGAGTAGGGAGTGGAGGGTAGATAGTAGGGGCTAGGGAGTATGGGGTGGGGAGTAGATGGTATGGGGTAGAGGGTATGTGGTAAGGAGTGGGGGTAGATGGTATGGTGTGGGAAGTAGATGGTATGGGGTGGGGAGTAGATGGTATGGGTAGAGGGTATGGGATAGGAAGTAGAGGGTATGTGGTAAGCAGTTGGGGGTAGAGGGCATGGGATATGGAGTAGAGGGTATGGGTAGAGGGTATGGGGTAGGGAGTAGGTGAGTCGCATGTACAACCTTTTTAGCTTAATACAACAAAAAGGTTGATATCAAATAAACCACTGTTATATTCTGTGACAAAACATTGATGCGCACTATTTTATGGGAAAGGAGTCTAGAAAATGTGTACTCTTTTGTAGAACCGTGAAAATGTTAAACACTTGGATGACCCCTCCCCCTAATAATATGGCACACACAGCGCACTTGTCGGATCTAATTTGCATTCGAAACCTACATAACAACATTATTTTGTTAAAATAAAAAAACTAAATACCCGAGTAGTGGGTGTTGCCAACAGACCAGACGCCCATCCTTATCACCGCTCCTCGTTCCTGATTGTGTGCAACTCGGCAATAAGTCGCTCTTTGACCTTGAGCCTACCGTTAGCCACCTTGGGTCGGGAGCACTCGTCGACCAGTGGCCTCAGTCTGACCTCTATTGCTTCCGGAAGGTCATGCAGCAGCCCACCACGCCACTTGGCGTCGTCGGCGTCAGCGGACAGAAGGTTCCGGCATGCAGTGTAGTAGTTGAAGTCCGTGATGTAACGCACGCAGAGTTTGTCGACAGAGAACGACACGCATGAGGAGTCGTCATGTTGGCAGATGTCGTAGGTGCTAAAGTAGGGCACGTCCCAGCCCATCCGTTTTTCTGAAATAGCAAGTCATGCTTCATTGATTCAGTGTTATCAATCTGGAGGTACCGAGAATCGTTGAGGTTTTGTGTTGCAGGCGTGGAATCCCGAGTGCTGGCAGCTGCAAACTTGATAGCGAGGTCTCGGGGCACCCCCCGATAATTTCTTTTTTATACGGGCTACTTCAGGGAATTTCCACTGGTATTTTAGCATATTTTATATTTTTGTGCTAAATTTGTTGGATTTTGAGGTCGATCCGCGACTTTTGAGGTGACTGATCATCACCTTATTTTGTAAACATAAATCGTGGATTACCAAAACTCGCGGAGGTCTTTCTTCCCTGAATAATTGATCCCCAAAAGAATTATAGTGAGGCAAAATAATTGACTATAGATTTAACAGTTCTTATTATTCCACTACAATAAATATATTCTACAACACTAACCTAATTAATGTGTACGGTTGTTTAACAGTGAATTACAATAACATGGTATGCAGAAATTCTATTCTGGAACTACAACCTGTCTTCCTCACTCCAGACGTGGTGGCCGAATCAGAAAGAGCGCTGTTTCCTGTGTGGAAGGTCAGGTTTCAAATTTCAGCCGTATTAAACCAATGACTCACAAATTTGCTACTTGTCACTAACCTAGCCGGGTTCTTGGCATTACTAGAATAGGGCAGGGGCTGATTAGCTCAGTACCTGGATAATGTGACTGAGCGGGATACTGGATCATGATGCCAGGTGGCCCGGTCTCCCAGTGGGGCAGCACTATAAAGTCGCCATGAGTACACAGTCAAAAGTCTTTGCCCGTCGTGATCGACTTTGGATGTTTCTAGGGCGTAAAACCGAAACAAACAAACAAACATTCCATTGCTCCTTTCCCCATTAAGCGCCAGGCAAGGTAGTGATGAGTATCCATTTTTGCAAGTTTTTGGGTTGACTCGGCAAAGTATCGAACCCATATCTCCCCGGAGGGGAAGCAAGTACTTTAATCATTAAAAAAAAACACCCCAAAAAAACATCTGCTACAGCGGACAAAATGAATTGTAGCCACCTTTCTTTATCTTGGACCGGTCAACAACTATGATATTCTCCAGGTCGATGACGATCACCTTGCCCTGCATGTTGATGGCCAGGTTGTCGTAGTTCAGGTCGGTCCAATATAGCGCAAAGCCGGACTTGTTCTCAGTGAACAGCTCAGCAATCTTCATCACTTGGTAGGCGTAGTCCACCTGAAACAGAAACAAGGGTGAGCGACGCAAGCCCACGTTGATACACGTCTTGTCTTTTTCAGGGCACACATTTTTAAAACCCAAACAATGGTGAACAACGCTAGCCCAGTTCTATACATGTCAGGTCTTATTTTAGGGTACACATTTTTAAAACCCAAACAATGGTGCCCAGTTCTATACACTTCCTGTTTTTTTCAGGGCACACATTTTTAAAACCCAAACAATGGTGAACAACGCTAGCCCAGTTCTATACACGTCATGTCTTTTTTAGGGCACACATTTTTAAAACAGAAACAGTGAGCAACACATGGCCAGTTCTATACACTTCATTTCTTTTTTCAAAGTACACAATTTGAGTCCCAAACAAAGGTGACCACCGCAAGCCAAGTTTTATGATGGGTCTTTTTTGTTATCTTGTTTCTGGGTACACATTTTTGCTAATAAATAGTTTCAAAACAATGCTCCTATGGATTATATTGGGAGTCCTACATGTATGAAATAATAGCGTGGAAAAGGCTCGGATGTGGAGCTAAACACCCATAATGGATCATTTACAGAACAGCTTCGAGTCGTTTAATGGGGTACCGAAGGAACTAAAATTCCAGGGGGCGCCGCAATGTAAGTTGGGTCATCATGGGCGATAATGGAGTGAAAAGCACTACATCGGTATTAGTTTGACAGGAGTGCGGTGGGGGTTTAGGGATATGGTGGAGAGTATAGGTGTGTGTGGTGGGGGACTATGGGTGTTGTCGGGCTGGAGGTGTGTGTGGTGGAGGCTTCCAAACAGTCACAATTATCCTAATGGTTAGGAATAGGAGGCTAGCCCCGAACGTGTAGAAATGTTCGTTCGAATCCCATTCTAGGCACAACGTTTCCCATCATTTGCAAAAACACCTACCATGACATTGGGGTCATGACCAGGATTATATACATGTTAGATGTGCACACTGTATACCAGAGGACCATCCTTGCGTATCAATTGTAACTTGTAAGTGCACTACTTGGATATTTGTAATTTTAAGTACGAGACTTACCATTCTAGGGGGATAAGTCTAGTGAGGCACATTGACCTCCGCAGGTGAAATATCACAATGCCCAGATAGGCTTATTGCACAGGTAGATAATTGCACCAGGGAGCCTAGGTAGCCTAATGGTTAGGACGACCCATCCCCCCCTGGAATGGTAGAGGTGAGAATTCGAAGCCTACTCGAAGCGCACTGTTTCCTATCATTGTCAAAAACATGGTACAGTACAACCCCGTTAAACCAAGCTCGGTTAAACCAGACGATCGGTTAATCCAAACTCTTTTCAGCGGCCCGGCAAAATACTACCATTTATCATATAAAAAAGTTGGTTACGGCAAAGTCGGTTAATCCAAACTATTGGTTAATCCAAACATAATTGTCCGGCCCCAGGCCACTTCCGTTATGGTTAAACCAAACTTTCATGTGATTATAAGCTCATCTGAGACTTTTTTATATGATAAATAGTAGTATTTTGCAAGGCCACCTAAAAAAGTTTGGATTAACCGATCGTTGGGTTTAACTGAGCTTGGTTTAAGTGGGTTATATTGTATATAAAGTCAAAAATAGGTGTGTAGTGTGCAAAGCAAACAGCAGAAGTGAGCAGTGTAGAAGGTGGGGGGAGGGGAAGCAGCAAAGAAGAGTGCTGGCCCGCAGCAAATATATATCATGGCAAGAAATAATCATGAAGTCGTAGGATAATATATAATATTATAAGATCATAGGATAATAAATAATATTATAATAACTTCACCCGCCATTTTATATTTATATAATAGATTATATTGCACATACCAGGGATGAAAGTGGTCTCCGGGAAAAAAAGCGGAAATGCTGATATTCTCCCATCAGTTTAGCGTTGTCAGGGAATCGCGGGAAAAATACCGGAAGTCAGGTCTCAACTAGCCTTGTTGTGATTGCATTATCGCCCATATCTAACAGTTTCTTGCTTAGGTTTTATGTTCTAACTACATCTAAGATCATATAAGAATGGGACTCGAACCACACACCTGTTGTCATATACATCCCCTCTTTTGGAATTTTGTTTAATGTTATAAGAAATCCCGGAAATCCGCGAAACCGCGGAGGTCTTTCATCTCTGACTACATAAAAAAACAATAATCAACGCATCCACATACATTGTGTATTGCATTCATAATGCACCCACGTTTTTGCCAAAGCTGAAGCCAAAGCTCGGTTAAACCAATGATCGGTTAATCCAAACAAATTTCTAGGGTCCCTTCAAGTTTGGTTTAACGGGGTCATACTGTATTAGTAAAAGCTGGTGTAATACCCGTTCCTGCCAAGGTCTGTTGTAATGGTCAAGCAGCGTAGGTCCTACGTCCTCTGCGGCCACAAACCTCCCACATGCACCCTCGTACCGAGGAAAAGGCCAGCCTTCCTCCGCAGGAAAGATCTAGAAGTGCAGAGAAAATTCAAGGTGGCATTAGTAGTATTATTAATTCCTTCCACAACAAATTAAAAGACAAGATAGAGGTAATAGATCGAGCATAAGACTCTAGCTGGCCTTAAAGGCCTACTGTTACATTTACTGAGCAAAATCGGAGGCGAAATGGGCAGATGGTAGGGGCTGAGGCGATACCTGGAGGGCAGGAGGGGAATTAGGGGAGCTGCTTGAGGGGAGCCCTCCAGGCTGCACCCCACCCCCCTACCCAAGACCAATAATAGAAACATAATAACAAAGCAAGACAATTATATATACATTAATAATATTTGCATAAGTAGTTTATACCTCACATATATACATAAGTAATACAAGAACAATTGGCAGAAGTTTATACGGTTCGTCATTTATATGAATTTATAGAGATTGTGAAAATACTATATTTATCATAATTTCGTCAGTATTTATGGTAAAGGCTAGAAATTTGCTACATAGAGGAACAAAGGACTCACATGAAATCCAAATTAAAAAAATTAGTTCACTGTAGCTAGAATTGTGGAATGAAGTATAGTTTTCGAACAAATTACTTCACTTGAAACATAATTCTGATAATACTAGCATTATTGGATTTTCTCAAACACTTTTCGCCAAGCCAGTTGCTGATGGGATAGAAGTTTGCGTACTTGGCTGAAGTCAACGAACATCTGAGGTGTGAATGCAATTCATATTCAAACACTTTGCAGCAAAAGAAATTAATTCTTTTTTACAAAGGAACAATGCATATCAATAACTTAGCAAAACAAATATTGTCCTTAATTGAAATAAAAATAAGTATATCGTTTTTAACACCCCCTCCCACCAAAGCATAATAAATATTACAAGTCAAGAAATATTGCCAACATATCAAACTCATTCCCATCTCACAATTATACCCCCACCACTCCTTACTCACTCCAAATAACCCCCTCCCCAACATGAGCTGATTTTATGTCAATTGCATTGTATTAATATTAGTAATGAACAAATTGTGGGGAAGAAAATCACCTAAAATTACTTAAGCTCATAGATGAGTGCTCCGGTAGTGAAATAAAAATCTGAAGAAAGATTTAAGAGACAAAATATCTCAAATTTGGACATCGCACTGGCTATTCGCAGAGCTACTCTGCAAATAATACCCACTAATACTGTAATTCGCAAAGCTACAGTTTGTTGTTGTTTTACGTCCTAGCAACATCTAAGGTCATATCAGGACAGGTACCGACTTGTGACAGTGCGCACTCATGGTGACTTTATACCATGAGCTGTTACCCCACTCGGTCACATTATCCTGACACTGAGCACACCAGTCCTTGCCCTGTCCTAATAATGCCGAGCGCCTGGCTAGGAAGCGACAAGTATCAATTTTTAAGTCATTGGTTTGACTCGACCATGGTTCGAACCCACGATCTACCAGCACGGGAGACAGACGCTCTAACTCATTCGGCCATCCCGTTTGGTCCCGCAGAGCTACAAGAGCTATTCAAGACACTTAGTGTCAGCCATATCCATGTTTCCGAGGACATATATCACCATTAGGCCAAATATTTTAAAAGTTGGTGATCGTCCTTTTGATAACACAAATCAAGGTAGGGCGGGCGGTTTTTATTAGTATTTTTCTTGCATATGACGTAGACGTAATTATGTTGTACAGATTGTGTATATTAGGGATGAAATGTGATTGTGAGCGTCCAAGTAAAATGAATTATTAGTGCTATGTTCAAGAAAAACTAATACACAAGCTAATTGAATGCATAACGCAGGTGATGGCATTAAAATATCATATGAACAGAACTATCACATACTTTCTATAAATTTATATAATTTCTAGCAATTATTTTATTGACAAAGCTATTTGAAAATAAATCGGAATGGTAAATAAGCTGTAGGCCTACATCATAAAATGTCATCATTTGGATCATTACTCCCGTTATGCTGTTGTTACTGACAATACAAATTTCAACACTTGAAGAGTTCAGGCACAAAACCCTGTAAACACCGATCCAAAAATTGATATAAACATCGGAATGAAACCATCAAAAAGTAGGTTTTTTTTTTTACATTCATACTTTTTGGTTCATTGCTCCACAATCATGTCAACATAAGAAAAGTGGAATTAGGTACAATTAAAATTATTTTCAGATAAAACTCTTGTATTTAAACTGCATTCTTGGATTGCTGTTTATGGGGGTTTTCCCCTGAATTCTTCGCTTCTACAAATGTGACACATTTCATATTCATCACCCAGTAGACTTTACAATTCACATTTAATTATTTTGTGCATTAGTTTTTCTCAACTATAGCATTCATAATGTAGGCTACTCATGTATTCATTTTCCATGGAGGGTTTTGCTATAAGAATAAGTAGTAGGACAAATCCTGGTTACACAATCTATTTCGCATAGAAAATCAGCTCTGCGAATAATAATCATTCTTCCTCTAATTCGCAGAGCTGCTCCTTGGGATCCTACTATGAATAACCTATATCCTTAGACTTATTCAGCGTGTCAAGGAGATACACCAATCACTCGCCTGCATGATGAGAGGCTCTGGATTGATCATGAGGGTAGCGGCCAGATACATCCGAGCAGATCCACCCCGCCTTCGTCTGCCGACCGGGTCTTCCCGGAACCTGTCGATTATTAGGTCGACGAGACGCTGGGAGGGACACGCCACGAGGTCTGAGAGACCCTCCATTGAAGATGGGTTCAGCTCATGCGCAGTCACCAAGGGGTGCTTCTGGATGGCTGCAATCACATTGCAGTCTTTCGTCACGCCAGCTTCTCGACATATCTCCTCGTCCAAGGAACGCAACTCGCCATCCTGGCCCAGCTTTTTGAGTATCACTTTCACGCCGTTTAACGTTCCAGTGTGCACATTTTTCACATTGACAAAATCAAGCGGTCCAACTCTCGACCACCCATGCAGTTTGAGGTTGCCGAGTATGACTTGTGTGCAAAGCGATACACCATAGCATGCTGGACATTTTTCTAAGCCCATAAACCGGTGGTCTTTAATGCGCTCTCTGAAGAGGATGTAGAAGAGCCATGAATAAAAGGTTAGAGAACAGAGCAGCAGCGTCACCACGAAGAGCTTTACTCGTTTGGAATCATATTTAATTAATTTGGTAATAAATTGTCTTACATGAAATGCTAATCTCATGGTTTTTTCTAGTTAGTCCCGTGCAATCACTTGAAACACTTTTATTGAATTAACAAGAACTATTGATATGTTCAATAAACAAACTTAGATAGAATTGGGAATCATCGTTCATAAAATTGTGATTGGAGGCCTATCTAAATGAAACTTGAAACGTGGAAAGCGAAGGCATGCACTCTGGAACGCTGCTTGCGGTCCTGAAGCAAATGGTAGGGGAATTCGAAGATTTAGCCTATCTTAGGACCAATGAGTCATAAACATAAATGTAGAAGGCAATGGCAATGACTGTATTGTGGACGAGACCGTACCACAAGTTAGTCTCAGTCAGTGCTGACACTGACAGTGTGCAACTGGCACTGCCAGTTATGAGTTAGTCAACTCATGCATGGATGGAAAGGCGGTTTGTTGCTGGAATGTGCATGCTGCCGTCATATCGTTGTCAGAGATACGACTTCAATATCTTCCATCACATCTAGCAGAAGTAGCAGGAGAGGCTTTCAATCTAGTGACAATGACAGCAGTCTAACAGTAGACTAATGTCACTCCCACTATCCCGAGACCCGACACCGCCAGTCACACATCCGTGGGGAAGTTGGATTCCAGTCGACAAGTCACCGAGAACACCTAAAATTAGAAACCAGGAAAAAAGAGGTAGGCATTTTGCCCATTCTTTGGATTTTGGCTATGTATACATTGAAAAGCACTTATTATCACCAAGAAAGCCCAAAGTACACAAAACACCTCAAGAAGAGTGAGAAAATACCATGCAAATGCGTTGTCCGTGGGCATTCCACCCTTGTTTGACAACAGCGCCATTTTGTGCTCAAGTGAGGTCACGTGATCGTTGCTTCCGTACAACTTCAAAACACAGTGAAACATGCATTGTGGCGCCATCTGTTGAGAAATATAGCATACAGGATTATTTCTAACATATGGTGACTGATTAGTTGGTGTTGTTTTACATGATCCCAGCAAGATCTTAGGTCATATCAGGATGGGTCAGTTGACAGTAGCTTTGCCAGTAGATAAAATATATATTAGCCTAAACAGCATCAGAGGTGAATCTTTTATCTAGGGCCGTATTCGATTATGACGCTCCGGGCGACTCGGGTCACCCGAGGCATTAGGATTTCAAATAGAACACTGCGAGTGGAGTCTAAAAATACACTTGCCGTGTGCAAAACGACCCGACCCCAATAACCCACGTCGTGGCTGGGGGTGCTAGGAGCAATGTCGCATTTGTGCTGGTACCTGTAGGATAACAGCTACCTGGGCCGCGTTCAGGCTCCGTCGCGGAGGCGCCTCGTTGAGGGGCCTGACGTCATGCTAGTCTGAACGGCAAAGGCAGTTTGTTGTCTCGAAAATGGCCGCCCCCATAGGCAGTGGCCATTTGCAATGGGAAAGCTATGCTGTGATAGGCTGAAACCACTGGAGACGGCGGCCATTTCGAGGCGCTTTTTGTCTCCTAGGGAGGCATCGCCGAGACGTCGCCGAGATGCACCCTGAACGCAAATAAGCCAAAAAGCATTGCCGAGACGTCGCCGAGACGCCTCCGAGACGGACCCTAAACGCGGCCCAGGGCCACGTTCAGAGTCCATCTCGGCGGCGCCTCGGCGACGGGCATGACGTCACGGCAGTCTGAACGGCAAAAGCAGTTGGTTGTCTCGAAAATGGCTGCCCCCATAGGCAGCGGCCATTTGCAATGGGAAAGCTGTGCTGTGATAGGCTGAAACCACTGGATACGGTGCCCATTTTCGAGGCGCTTTTTGTCTCCTAAATGAAAAGGGAGGCGTCGCCGAGACGTCGCCGCGACGCACCCTGAATGCAAATAGGCCAAAAAGCATCACCGCGATGTCGCCGAGTCGTACCCTGAACGTGGCCCTGTGCAAGTCCTACATGTTTTTTATGCTTTTTTGTTGTTGTAATAATAAAATGGAAATATAACTAAACTATGCAATCATAAAATACTTTAAATCCTAATTTGCTGTAGTTATATGGGTTATTCCAACAACAAAAATAGAGTTTTGGAGTAAGCCACCATTTCCCCCCCCCCCTCCCCACCCCGAGCGTCTTCGTTTATGCAACACAAGGTTGTAGGCACTGCGCATGCATCAAAAAGTGATTGGGGTGACCCGAGTTGTTTAATCGAATACGGCCTAGGTGGCCAGTAGTTACTCCCGCAGCATTGCCTTTGGACAGGGGCAAATCTCTTATCTATGTCTGAATTTTTAATCTCAGTCAGTGGATCATGCATGGAAATATTCAAGAATTGCGGCGCTCCAGACCACCTTGTCACGCCTTGGTAGAAGGCTGAGTGCGGTCACTGGCCCGGATTGGACCCTTCCACCTAGCCAGCTAGGGCATAATCGATTCACTTTGTTGAAGGGTACGTCATCTGCCATGGTGATCGAAGCTATGAAGGATAACGTCGCGAGACATGGTATTCCAAGCCAGGTAATTTCGGACAACGGTCCACAGTTTAAGAGCCACGAATACAAAGAATTTGCACAACATTATGGGTTTTTAGCTACATACTCGAGTCCCCAGTATCCTCGCAGTAACGGCCAAATTGAAAGATTTTTCCAAACAATAAAAAACATGCTAAAAGATTTTTTTGAACACAAAAACAGATTTTCAGCTGGCATTGCTCAACTATAGGAATACTCCCTTGCCCATGCCTAATGCATCTCCAGCTCAGTTGCTCATGAGCAGGAGGCTAAGAGGGAGACTGTCTATGTCAGAAGGTAATTTGATACCCAAAACACAAAATCAAAAGAAATCACAAATGACGAAATGTCAACAGAGTGAAAAAAGTTTTCACAACAAAAAGTGTGGCAAAGCACACAAGCCATTGAGAATTGGTGTTAATGTTAAATACAAAAACCATGCGGGGGAATGGAAAAAAGGGGTGATTTTGGTGCCTACAGGAGCTTCAGGAAGAGAATACCAAATTCTGAATGAGTCGGGTAACATGTTGTATAGAAACAGAGTCGGGCAGGCACAGAATGTGCCGACAAGTCAGAGAGATGTAAACAACGCAGCTAATCTAACTAGGTCAGGTAGAGTGATTAGGCCAGCAGACAGGCTAGACCTATAAGGGTTAGACAGTTGGCAGCTGTAATGACACACTAACACTATGTGCATGTTAGCATTAAGATTTATTTTCAGAAAATACATTCATTGTTTATTTCAAAGTTCACATTATGTTATAAGGAGGCAATGTAGCCAGACAATAACCCAATGGACATGAGTGAATGGGTACATGTGGACATTGGCTAAACATGATGAAAGACTAAGATATTACGGCATTATGTTACTATGTGTTTATTCATATTGCACTTAACGCGTAAACCGAATGTACATGTAACCATTTTAAAGTATATATGTTTATATCTAAAAAATACTTGCGAATGGGGGATGTAATATATGCGTAAAGGACATCCAGGCACAAGCGGAGAACAAAGGAATATGTAAATGAGATGACGTCAGAGGCCCAGGGTGCCCATGGTTCAGGTCCCTGGACAGTGAATAAAGCATTCAGTATCCAGAAGTCAAAGCGTTCAGACATCATACTTTCACATATACTGAAAATGTAAACATCAGTAAACAGTACATTGTCACATTATTTGTGTTTGGATTTAACATGACAGGTTTGATTGATTTTGTTGCTGTTTTTGGGGGGAGTTTTTTGGGGGGCGGGGAGGGTGACAACTATCTCCCTTCTCCCCACTAGCTACGGCTCTGGTCCGAAAAAAGCATACAAATTGTCTAAACCAAAGCACTTGTCTAGATCTTCTTCTACATTATCTAATATATATACTGGTGCACTTATTAAGCACTTGTTGCTGCATAGAAGGGCATACTAATTGAATGTGACAATCTGCTACTTGTTACAGCTTATGGAGTCCAGCATTTCAGCATGCATATCAAAAGTAATTTTCAATGTTTTCAACTCCGATATCTTCAAGCTTAGCCAACTAACAACCAGACATCCAAACCACGCTCTAATACCTGCTACCCTTCCAAACCATGCTCCAAACCGTGCTCTAATACCCAATATCCATCCAAACCATGCTCCAAACCATGCTCTAATACACACTACCCCTCCAAGCCAAGCTCCAAACCACGCTCTAATACCCGCTACCCCTCCAAACCATGCTCCAAACCACGATCTAATACCCGCTACCCCTCCAAACCATGCTCCAAACCATGCTCTAATACCTGCTACCCCTCCAAACCATCCTCCAAACCGTGCTCTAATACCCAATATCCATCCAAACCATGCTCCAAACCATGTTCTAATACACACTACCCCTCCAAGCCAAGCTCCAAACCACGCTCTAATACCCGCTACCCCTCCAAACCATGCTCCAAACCACTATCTAATACCTGCTACCCCTCCAAACCATGATCCAAACCATGATCTAATACCCGCTACCCCTCCAAACCATGCTCCAAACCACACTCTAATACCCGTTACCCCACCAAACCATGCTATAAACCACTATCTAATACCCACTACCCCTCCAAGCCACGCTCCAAACTATGAACTAAAACCCGCTACCCCTCCAAACCATGCTCCAAACCATGATCTAATGCCCGCTACTCCTCTAAACCATGCTCCAAACCATGCTCTAATACCCGTTACCCCTCCAAACCATGCTCCAAACCATGCTCTAATACCCGATATCCATCCAAACCATGCTCCAAACCATGCTGTAATAGCCAGTACCCTTCCAAGCCATGCTCTAATACCCACTGCCCCTCCAAACCACACTCCAAACCACGCTCTAATACCCACCACCCATCCAAACCACACTCCAAACCATGCTCTAATACCCACCACCCATCCAAACCACACTCCAAACCATGCTCTAATACCCGCTATCCATCCAAACTATGTTCCGAACTATGCTCTAATACCCGCTACCTCTCCAAACCATGCTCCAAACCATGCTCTAATACCCGTTACCCATCCAAATCATGCTCCAAACCATGCTCTAATACCCACTACCCCTCCAAACCATGCTCCAAACCATGCTCTAATACCCGATATCCATCCAAACCATGCTCTAATACCCGCTACCCCTCAAAACCATGGTCTAATACCCACTGACCCTCCAAACCATGCTCTAATACCTGTTATCCATCCAAACCATGTTCCAAACCATGCTCTACTACCCGTTACCCCTCTAAGCCATGCTCCAAACCATGCTCTAATACCCGCTACACCTCCAAACTATGCTCCAAACCATGTTCTAAAACCTGCTACCTATCCAACTCACACAAATTCTGGAACAATGTGAAAATACTAATACCAAATAATAAAAATAAAGAATGGATTACCCTTTACAACAATGAGGGGGTGGAAATCAGCAACAACGATACTGCTAATATAATGAACAAACATTTTTCAACCATAGGCAATAAACTATCCAAACAATTCAACACAAACTGGACCACGAAAGCGCAACAATTAAATACAGACATTGGAGATTGCACAACCACAATAAAAGAGATAAGTGAGCTCATAAAATCAATTGATTGCAACAAGCCTTCGGGCATTGAAAATACCTCGAGTATAGTATTGAAAGATGCATTCGGATGCATTCCAGATGTTATATGTGAGCTATACAACAAATCGTTCACAGAAGGTACTTATGTGGACTGCTGGAAACTAGCCAAAGTAACACCGCTCCACAAAGGAGGGGATAAACAGGTACTGGGAAACTATAGACCGATCTCCATACTCCCACTGCCTGGTAAACTAATGGAAAAAATAATGCATAGACATATTATGGACCACCTAAACGAACACAAAATATTAAACAGTAAACAGGGCGGTTTCAGAAAATACCACTCGACAATAAAAACAATTGCTAACTTAATAACTAATATTGCAAACAGTATCAATAAAAAGAACCTAGTGGGTGCAGCGTTCATAGACTTCAGCAAAGCGTTTGACACGGTGGACCACCCTATCCTAAGGAGCAAACTAACCCAAATGGGAATAACGGGAGTAACAGGAAAATGGCTAGCGAGCTATCTAGAAAACAGAAAGCAATGCACCACAGTAAATGGATCCATATCCAATGAGGAAAAGATAACTTGCGGAGTACCCCAAGGGTCAGTCCTGGGGCCACTTCTCTTCCTTATATATATTAACGATCTAAACAACTGGCTAGAAATTGAAAACATCCAACTATATGCAGATGACACCGTGGTATATGCTGCAGGCAAAACAACCGAAGAAATAGAAATGAAACTGAATCTAACACTAACAAAACTAATCGAGTGGTGCCAACTAAATAGGATAACCATAAACAACAGCAAGTCAAAAACAGTACTATTTGGTACCAGGCTAACAAGTAATGAGAAAATAAAGTGTCTTCTGGGAAACACCGAACTAGAACAAGTAGACAACTACCGATATCTGGGAGTGGATCTAGACAGACACCTAAATTATGACCTCTGCATAACAAATACTATAAAAAAAGTAAACCATAAAATATGGCTACTGGCTAAACTGAGATACTACATGACTGAAAGCATGGCAATTAAAATATATAAAGGCATGATCCTCCCCTACTTTGACTATGGCGATGTAGTATACATGGGAGGAAATACAAAACTATTAAACAAACTACAGGTGCTACAAAATAGAGCCCTCAAAGTATGCCTTCAGGTGAACAAAAGATATCCCACAATCGAATTACACAAAAAATGCAATGCAACACTACTAACAAGTAGAAGGGAAACGCACCTCAAAATACTGGCGCACCATTACACCACAAAACCAGGCTACACAGCAATGAAGAGAATGTGACAATCTGCTACTTGTTACAGCTTATGGAGTCCAGCATTTCAGCATGCATATCAAAAGTAATTTTCAATGTTTTCAACTCCGATATCTTCAAGCTTAGCCAACTAACAACCAGACATCCAAACCACGCTCTAATACCTGCTACCCTTCCAAACCATGCTCCAAACCGTGCTCTAATACCCAATATCCATCCAAACCATGCTCCAAACCATGCTCTAATACACACTACCCCTCCAAGCCAAGCTCCAAACCACGCTCTAATACCCGCTACCCCTCCAAACCATGCTCCAAACCACCATCTAATACCCGCTACCCCTCCAAACCATGCTCCAAACCATGCTCTAATACCTGCTACCCCTCTAAACCATCCTCCAAACCGTGCTCTAATACCCAATATCCATCCAAACAATGCTCCAAACCATGTTCTAATACACACTACCCCTCCAAGCCAAGCTCCAAACCACACTCTAATACCCGCTACCCCTCCAAACCATGCTCCAAACCACTATCTAATACCTGCTACCCCTCCATACCATGATCCAAACCACGATCTAATACCCACTACCCCTCCAAACCATGCTCCAAACCACACTCTAATACCCGTTACCCCACCAAACCATGCTATAAACCACTATCTAATACCCACTACCCCTCCAAGCCACGCTCCAAACTATGAACTAAAACCCGCTACCCCTTCAAACCATGATCTAATGCCCGCTACTCCTCTAAACCATGCTCCAAACCATGCTCTAATACCCGTTACCCCTCCAAACCATGCTCCAAAACATGCTCTAATACCCGATATCCATCCAAACCATGCTCCAAACCATGCTGTAATAGCCAGTACCCTTCCAAGCCATGCTCTAATACCCACTGCCCCTCCAAACCACACTCCAAACCACGCTCTAATACCCACCACCCATCCAAACCACACTCCAAACCATGCTCTAATACCCACCACCCATCCAAACCACACTCCAAACCATGCTCTAATACCCGCTATCCATCCAAACTATGTTCCGAACTATGCTCTAATACCCGCTACCTCTCCAAACCATGCTCCAAACCATGCTCTAATACCCGTTACCCATCCAAATCATGCTCCAAACCATGCTCTAATACCCACTACCCCTCCAAACCACACTCCAAACCATGCTCTAATACCCGATATCCAAACCATGCTCTAATACCCGCTACCCCTCAAACCATGGTCTAATATCCACTGACCCTCCAAACCATGCTCTAATACCTGTTATCCATCCAAACCATGTTCCAAACCATGCTCTACTACCCATTACCCCTCTAAGCCATGCTCCAAACCATGCTCTAATACCCGCTACCCCTCCAAACTATGCTCCAAACCATGTTCTAGAACCTGCTACCTATCCAACTCACACAAATTCTGGAACAATGTGAAAATACTAATACCAAATAATAAAAATAAAGAATGGATTACCCTTTACAACAATGAGGGGGTGGAAATCAGCAACAACGATACTGCTAATATAATGAACAAACATTTTTCAACCATAGGCAATAAACTATCCAAACAATTCAACACAAACTGGACCACGAAAGCGCAACAATTAAATACAGACATTGGAGATTGCACAACCACAATAAAAGAGATAAGTGAGCTCATAAAATCAATTGATTGCAACAAGCCTTCGGGCATTGAAAATACCTCGAGTATAGTATTGAAAGATGCATTCGGATGCATTCCAGATGTTATATGTGAGCTATACAACAAATCGTTCACAGAAGGTACTTATGTGGACTGCTGGAAACTAGCCAAAGTAACACCGCTCCACAAAGGAGGGGATAAACAGGTACTGGGAAACTATAGACCGATCTCCATACTCCCACTGCCTGGTAAACTAATGGAAAAAATAATGCATAGACATATTATGGACCACCTAAACGAACACAAAATATTAAACAGTAAACAGGGCGGTTTCAGAAAATACCACTCGACAATAAAAACAATTGCTAACTTAATAACTAATATTGCAAACAGTATCAATAAAAAGAACCTAGTGGGTGCAGCGTTCATAGACTTCAGCAAAGCGTTTGACACGGTGGACCACCCTATCCTAAGGAGCAAACTAACCCAAATGGGAATAACGGGAGTAACAGGAAAATGGCTAGCGAGCTATCTAGAAAACAGAAAGCAATGCACCACAGTAAATGGATCCATATCCAATGAGGAAAAGATAACTTGCGGAGTACCCCAAGGGTCAGTCCTGGGGCCACTTCTCTTCCTTATATATATTAACGATCTAAACAACTGGCTAGAAATTGAAAACATCCAACTATATGCAGATGACACCGTGGTATATGCTGCAGGCAAAACAACCGAAGAAATAGAAATGAAACTGAATCTAACACTAACAAAACTAATCGAGTGGTGCCAACTAAATAGGATAACCATAAACAACAGCAAGTCAAAAACAGTACTATTTGGTACCAGGCTAACAAGTAATGAGAAAATAAAGTGTCTTCTGGGAAACACCGAACTAGAACAAGTAGACAACTACCGATATCTGGGAGTGGATCTAGACAGACACCTAAATTATGACCTCTGCATAACAAATACTATAAAAAAAGTAAACCATAAAATATGGCTACTGGCTAAACTGAGATACTACATGACTGAAAGCATGGCAATTAAAATATATAAAGGCATGATCCTCCCCTACTTTGACTATGGCGATGTAGTATACATGGGAGGAAATACAAAACTATTAAACAAACTACAGGTGCTACAAAATAGAGCCCTCAAAGTATGCCTTCAGGTGAACAAAAGATATCCCACAATCGAATTACACAAAAAATGCAATGCAACACTACTAACAAGTAGAAGGGAAACGCACCTCAAAATACTGGCGCACCATTACACCACAAAACCAGGCTACACAGCAACCCCCCGTAGGGACACCAGGCAAATGGCAGCCCCAGTGCTACTGACAGCAATAAGTAACACCAAAATTTATGAGAGAAGTGTATTTGCCATGGCGGCACATGCCTGGAATAATCAACCCACACAACAACGGGCAATCAAAAGCATGGACCACTGTAAAAGGTCCTTAAAGAAAACATAATACACAACCACCCACTGAAGAAACAATATCTCACCTGATCTTGGGCGCAGTCACTGCTTGCTGTGTTCTGGCACAAAAAGCAAAAGACCGGCCAGAAAAGATGGTAGATATCACAAATACGGAAACTAGCCCTACTAAGTACTAAGGAATTCAAAATGACTATCACCATAGGGCGCAGTCCGTCTGTGTATGTGTATTGGCACAAACCAAAGCAGAACCAGGCAGGCCACGGTCATGCATCCGAATCAACCTGAAATACAAAATGGCTAACCATACAACACAGCCATCCCACCTAGTCACAGTCCTGAAGGGTCCAGGGGAGTTCTGGCACACTGGTGTACTATCTAAGGACAGGGCATGGGTGAAAGGATGCTGTAACAAACCACAATGGGATGGGATCCTCTCCCACAGGCCTGTATGTCATCTGCGTAGATGTACATAGTAGGCTAAGTTATCATATACAGGTTAGGAAAAAACTTGAAAATTAAAAAAAAACTAATATAGAAACTACTAACACCCAAAACCGCAAAGGTTGGCCCGAGAAAGATCAGGTAAAGACTCCTGAGTGCGGGACCAGACCAATCTAGTACCACAGCTGTCCAGCGTTGAAAACAAGCACCCTCACGGGAGCTTATACGTTATGGGCAGAATAAAAAACTTGTCACAAAAAAAAAAAAAAAAAAAATGCTCCAACCCATGCTATAATACCATCTACCCCTCCAAACCATGCCCCAAACCATGCTCTAATACCCGATATCCAGTCAAACCATGCTCCAAACCATGTTCTAATACCCACTACCCCTGCAAACCATGCTCCAAACCATGCTCTAATATCCACTACCCCTCCAAATCATGCTCCAAACCACACTGTAATACCCGCTACCCCTCCAAACCATGCTCCAAACCACACTGTAATATGTTATTGAATGTAAAAAGGAGTGAACCATATGGAGTGAGATATGTGCATTTGAAAGTTTTTGACTTTCAAATCTTTTGTATTAGCTAATGCAGCAGCCATTCCATGCTGGCCACATCAGGCGGGCCTGAGCATTAATAGTTACATTCAACAACCAAAAGTAATTTTGATTCTATATGTGTTTCTGATTGAATTATGCAATGTAAGTTTACTAACATATATATGTAACACCCTAACCACTAGACTACAGAGGCCACATGAGCTGGTTGTCTCAGTTCAGGTTATTTGTATATACAACATCATATATACAAGTTGTATGAATACATCCATGTATGTATATACCTTGTATATACGACATCATATATACAAGGTGTATGTATGCATGCATGTAAATACTTGTATATACCTTGTATATATATATTTGACGTATATACTAGTGCATATATAACATTTCTAAATATTGTCCGGTGGCTTTAGTGTTGCCGTATGATGGCCACACAGCACATACATTTGATATATGCACTTTGTTTGTTTGTTGTTTTATGTCCTAGCAACATCTAAGGTCATATCAGAACAGGTACCGACTTGTGAAAGTGCGCACTCATGGCGACTATCCCACTCAATCACATTATCCTGACACTGAGCCGACCAGCCCTTGCCCTATCCTAATAATGCAGAGCGCCAGGCTAGGAAGCAACAAGTATAAATTTTTAAGTCATTGGTTTGACTCGACCAGGGTCTACCAACACGGGAGACGGACACTCTAACTCATTCGGCCATCCCGTCTGGCACTAGTTACTAGTCTAGTATATATATATATGTATATATATATATATATATACACACACCTTGTATATATGATGTCCTATACACAAATAGCGGGAACTGAGACAACCAGCTACATGTGGCCTCTGTAGTGGTTAAGGTGTTGAACTTGTAATCTGAAGTTGTTTGGTCTTATGGGTTCAAACCCCATACAGTCCAAAACCTTTTTACAGTCAACAACAAAAAACTGTTTTCCTTCTATTTGTTTCTGATTGAATTATGCAATGTAATTGTACTGACATATTTTACATTAAAACAAATATAAAATCCTGTTTGAACTACTCTAAAGAAAATTGAAAATACCTCAGTTTTACTGTCCCTTCTCTCCACTCACCCAGCCATCTTCACAACAACAGCTGTCACATGACCAATCTAGGTCAGTCTACACCACCAAGTGGAAAAGTTCAGTACTAAGCATGCACCACCCTGTGGCACAAATTAGAACTATTCCGAGTTCATTTGTTTTCCCGACCACCTATACCTTTTCCCTTTAAGTGTCAGTAGTTGTGAGGTGTCCAGATAAGGTACAACCAGAGGCACCATTAAAGGATAATCAGTTTACGGATAACTATACTCGCATAATGCTTATACAGCACATATATATAAACATATATATCTTGAATATGGCAGAAACTTAAAACCAGCAGGTTATGGAACTTTAAATGAAATTCAAATATAAAATAATATTATTATTCTGATTTCCATCTCCAACTGAAAGATGCAAAGTTATTATATTAGAGGAAAGGGTCGTTATTTTCATAATTTCGGACATTATTATGATTCGAACTTTAATACCTTAGATTGCATTCCAATGATAATTTCTGTAAAATCATCATTAGTAACTCTAATTTTCACTTAGCTCTGTTTAACTAAAGCGATACGCAAACTAAAAACAAGATTTTTTAAAAGCTACCTTAAAGTTGCATAGTTCGATAGTTTTTAGTTTCTGCCATGTTTCTTTTTAGATAAATATATTAGATTCGTTACAATCTACATTCCTTTTTTTTTATATATTTTTTTGTGTACATTAGTTACCTAAGCAGGGGAAATTTCAGTCGCAGACAACTGGGGCCGTATGCACCAATCGGAGTTAAGGCCTTAACCGCGGTTTGACTATCCCCAAACGGCTAACTGTGGAAAATCCGTATGCATCAATCGGTGCCAGCGCAAACCGCGGACCGTAGCCTAGGCTAAGCTATCCCACCTTCAAATCAGGTTTAACTGCTAGCCGGGGCGGTTAGTGTGCATGTGTGGCTCTCAATCTATTCAATGCTGTCATATTTAACAGAATTACATACGCAATAAGTGAAATCTTATCAGTTTAACCCTAAATGCGAAGCGATATTAACGCTGCTGCCGTAGCAGCGGCGATATTAATATTTTCGAATCGATGAATGTAATGTAAACAAACCGCCACCTCCGCAGCGACGTCGATATCCATACTGTCCAACGTCAACTAAATATGGCCGCCGCCATCGCCGCCGAATCGGCGGCTATATATTAGCCCAAATCTATTGAATGCTGTCATATTTAACAGAATTACATACGCCATAAGTTTAATTTAATCAAATTAACCCTAAATTCGAAGCAATATTAAGCCACCGCCGCATTGGCGGCGTTTTTCATATCGTCGACTGGAGGGAATTCCCAAGTCTATAAATAAACTCACGGTCAGCTATCCGCCCAGGCTAAAACATTGGCGCATACCTGTTAATCTTTTTCGCGGACCCCCCACTACCCGCAGCTAGCTGACCGGAGTTAGCGCCTAGCTCCGGTTAAGGCTAGCACAACTTGGTGCATACGGGCCCTGGTCTTCTTCATTCCACTGCTCCTTGCCCTATCCTAGTAATGCCGAGCATCTGGCTAGAAAGCGACAAGTATCAATTTTTAAGTCATTGGCTTAACTCAAGCAGGATTCGAACCCACGATCCCACGATCTACCAACACGGGAGACGGACGCTCTAACTCATTCGACCAGTAACAGGAATAGGAGCATGGTTTGGAGCATGGGTTGGAGGGGTAGCAGGTATTAGAGCATGGTTTGGAGCGTGGTTTGGATGGGTAGTGGGTAATAGAGCATGGTTTGGAGCATGGTTTGGAGGGGTAACGGGTATTAGTGCATGGTTTGAGCTTGTTTTGGAGGGGTAGCAGGTATTAGAGCATGGTTTGGAGTGTGGTTTGGATGGGTAGTGGGTAATAGAGCATGGTTTGGAGCATGGTTTAGAGGGGTAATGGGTATTAGTGCATGGTTTGAGCATGGGTTGGAGGGGTAGTGGGTATTAGAGCATGGTTTGGAGCATTGTTTGGATGGATAGCTGATATTAGAGCATGGTTTGGACTGTGGTTTGGAGGGGTAGTGGGTATTAGAGTGTGGTTTGGAGCATGGTTCGAAAGGGTAATGGGTATGAAAGTGTGGTTTGGAGCATGGTTTGGAGGGGTAGTGGGTATTAGATCGTGGTTTGAAGCATGGTTTGGAGTGGTAGCAGGTATTAGAGCTTAATCCAAAACCTTTTTTTTTTTTTAAATAACCAACATACTAAAGCAAAATAGGATTTAAATTGTTTATCACCGGTGAAAACTACAGATGAAAAGAGGCCCTAAGCTATTTCACTTGTGAGGCCCCTCTCAAAAACGCACTGTTTCCCACGTTATAATGGTATTGTGGTAGCCCACGGTCTTCACACTGCCACACACTCACCGAAGAACGCCAAGATTGAGCAACAGTACGCTTCAACTGGTTTATTGCAAAACCTAGCCGCTCTCTCCGGCATCAACAGTCAATTAACCCGCCCCCTAACTGTAACTGTGCATAGGTGCGTGGCTTGGTATCTGCCGCCACCGCGTGGTAGTGGAGCTCATGTACAGACTGCTACAGTATTATAAAGGCCCTGTCACATTACGGCGTATGGCGGGAGCGTGTCGAAAATGGGAAAAAACTGTGCGGGATGACGTATTGTGACCTTTGGTGACCTCTCGGGTGTTTTTGAGCGTATGCGTAACCTATGAGGAGCGTACGAGGAGCGTATGAGAGCGTACTGTGACATTTTTTGACGGTTTTGAGTGGCATGTGGAGCATATGAGAAGCGTATGAGGAGCGTATGAGGAGCGTATGATTATTTCAGGAGCGCATGAGGAGCGTATGAGGAGCGTATGAGGAGCGTATGCACAACCTATGTTATCTCTCCACGGTCCGCCGCCGGGGGGCTCCTGGGTATATATAGCCTGCAGCAACAGTCTCCCCTCACTCTGCCACCATGCCTGCTAAGAGGAACACCACTGCTGCTGCTTCTGCTTCTGCTACTACTACTACTACTACTACACATACTACTACTACTACACCGGCCTCCAGAGCTGCTGTAACTACAGGAGGAGGACTAGGCCATGGGCATAAAGAGGCAGAGGCAGACTTTACAATGCTCTCCATCACCAGCCTCCTCAGCTGCCTCCACACCTCGCCACTCTCCAGACCACTCTCCACAACACCACTCTCCACAACTCCACTCTACAGAAACCACTCTCCAGAACACCACTATCCACTGGAGGAGCTGGAGATGGAAGTGGAGAGGTCGATGACGCAACGATGGCGTCCCCGCTCCAGCTCACCATCTCCTGCTTCTCTGGGCAGCTCACGGGCGGCGTCCGCCGCCTCCACCACCTCCGCCGCCACCGCCGCCTCCACCGCCTTCAATGCCTCCACCACTACTGGTGGCCTCTCCACGGCAAAGAGACGGAGGGCAAAAAAGAGCGATTCTTCTCTGTCGGTCTTCAAGGAAGATCAGATGCTGGACTTCCTCCAGGAGAACCCCATCATGTGGAATATGAAGCTGACGGATTACCGCCGCTCAGACAGGAAGGCCAAGATGTGGGAGGACCAGGCGACACTTCTGGGGACGACAACAGTCCATCTCCAGAAGTGGTTCAAGTCGCTGCGGGACACCAACACGCAGCTCCACAAGAAAAATAGTGGGGACAGAGCCGCTGACCTGACTGAGCGGGAGGAGTGGATCCTGCGCAAGTTTGGGTTCCTGCGGTCCATCGTCCGTCACTGACCAGAGCCCTGCAGGAGTGTAAGTACATAATCTTTTATCGTTCTGACAAGTGCGGCCGTTAGTATTCTCGTAAAACCGCTTGTATTCTAATTTTGTTATGTTATGCTTTTGTTGTATTTATGTAAATATTCTAGTTATTTGTTAATGTTATTTATTTCTTTAATGTTGAGTTGTTGTGTTGTTGTTCTTAAATCAAGATATTGACAATAGATGTATCGAGATATAATCGTTATAAATCCATGTTTGCATTTAACGTTAATTATTTTTTCTTTATATATTTTTGATTTACTCTTGACTTGTCGTGTCTTTTGTCGAAATATAGATTTGCGTTCATGTTACTTATGTTATTTTATGATTTTGTCTTGCAGTTGGCCACTCCTGTCACGGCTCCGCAGCTCGATGTCAGCCTGGACGATAATGTGCCGACCGATGTGGAGGTGGCGATGGACAAGGAGCTTCCACCTAGCTCCAGGCACAAAGTTGTTGTTGGCTGTCTCGGGACGATCCAGCTGCATGTTCTTTAGCGCTGGGAAGCGTGACCTCATGAGGTTGTGCAGAACAATGCACGCCTTGACGATGATCTTCACGTTGGAGGGGTGGTGCTGCATAGTCGTCAGCAGCACTTGGAAGCGGTTGGCTAGAATGCCAAAGGCATTCTCCACCACTCTCCTAGCTCGGGAAAGCCAGTAGTTGAAGAGTCGCTCGTCATTGTTCAAGCCCCTCTTGCCATACAGCTTAATCATGGTCGGCCGCAGGGGAAAGGCGTCGTCACCGATCAGAAAATATGGCACATCCTTCTGGCCATCAACGAGCGGTTCAGGGTTTGGAAAGCCAATGCTGCCACCTTCAGTGCCCGCCTTCAGCTCGGAGTCGTTGTAAATCTGGGTATCGGACGCGGAGTGCAAACCGCCATTATCTGCCCAAATAAATTTGTAATCCGCATCTACAAGTGCCAACAGGACCACGGAGTAAAAGCCCTTGTAGTTGTAGTAGAGCGACCCACTCTTTGCAGGGCACCGGCATGCGATGTGCTTCCCATCCAGAGCGCCACAGGTATGGGGGAAGTTCCACTTCTCTAAAAAGAGGTCCGCGATGGCACACCACCCTTCTGGAGTCGTCGGACACCTCATGACCTCAGCCATGTACTCGTCGACGATGGCCTGACAGACTTCACGCACTATCAGCGACTGTGTGTTGTGGGGCACCCTCCACCCAAAATTCATGGAGGAGTATTTTGTGCCAGATGCCAGGAGCCGCAGAGTAAGTGCTATTTTCAGCACCGGCTCGAGCGGCACCCTGAAGGTGGTCCATTTTTTTGTGATCCTCGGTGCCACTCACGCCACAATCTCATCAAACAACTTCGGAGGCAGCCGCATGAAGTTCACAAATGACGCGGTGTCCTCGCTGCAGAGCTCGACCATCAGCTTGTCGAACAAGCCAAACTGTGGCCGCCTCCCACTCCAGGGTCTGACCCACACTGATCATCGCCACCGCTCCCTCCTCCTTCTGCTCTGGAGACGGGACGCCAGAAGAACCATGAGGTATAGACCAAGCTCATGGTGATAAAGGGCAACTCTGTAGAAATGCTGGAACTGTACTTGAAGTGCCTGGACATCCATCCTGTATGAGCAGCAGAGCAGAGCAGGAATGACCGAAGAAGGCGTGTGTCGCCTTTATATATCGAGACCATAGGTCGGGCATACGCCGCCATACGCTACTCATATGCTTTGCATACGCTACGAATACGCTCCCATACGCAACTCGTAGGTTCTGCGTATGCTTCATACGCCAGAGATACGCCCGTGATGCAAGTTGAGCGTATGAGTAGCATATGCCGGCGTACCCCTAGCATACATCGGCGTACCCCTAGCATAGAGGAACATATTCCGGCGTATGAGAAGCATATGAGTAGCGTATGAACCATACGGTCCCGTAGGTCGAGATTTTTTGAGCATGCACAAACAAATTTGGACGGACGGACGGGAGAAAGCGTATGGCGGCGTACAACGGCATAAGCCGGCATAGGCCAGCACATGACGGCGTAGCATATGCATAGTGTATGGCGGCGTATGGCGGCATATGCCAACGTATATGATGCAAAGCGCCTATGTCGCCGTACACTCCCGCAAAAAACCCTAATGTGACAGCCCCTTAAGATGTATAATTATGTATTCAAACCATTTTATAGAAACATGAGGATGCTCGGCCGCTGTGAGGACCCCATGCAACTACAAAACACTTCCCCTTCATTTCACCTGTGATGCAATCAGCCTAAATCAATTTAACCAAGTCTGGAAAGAGGAAGGAAAACCAGTCACACAGATGAACAGTGAATAAGTTGTGCTTTATTGGCAGCAACTCCTGTCCATTCCCCTTACATGTGACCTAGCACCTGCACTCCTCCTATGCTGCCAACACTATGTCTCATTATCACTCTAGCCTGTATACTGAAAGCAGTGCCTACAGCCCATGGGACAGGAGTCCTATGGCTGTCTATACACTCAATTTGAATAGGTGAATTTAGATAGCATCAGACAGAGTGTCTGGGGTTCCTGCTCCAAAGTAGGTGTGTCTCACTCAAGAGCTAGGAGTAGAGTGAGTTTTCTCCAGCTTACCTGGAGCAGATTTTTGAATAATTACTTATCTGAGACTAGTGTGTGGTCAGGATAGGCCAAGGGAGTCAGGTGACCAGACATTCCCCAGCCAGCCAATAAGACACTCCCCACAGTCTGGGTGGGTGGCCACCCCCAGTAGGGGCTGTCACTCAAACCAGCTGCAGGTGGTGCACTCTATACATATGCAGATTAGGCAGGTGGGTCGGTCAAGTGGTCATGGGTGAACAGGATGTTGTATAAAGTTACAGATATATATATATATAAATATATATATATATATATATATATATATATATTAAAATTGTCCTTTTTCTCCAATTGTATTCTTTATGAACACATAGAGAAACATTTCAATAATCATGTACTGTCTCCTCCATAGGAACATCTCTTCATTAACTCCAAGCATCATATATAACATATATTTCATATCACTCAGTATCATGTACAATGGGAGTGGGATTCTATTGCTTTTAGTTTACATAACCTGGTTCCCACTCCGGCATCCAAGAATAATAATGCTCTCTGCCAATATATAATTCTTAACCGAAAGTCCGTATATTTTTTCAATTTGCTGCGGGGTGAAATGCCACTGTTATGTATCCAGTCACTCTCTAATACGCGCTACCCCTGCGTCATGGTGGGCAGTGTGATATATGCGTAATAGACGTCTAGACCTGTGGTTAATATATGTTAACGATATGCAGAGTTGGGGACAAAGAGATATGCAAATGAGATGACATCATGGAAAGTTTAGCCGGCGGGTCAAGCGTGCCCTACGCCATGAATAAACCATTCAGTAACCAGAAGTCAAAGTGTTCAGACGTTGTACTTTCACATGGTGTCAGATGAGGAAGAATGCCGCCCGCAAATACTTTGCCGGGATTGCGGCCGCCTGGTCAGCTTGTCCTCAGCAACAACGCAAGATCGAACTGGAAAACATGGATCAGAGCATATGATATATACGCCACTGCGGCAGGTGTCATATTGAAAGGAGAAAAAGTGCAATGCTGCATCTTCCTTCACGTTGCTGGCGAGGAAGCGCAAAAGGTATTTGCCAATATGACTTTTGCTTTCGCAGATCAAGACAAGATCAAACCGTTAACTGAAGCATTTCGAGTTTATTGTGTCGGTAAAAGCAGTGTAATTATCACACGATACATGTTTAATTCGCATAATCAAGCGTCAGAAAATATGGCGACGTACATCACAGCGTTAAGGGACAAAGTCAAAGACTGAATACGGAGCGGTGGAGGAGTCGCTTTTGCGCGATCGAATTGTGGCTGGCGTAAGAAATGTGAATTTGCGGAACAAATTGCTTCAAACTACTGAGTTAACATTGACAAAGTGCATAAGTATGTGTGAAATGAGTGAGTTCAGTTCAGATCTGTTGGAGGACACCAAATCAGACGTGGAAAGTAAAGACATAGATTTCATTCGGAATTATGCTAATGTGCGTACCGGTGCACCGGCGGTCCGGTCAGCGGCGACACCATCTTGGAAATCGCCATCTTGGATTGCCGGCGGCGCCGGTGCAGGAGATTTCACGATCCGCTGCCAGAACTGTGGTTATGAGCACCGCCGGGGAGTCTGCCCAGCGAAAGGAAAGGTGTGCATTGCCTGCAAGAAGATCGGGCACTTCGGGAAGGTCTGTAGGAGCAGGCTCGGGAGAGTCAACGAGCTTCACACGAAGCGCCCGACCCTCACAATGCTGAGCAAGACCCGGATCCGGCGGAAGTCAATGTACTGGCAACGGATCTGTTTGTGGGCGCCGTCGATCGCGGTGCTGGTCGGGATGCCGAGCTGTGGCACGCAATCGTTCGGGTGAACGGTTGTCCTGTCAAGTTCAAGCTTGACACTGGATCGGAGGCAAACATGCTTCCGAGGTTCGTCTTCGACAGAGTCGCTCCGGGGAGGCTGGCGAACACCAGATGTTCGTTGGTGACGTTCTGTGGTCACCGGATCATGCCGGATGGGGAGGCACTGCTTGATATCAACGACAGTGTGCTTCGGTTCCAGGTGGTGCCGGATTGCCAGCCCATCCTGGGCAAGCAGGCTTGTGTGACTTTGAACCTACTGGCACGCATGGATGAGGTGCACAGGGCCAAACCGACGAACGTGGCCAAACCAACGAACATTGCCACACCGACGAACAGTTCCAGCGCAGGGGCAGAGAAGCTGGTAAGCGAATACAAAGACGTATGTCAGGGTTTGGGGTTGATCAAAGCAAAGGCTATCATTCATGTCGATAAGTCTATTCAACCTGTCATAGATCCGCCTAGACGGATTCCGTTTGCAATTCAGAGTAAGGTTCGCAGTGAGCTTGATCGTATGGTAGAGTTAGGTGTTATAGTGGAACAGGATGAACCTACCGAGTGGGTTAATTCTATCACGATCGTAAAAAAAACAAATAAAATTAGAATCTGTCTGGATCCGACTAAATTAAACAAAGCGATAAAAAGAGGGCCGTTCCCAACCAAAACTATTGAGGAGATTATTGCCAAAACAGCTGATGCTAAGTATTTTTCAGTTTTGGATGCGAAGACAGGGTATTGGCAGATAGAATTGGATGAGGAAAGTTCACGTTTGTGCGCGTTCAATACTCCGTGGGGCCGATACAGGTACACACGCTTGCCTTTTGGCATCAAAACAGCGGGCGACATTTTTATTCAGGAGATGCACCGTGTCATGGGCGACATACCCGGTATCGGGATAGTCACGGACGATATTTTGGTATATGGGTCAACGGTTCAGGAACATAACGAGCGGCTCAGAGCTGTTTTGGACCGAGCTAGGTCGGTTAATCTTAAATTAAATGATGCTAAATCGTTGCTATGTAAAACTACAGTAAACTATGTAGGTCATCAACTTACCCAGCAGGGTGTAAATCCTGATCCAGACAGAATACAAGCAATAGTAGACAAGCCAGAGCCGCGTGACAAACAAAGCGTCCAAAGGTTCCTGGGCATGGTTGGATATGTGCACAAGTTCATACCCAACATGTCCGAGATAGCTAAACCACTACGCACACTCCTAGCCAAGGACGTGGCGTGGCACTGGCAAGTCGAGCAGCAATGTGCGTTCGATAAATTGAAAGAGAAGTTAAGAACTGCTCCTGTATTGACATATTACAATGTTAAGAAGCCTATTGTAATTCAGGTAGATGCTTGTCAGTCAGGTTTGGGAGCCGGGTTGATGCAAGATGGTAAACCAATCGCACTCGCATCTCGTGCGCTTAATGCAGCGCAGTGTGGATATGCCACTATTGAAAAAGAAATGCTCGCCATATGTTTCGGATGCCAACGGTTTCATGAGTATATATTTGGCAAGGAAGTTCAAATTCAGACAGACCACAAGCCGTTGGTAGCCATAATGCAAAAACCAATACACAAGCTGTAGGCTAAAATGCAAAGAATGCGAATGCGATTGCAGAATTACAATATTCAGTTATGTCATGTGAAGGGCTCTTTGATGTTTTTTGCAGACACGTTGTCCAGGGCGCATACCGCCAAAGTAGGTCATGATAGCCTGTTCGATGACACGTTCTGCGTTGCTGCAGTGGACGTGCAGTCGTCGAGTCTGTTGAGTAAAATTGTAGCTGAGTATGAAAAAGATGTGTCTATGTCTATGTTGATCTCACACATTGAAGATGGGTGGGACACTACACGTATACAGACACCACCGTGTCTGAGACAGTACATTCCGTACAAGCATGAGTTGACAGTTGAAAATAATCTTGTAATGAACGGCAATCGGGTGGTGGTTCCTCCAGCTCTTCGTGGTGAAATGATGGAGGCGTTGCGTGAGGCGCATTTGGGGGTGACTAAGTCCAAGCAGTTGGCGCGGGACTGTATGTTTTGGCCAAATATTAACAAGCAAATCGAAGATAAAGTCAGTCGGTGTGACACTTGTCAAAACAACTGGAAAAATTTGCATAACGAGCCATTGATAAATCACCCGATCGCCTGTCAGCCATATGACAAAGTGGGGGCCGATTTATTTGAGTTAAATCATAAGAATTACCTGATAACTGTAGATTACTACACCAAGTTTCCAGAGGTAACGCTTTTGGGCGATACGTCGTCTGTCACTGTTATTGAAGCGTTAAAAGACAACTTTGCAAGGCACGGTATTCCTAGTCAGGTAGTGTCGGATAACGGTCCACAGTTTAAGAGCCATGAGTACAGGGAGTTTGCACTGCATTACGGGTTCAAGGCCGTGTATTCCAGTCCACAGTATCCACGTAGCAACGGTCAGGTTGAACGGTTCGTACAAACAGTTAAGGACATGTTAAAGAAGTGTGAGAAAACTGGAGCTGATTTTCAGTTAGCATTGCTTAATTATCGCAATACTCCGTTGCCTGTCCTGAACGTATCTCCAGCACAGTTGCTCATGAGCAGAAGGTTGAGAGGCAGATTACCTATGGCAAAGGGTATTTGGTGCCTGAAACGCAGGGTCCTAAGAAAAGGCAGACAGCTCAGCGGCAGGGCAGTCAGAAAGCGTTTCATGACCGGAAGTGCGGTAAGGCGCACAAGCCCATGAAAGTTGGAGATAAGATAAAGTACAAAAATAATGCTGGGGAATGGAAAAAAGGTGTTATTTTGGGATGGACTGGGGTGTCCGGGAGTGAATATCAGATTTGAAATGAGTCAGGCAACATGTTATATCGTAACCGGGTACAAATCATTGGAGCGCCAGTGGAGGGGCGACCCGAGTTGGTCGTGCAGACGCAATCTGGGTCAGCGTCAGCGACGCAATCTGGGTCAGCGTCAACGCCGAATGTAAACAGTACGGTTAATCTAAGTAGGTCAGGTCGGCTGATAAGGCCGGCGAGCAGGTTAGATCTATAGTAGGTCAGTGTGCTTCCGACGGTTGCAGGATTAACATGTGCATGTACGGTTAAGTTTATTTCAGCTTTTGTGTTTACTGTTGATACATATGGACAATATGAGATATCAGGCATTACGGCCTGATTGTGAGGACCTAAGTGCATTGTGCACTCAGACATTTGCAAAGTTAAGTGCGCATATATTTGATATTGTATATTTTGTGTTTCTTCATTGTTATTTTGTAACATTTCATGTTTCAGAAATACTTTGAGGGGGGGGATGTGATATATGCATAATAGACGTCTAGACCTGTGGTTAATATATGTTAACGATATGAAGAGTTGGGGACAAAGAGATATGCAAATGAGATGACGTCATGGAAAGTTTAGCCGGCGGGTCAAGCGTGCCCTACGCCGTGAATAAACCATTCAGTAACCAGAAGTCAAAGTGTTCAGACGTTGTACTTTCACAGGCATGTTGGCCATCAAGTATGCCACTCAAATATTGTGTCAAAAACACTCAACACTGTTGTAGGCTACCCATCCTGATATGACCTTAGATGTTGCCGGGATGTAAAACAACAACAACCGGACGAGATGGCCGAATGAGTTAGAGCATCCGTCTCCCGTGTTGGTAGACCATGGGGTTGAACCCTGGTCGAGTCAAACCAATGACTTAAAAATTGATGCTCGTCGCTTTCTAGCCAGGTGCTTTCTAGCCAGGTGCTCGACATTGGATTTGTTGACGAGGTCAACATGTGTAATTTGGCCACGAGGCAACGGCTAGGGAGTTTTCTTCGTTAACCACTGTACTACCCCTGCTCATTCCGCTACTGCCCTCCGAACAAGCCACTTCGCTCTCAACTCAGACTGCAAGTAACACGTGCGACGGTACACTAGTAGATTCGAGGCTTCGTGATGGCCCCAGTAAGGAAGCGTGGGGGCAGGCAGCCAAATACCGCTGTAGCGAGGAGGGCTCAACCGATAAGGCGGGCAAGAGCTAGAGGTGGGCAGCGGCCGGGGGAAGTGAGTCAGGACGCGGCGGTGCCAGGAAATATCACGCCACGTCCAGTGCCTTTGGTGCCAGCTAGAGGGGCGGCAAGGAGACGTGGTCCAGTTCATCAGATAAGGCAACAGAACGCGCAGATGGAAGCGGATTTTGCTGCTAGGCTGGCCGCGCTGGAACGGGTAGCGGCGGCGGCGGGCGGCCCCGCCCCCCCCGGGTCTGTGCCCGCCTCCCCAGCGCTTACACCGGCCCACCTGCGGGTGCAGCCGGCTGCTCAGTCAACCCACAGGCCGGGGTTGCCTCAGCCTTTTCCCGCTGTGTCACCTGGTCCGGAGCGGTTCACCCCGCGTGTCACTCGTGCAGTGGCAGCAAGTCAAGTTCTGAATTCCCCATTGGGGCCTCCGTCAGCAACGGCTCGGCACCTCGTGGGCGCAGTAGGGGTCCCGCAGCAGGTGGTAGCGCAACCTATGCGCCTGTCACCGCAGATACAGCAGCAGCCCCCGTACCCGCAAGTCACGGCGGACGTGCTGCTAGAGTCGGCACAAGCTCTACAAAAACCGAAAGGTACGGTTAACCTTCCTCATCATTTTGTTACGCGCGGAGATGGTGGTAGGAAGATAGCGCTAGGGGAGGCCACGTGGGCAGAATATTTTGCCGCGCTAAGAAGAATTATGGCCCAGCCCTGTTTCCCTCGCCATTGGGTGCCCGCTCTGTTAAACCATGAGGAAGAACTGGCTATTATGGCGATTACATGGGACTGGCCGACGTGCCGCAGGTGGTCGGAGAAAGTGTTTCAGATGGTGGCTGATGGGAGAATTAAGGAAGGGTGGCATGACAGTCTAGCTATTAAAGGCCTGCAGAGGGATGTCTGCACAGAGGCAGTCCGTGCGTTGCAGGCAAGGCCGCAGCCGTTTCATGTGGCCGAGTACACGCGGCAGGCGGTGCATTCGGCAGTGAACCAGCAGGTGGCGGCTCCGGCAGTGGCGGTGGCGCCCACAGGCACGCCGATTAACAGTAGGGACGATTTTTCTAAGGAGGTAGTCGGTAAACCGTGCTACCTCTGGAATTGGGGTAAGGAGTGTGGGTTTGTGGCGTCCCATGGTGTACTTCCCGAGCGGTATCCACACATTTGCGCGTGGTGTGCGTACAAGTTCAAGAGACAGCTGGTACACAAGGAGCAGGACTGCCTTAAAAAGAGGCGGTTTACCGATAAGAAAGCAGCGTCTGACAATACGCCAGCAGTTCCCCCTGTAAGTGTTCGTAATTGTGCTTGTATTTTGCCGTCGACATGTACATGTAAGTTAGAGGACTCTCCGCGGCGGCCTGACCACGTGGTGGCGGTTGCGCTGTCGCCCCCTCCCTCCCAGGTTGCCCCACCCGGTTCTCCAACCCACCTGTGGGTCAACCCCCTTTCCCCCTCACCCCAGCAGTCTATTGACCACGCCCACCCAGTTCATAGCAGTAGCCAAATGGACGGGGGTGAAGCACGGGTGGTAGCGGGGCAGCACACGGGTGGGCAGCCGGGCGTGGTGTTGCTGGGGGGTGGTGAGCATGCTTCTGCGTTAGTTGATTCGGTGGGGTGGGAAGCGAGGACAGAGGGTTGTGATAACCGGTGTTTGTCGCTGGATATCCCGCCTGTGACTTTTGACTGGTTCGGAATACCGGTTGGGGTAGCTCTGGCCCTGGATACTGGTTCTTTACCTAGAGTCCTGGTTCCTCCTCCGCCTTCCCCGGTAAATATTAGCACTACTTTGTGTGGGTTTTGGCCGGTCTCTGAACCACACCAGTGGTCTCAGTGGATTGACTATATGTTGATATATGACACGGTAAGGGCGATAGGTTTGCCAAATTATTTAGAAGCGAGAGTGCCGCTTCAGTCAGGTCTGTTTATTCCGAAATGGCGGGAGTTGTTGGTCGATTTCCCGGATGTGTCGTTAGTTGATCATTTGGAGTTCGGCTGGCCAATTGATTATACCGCGGCTCATATTCCAACTCCGACATTGAGAAATCATGCTCTGGGAGCGGAAGCGGATTTTCATATTCTTAATTTCATAAATACTGAGTTATCACATAGTGCACTGCTGGGCCCGTTTCTGGTCGCTCCGTTCTCGCCTTGGTTTCAATGTAGCCCAATGATGACACGGCCCAAAAAGAATTCAAGTGCAAAAAGGATAATAATTGATCTGAGTTTCCCGTCGGGGAGGAGTGTGAATGCGGGAATACGGAAAGGGTATTATTTGGGGGAACCATTTAATTTTACTCTGCCGTCGGTCTCTACGTTAACGGACCGGTTAACAAGGGTAGGCCCGAATGCATGGCTCTGGGGGGCGGCCTGGCACGAGCGTACCGTCAGCTCAGGGTGTGCCCGCTCTCGTTTCCGCTGTTGGGCATATCACTCGGGGGAAAATTCTATTTAGATTTGGCACCTCCGTTCGGGTGCAGGACATCAGCATTGGCCTGCGCTAGGACGACTCGGGCGCTGGTCTAGCTTTTAAGGAATGAGGGTTTCTTTGCACTGTGTTACCTCGATGACTTTATAGGCATCGAGGTAACACAGAGCAGGGCGCAGCAGGCGTATGATAGGTTCTTGGGTCTGGCGAAAGAATTGGGGTTAGCGTTGGCACTTGAGAAATGTACTGCTCCGGCCACTATGATAACCTGGTTGGGTTTTGTGATTGACGCGGAAAAAATGACAGTAACGCTTCCAGAAGAAAAAGTCAAGGAAGTGTTGTCGGACTGTATTTTGTGGTCTGCTAAGAAGACGGCGTCCCGTAAGCAGTTTCAGAGTTTAGCTGGGAAGTTGCAGCATTTATCTAAGTGCATAAGACCGACTGCTCGGTTTTCTAATAGGATTCTGACAGCTTTACGAAATTCACCATATCATGGCTTGCATGAGTTTGACTCCGATATCCTTCTAGATTTGGACTGGTTTGTGAAATTTGCAGGGAAATATAATGGGGTTCAGTTACTCCCGAGTGCGCCGAGGGAGGAATGGGTCCTTGAATGCGACTCAACACTGAAAGCGGGACGAGCGTTTTCTAAGGCTAAATTTTATTCAGCGGAATACTCAGCTGAGGTCATTCAACGGAGGTTGTCGATAGCTCAACTGGAAGCTTTGAACTTGGTACACGCTGTTTCCCAGTTGCTGCCAGACGAGCCGCACAATTTCAAAGTCTTAGTTAACACTGATAATGCGGCATTGCAACAGGTGTTGGAGTCAGGAAAGGGCAAGGATAAGTTTCTTTGCGCGTGTGCTCGACAGCTGTGGCTGCTGGTGACGAAGTTGAATTTTGAGCTAGAAATAAGACAGAAGCCGGGGGTTACCCTTATCCTGGCAGATGCACTAAGTAGAGCCCCGCACTCAGAGCTAAGTAAAGTTAAGGCATCTCAGATATGTAATTCTTTGAAGCTCGAACAGATAACTGTATTGTTGAATTTAGATATATTAGATTTCGCATTGTGAGTTGATGTTACCTGGAAGATATTTGTATGTTTGCCTATATCTTCCAGGCTACTCGCTGAAGCACCACCAGAGACTGCTCAACGTGTACTCCAGCGCATTGGCCGACCGTACATGGACTAATAAAGCGGGCCATGTCAATTTGTATATCAATTTCTGTAACTGGCATAATGTCACTGTTCATAATCCGTCTACCTATGATTTACTCTCGTTTTTGCTATTCCTTAGTGACCATCTCAAAGCTTCCGGGTCCGTGTTAAATTACTTCAGCTCGGTAAAACTCTGGGTGACATCGGTATCTATGGATGCATCGGTCTTCGAAGCACCTGAGATCCGAACCATGAAGCGTGGCATCTGTAAAAACTCGCTACACACGACGGTAAGAGCCCCTCCCGTCTCTCCACCAGAGCTTAAAGCTATAATATCCTTCCTCTATGATATCTCACCGCCGCCCATGGTTCTGATCACAGCTCTTCTAATCTGTTATCTAACGATGATTCGTCAGAGTAATTTAGTAGTGGTCTCTCATACAGCACAAGCTACGCCTCACGTGATAAAATTTGAAGATGTAGAGTTAACGGCTAATGCTCTCCTTGTGACTATACGCTCGACAAAAACACGGGATTTGTCTGCTAGCCCTGTGGTATACCGACTGCCCACAATACCTTTGTCTCTCTGCTGCCCCGTCCGCGCGTGGCGTGGATACCTCACAACTATAACCCCGTCCCCGAGTGCCCCGGCTTTGATGCTACCCTCTGGGCTCCCCTTGACTGCGAGCACGCTCCTCAGGGCGCTAAGAATCGCGTCGGCGGTCGCGTTTCATAAGGACAAGGGTTATACTCTGCATAGCTTGCGGAGAGGTTCGGCCCAGGCTTGTCAGGGTGCCGGCCTGATGCTAGAAAGTATCATGAAAGCTGGTACCTGGGAATCTGATGCTGTAAAAACTTACCTGAAACCAATTCATATTGGAGCCGCCCCAGCAGCACTCTCTTTACTTTTGGTTTGAGTGCTGTTACTAGATAGAGCGTTAACCGTTCTGCGCTATATTCCTGTGTTCATGTTATGATAACCTGTACTGTTTCTATCTTGCCTTAGTACTTGTCACGGACCGAAAAACTCGGTCGACTGCGCACACAGAGCTACTTCGCGTCTGACTTGATGCCACATTCTCCTGTTATTATCGGACATCACGATTTATCGTAATTATTGACTCCGTTATTTTGACTCTGTATCCGCTACTACTAGTACTAGTGTCGCTCCTGGAGTATTGATTAATTTTGTTACATTAATAATAAATTTTGCTATGTCCATTTTGTTTCTGCCTTACTTGTCTCGTGCGCCGAATTGGATTTGTTGACGAAGTCAACATGTGTAATTTGGACACGAGGCAACGGCTAGGGAGTTTTCTTCGTTAACCACTGTACTACCCCTGCTCATTCCGCTACTGCCCTCCGAACAAGCCACTTCGCTCTCCCACCCACCCACCCAGGTGTGAGTGCTGTTACTAGATAGAGCGTTAACCGTTCTGCGCTATATTCCTGTGTTCATGTTATGATAACCTGTACTGTTTCTATCTTGCCTTAGTACTTGTCACGGACCGAAAAACTCGGTCGACTGCGCACACAGAGCTACTTCGCGTCTGACTTGATGCCACATTCTCCTGTTATTATCGGACATCACGATTTATCGTAATTATTGACTCCGTTATTTTGACTCTCTATCCGCTACTAGTGTCGCTCCTGGAGTATTGATTAATTTTGTTACATTAATAATAAATTTTGTTATGTCCATTTTGTTTCTGCCTTACTTGTCTCGTGCGCCGAATTACTTGTTTAATGCCTCGGTCACAAATGCGTTACGGCGTGCCTGCAGCGGTTACGTAAGTCGCCGCATCGGCCAGACCGTATGGCGACGTACGATGAGTTACAATCGCCATACGGTAACCGTACCTTTTTGTTGCTCGCCGCAAGGTGTTGCAGGTTTTTTTAAAGTCGGAGTTATCTTAACTTCGTAAAATCACAACATCGCAGGCCCCAAGGAACCCACAACACCGTACGGGCACATTTTTGGACATCAATACTTATACTTATACTTATCCTCTTCTGCTTAAGAAATTAGGCATCAATGCCTGTTAGCAGCTTTGGCCCGTCTAAGTGGGACCTAGTGAAATTATAGTTTTCGTGCGGCAAGCTTTGACTGTAACAGTAAATTACCCAGTGCTTATCGAGGCGTCCTTTGAAAGAGTTTAAGCTTGGGGCGTTCACTACATCAGCTGGTAGTCTGTTCCAAGTGTTCCCGGCTCTTTCAGTGAGGAAATTTTGACAAACTCGCTTGTTAGTTCTAGTCAAGATAAAAACTAATGCATTGAATCCTGCACACAATTGTCTGTTCGAGCAACATGACGAATCCAGGTATGAAGCCAGGCCGAATTACATCTGGCCACTGAGGCTCCGAATGAAACCTCATTTGGAGGCCTTGGGCGTGGATTTGGACATGTTGGAGGATGCCAAAGTCCCAGAACATCCCCCGTGGTTGTTGAGAAAGGCATCGGTTATCCTCCGACTCACGGAACTGAGGAAGTCTGGAGGACATCCACTCGAGTACCAAGGACTGCATGCAGAGATTCAAGGCCAGTTTGCAGACCACCTCTCCATATACACTGATGGTTCGAAAGACCAAAGCCGGGTAGCTGCTGCGGCAGTCTGCCAAGGGGAAAAATTTGGTGTACGTTTGCCCGATCAGAGCTCGATTTTCACTGCAGAAGCCCGAGCACTCCTCGCTTTGGAATGTATCGAGGTATCCAAACACACTAACTATGTTATATACAGTGATTCGTTCTCTTGCCTCCTGGCTGTTGCTGGACTGAAAACGAATCACCCTATTCTAGCAACGGTCATTTATAAAATGAACCAACTGACAACGGATGGGTATGACATCCACCTGTGCTGGGTGCCTGGCCATGCCGGCATACAAGGAAACGAACGCGCTGATCGGGCTGCGAAGAAGGCCCTGAACTGTGATCTTGAACCGTGTCTGATCCCTCACTCTGATCTGAAACCACTAATAGCCACCCACATAAAATCCAAATGGCAACATGAGTGGGATGAAAACATTAATAAACTTAAAGAAATTGAACCATCTGTGGGAAAGCCACCACAGACTCATGCGGGAAGTCGGCGGGACCAAGTGGTCCTTAGCCACTGCCGTATTGGCCACTCGTGGCTTACACATGCTTTTCTGCTCAAGGGGGAACCTCCCCCTGAATGTATTGGGTGTCAGTCCCCGCTGACACTCAAACACATTTGACTAAGTTGCATTGATTTTTTGGCCCTGCGCCAACGGTTCTCCACTGCAGACAGTATGCATGACCTTTTTACTAAGGTAAAACAGGAAAACATTTTAGCCTTTTTGAGGGCAGCTGGACTGTACCACCTCATATAGTTTACTAAATAGATTCTATCAATTATTAATACAACTTTTCTTTTTCTATGGGAATTTGTTTCCCTTGACCACAAATATATGATTGTGAGCTTTCTAATTTAATGAGTGTCTATTGCCACATAATTGATTGTCTGCTTTTACATGTAAAAGCGATGGTTTGAACAAAAAACAAACATTTCTCGCCGTGAATATGGCCTATGCTGCCGACACGGCGTAAAGCAACCAATCAATCAAACATGTTAGTTCTGGGTTTGACGATCTTCTTATTACGCCCTCTGAATATCAATATGGTACAATATTCATGTTTGTATGATCAATATTAAGAAAGTTACGTTTTTATATATTAAATACGTACATAAAGTTAAAGACAAACCCCAAGGTGCCTTGCGGTGACCGTATGATTTGTGAATATATAAACCGCAAACCGTAACGCCGTAACAATTGCATAAACTGCAATGCACACCGCAGACCGCAGCACCATACGGCGCCCGCAGCATTTGTAACCTAGGCATCAGCAGGGGAAATTTCAATCGTGAACAATTGGTCTTCCTTATTCCACTGCTCCTTTCCCTATCCTAATAATGTACCCCCCCCACAAAAAAAAAAAAGAACCAACCAACACTGCAGTACCACCCGCAGCTGGTAGGTAACCTTGGCGGCCCGAGGCTTGCCGGTGTGGCGGTTTCAGCGCCCGGTCAGTTTCAGCGCCCTGCCGTGGCTTCTGCGCATGTGCGGATTTTAAGAGATGGTCAAAACACCCGTGGCCTCGCCAGCTACAAGCTCAGCTGGTGCCCGGCAGTGTTAGGGACCGATTAGGCCGAAATCTATTGAATGCGATCATATTTAACAGAATTACATACTCAAATAATGAAATTTAATTAAATTAACCTTAAATTCCAAGCGATATTAACGTAGCAGCTAGATCGGCGTCGAATCGCCGAGTGTAAACAAAACAAATAGCAGTGCTCGCCACAACATGCGAAAACCCGCGCATGCGCAGAAGCCATGGCAGGGCGCTGAAACTGACCGGGCGCTGAAACCACCACACCGGTGTCGCAGTTTGAGTGCCCTGCAAGTTTGAGCGCCCTGCCAGTGGTTGTATACTTTTTTGTAAAATAGATTTAAAAGCTTTCATTGGATCGATTAAAAATATCTTAATGCGCAATTGAAGAGGAAGATCTGAAGTATTTAATGTAACCTAAGAGCAATTTACTCTGACAGTATTAAAAACAGGTAATAGTGAAAGTTGGGATATTCTGAGTGTCAGTGTCAGTGTTAGCTTTACCAGATCATGGCCTCAAAAACTATTTTCGCAAAATAAATTCAAGAACTTCCAATTGGCTGATTAAAAAAAAAGCTGAATGTGAAATTGTAGAGAAAGATCTGAACTATTTAATAGAAACAAGAGAAATTTGCTTTCAAAGCACCAAAAATCACAAATTACTGTGATAGTTAGGGTGGTTTTAATGTTGTCTCTATCCGCGCATGCGCAGAAGCAACAGAAGGGCGCTCAAACTGGCAGTGCGCTCAAACTGCGACACCGGACCTGGTGTTGCGGTTTTCCAGGGACACCAGTTTGCGAGGGACACATCACTTCTGCACATGCGTCAAAATCGAACAGCATCGTCACTAACCTTATAAATTTACTATAATGTTTTTGGTAAAGATGTTTTCTATATGTGTATCAAACGATTTGTTTCTAGATGGTGTAATTTGAGAGATATTTGACTTCTTCTGTATTTTCTGTATGAACATTGCTCACGACCATTGACAATGCCTTGAGTTTGATGGTACTCGCAGTGCAAAACGTTAGTTTTATTCAAAATTAATAGAAATCAAGAACCTTAACCGTATAAATTTAATATAGTCTTCACGGTAAAGATGTTTTCTATATGTGTACGAATTGATTTGTTTCTAGATGGTGTAATTTGAGAGATATTTGACTTCTTCTGTATGAAGATTTGCTCACGGCCGTTAACAATGCATTTGAATGGAAGTGTCCCTGGCAAACTGGTGTCCCTCGGAATACGCATCACCGGCTGAGCGCCCACAAACTAAGAACTGGATCACAAAACAAAACAACAAATAAAAACGCCGTCTGGCATTCAGTCAACTACCAAGACGCTCCAGTTAAACCTGTGGTGCATTCAGTCACACCGAAACCCGCGCGCACTCCTGCCATTCCCCGACTGTGCTCTAAGTCTATGTCTAAAATAGCTGTGTCTTCAGCCGTTGACGCCTTCTCTACAAATGACTGCGTGACGTCACCGAATCTCGTCACGTTCTAGAAGAAGCTTACCAACTGTCGTCTGCCTGACATCAAGAACTCAAGTAAATTGCATTTTCTTATTTTCAATACATGATGATGTAAGCACACACACATCCATATTATATACGTACGCGCACATATATAGGATACTTAGGTCACAACTACTGCAATGGTCCCGTCCTGATATGACCTTAGATGTTGCTAGGACGTAAAACAACAACAAACAAACAAACTGCGATGGTTTGAACAAAGATCAAACATTTCTCGCCGTGAATATGGCCTATGCTCCCGACACGGCTTAAAGCAACCACCAACCAATCAATCAATCAACCAATCAACTGCGTCGCCGTACCGTGCTGCGGTCTGCGGTGTGTCTTACGGTTAAAAAAGATGCCGTGCGGTGACATGCCTTGCGGTGACCGTACGATTTGTGAATAGATCAACCTTAGACCGCAACGCCGTAACTTTTGATTGACAGTGGTATACACAACAGAGTGAAGTTCTCGTTGACATTAATTGATTAGATGAGGCCTGTCGTGTGTTCTCGTTGTGCAACCAAGATACCTTTCCTCGATACATGTATAGCTGCCGTAAAAACTAGGCGCAACCAGAGCGGAGGATATATATATTATACACCATGCATTTGATGAAAAGTAGATTATTGAAAATTGAAATGCCACATTCTTGTCAAACATCCATTATCAGGGTGATATCAACACTTATTTTGAATATACGCAAACAAACTACCAGCTGTTGAAAAAATGTATTCATCTAGAAAGATCTGACATTCCAAGAAAAGCAGGAATACTGTAGGTTAGGGGAGGAACTGAGGGCCCACAAAACGGAAACTAAACCTTCCTAAAATCACCTTAAAATAATTGTCTCGCCCTCCTACGCCAGGCCCAGGCCCTAGGCATAAAGGTGTTTTTTTTTTTACAAAGTTATTTACAAAAATAAATGTCTCGCCCTTCTACACCAGGCCATAGGCATTGAGACCGCAAGAAATGTTGCGGTGACCGTACGATTTGTGAATAGATAAACCGCAACACCGTAACATTTGCATAAACCGCAAGACACACTGCAGACCGCAGCACCATATGGCGATCGCAGCATTTGTGACCTATACTAGGCAAATCACTTGCATTTGACAATCTCACTGAATCTGAACATACTGTCTTGATACTGACCAGATAAACTACTGAAATCATCAAAAATACTATTATAGCTGTGTAAGATTGTTCATGCCAGTATAATGTTATTAGGTGATACTCTTACACTAAATTACCCATAGGTGTAATATATGCATAAAAGACATCCAGGCACATGTGGAGAACAAAGGAATATGTAAATGAGATGATGTCAGAGTTGAAAGGGTGCCGGCGGTCTAGGGCCCTGGATGTGAATAAAACATTCAGTATCCAGAAGTCAAAGTGTTCAGACATCATACTTTCACATGGTGTCAGATAAGGACGATGCCGCCTGCTAACACACTGCCGCGCCTCAGGCCACCAGGTCAGCTCATCCTCTGCAACAACTCACGATCGAACTGGAAAACATGGATCAGAGCATATAATATATATGCCATGTCTTCAGGAGTTGTAACGAAGACAGAATGAGTGCAATGCTGTATCTTTCTTCATGTCACGGGCGAAGAAGCCCAATAGGTTTTCGCCAACATGTCAATCACGCTCGCTGAGCAACACAAGATCGGACCGCTTATGGAGGCGTTTCAAGCATATTGTACCGCTAAATATAATTTGATAATAACACGCTACCGTTTCATTTCTCATAATCAAGCCACAGAAAACATGTCCACGTATATCACAGCCCTCAGAGACAGAGTGAAAGATTGTGAATATGGGCCAGTGGAAGAATCGCTTTTGCGCGATCGGTTGGTGGCTGGAGTCAAGAACATTAATTTGAGAAACAAAATGCTTCAGACAGTCAATCTTACTCGGGAAAAATGCATAAACATGTGCGAGCTCAGTGAGTTCAGTTCTGACCAATTGGAGGAAAAGAAATTGGACGTGGAGGTTAAGGAAATCGATTTTCTGAATAGATATACAACTGTGTGTACCGGTGCACCGGTGGTTCGTCCGTCTGGGCCACCATCTTGGAAATTGCCATCTTGGAAGGCCGGCAACAGCGCCGGTGCAGGCGAATTCAAGGTCAGAACTATGGTTACGAACACCGCCGGGGATTCTGTCCGGCCAGGGGCAAAATGTGCATTGCTTGCAAGAAGTTCGGGCACTTCGGCAAAGTTTGCCGGAGCAAACTTGGCAGAGTAAATGAGTTGACCCTCACAACATTGAACAAGACCCAGATCCGGCGGAAGTCAATGTGTTGACGACGGATCTGTTTGTTGGTGCCATCAACCGCAGCACCGAACAAGATGCCAAACTCTGGTATGCGACCATCCGAGTGAACAGTCATCCAGTCACATTCAAGCTTGACACAGGATCGGAGGTGAACGTTCTTCTGAGGAACATCTTTGACAGAGTCGCACCGGGGCGGCTGGCGAACACCCGGTTTTCGCTCATGACATTCTCGGGGCATCGAATCACTCCCTATGGTGAGGCGTCGATCAGGATTGCCGGCAGAAACTTTACATTCCAAGTGGTGCAGGACTGCCAGCCCATCTTGGGTAAACAGGCTTGTGTTGTGTTGAACCTGTTGGTGTGTGTGGACACGGTACATTCTGGCGTGCCGATGAACATTTCCACCCAAACAACATCCACAGCTCGCAAGCCGAAGATCTGGTAAGCAAATATAAAGACGTTTTTCAAGGTTTAGGTCTGATAAAGTCGAATGCTGCCATTCATATTGACAAATCTGTACAACCTGTTGTCGACCTGCCTAGCAGGATCCCATATGCGATTCAAAACAAGGTGCATGACGAGCCTGATCGATTGGTAAAAATGTGTGTAATTGTTGAACAAGATGAACCTATTGAGTGGGTTAATAAGATAAGGATTTGTCTGGATCTGACTAAGTTGAACAAAGCTATCAAGAGAGGGCCATTCCCTACTAAAACTATTGACAAAATTATCTCCAAGATGGCGAACAAACAGTATTTCTCAGTTTTGGACGCTATGACAGGGTATTGGCAGATAGAACTAGACTGAAAGTTCACTATTGCACACTCCATGGGGCCGGTACAGGTACACCCATCTGCCTTTTGGCATCAAAATAGCCGGTGACATTTTTATTCAGAAATGCACCATATCACGGGTGATCTACCCGGTATAGGTATAGTAACGGACGATATTTTCGTGTATGGGTCAACCATGGAGGAACAAAACGACAGACTGATAGGAGTGCTGGACCGAGCTAGGTTGGTAAATCTTAAGTTAAACGATTCAAAATCTTTGATATGCAAAACTACAGTAAAGTATGTAGGTCATCAACTTACCCAACAAGGCGTGAAGCCAGATCCAGACAGAATACAAGTGATTGTAGACATGCCAGAGCCACGTGACAAACAATGCATGCAGAGGTTCCTGGGCATGGTTGGCTATGTGCACAAGTTCATACCAAACATGTCCGAGATCGCTAAGCCACTGGGCACGCTCCTTGCTAAGGATGTCACATGGCACTGTCAAAGCGAACAACAAGTTGCGTATGACCAACTCAGAGAGAAGTTGAGAACTGCTCCTGTATTGGCATATTACGATGTAGACAAACCGATTGTCATTCAGGTAGATGCTTGTCAGTCAGGTCTCAATCAATCAATGGGTGCCGTCTTCTCGAAGAAGGTTGGCTGCAATGGACCTCCATCTCTTCCTGTCATTCGTTCCTCTCACACATTCCGCATAGCTCATTGCTGTGCACTCAGTGATGTTGTCCATCCATGTTGTTCTCCTTCTCCCTCTTGGTCTTTTCCCTTCTATCTTCCCCTCCAGTATTCTTCTCTGTGATTCCTGGTGTCGTATCATGTGGCCAAAGTATTTAATTTTTCTGTTTTTGATCGTTTGTATTATCTGTCTCTTTATTTTCATTCTTGTTAGGACCTCCACGTTGCTTATCATTGCTGTCCATTGAATTTTTAACATTCTTCTGTATTGCCACATTTCAAATTCCTCGAGCTTTGTTGTTATTGCTTTCTTCAAAGTCCATGTCTCGCAGCAATATAAAAGTGTAGACCACACATAGCATTTTAGCAGTCGGAGTCTTGTTTTTATATTTATGTCTCTAGATGTTAGTACTTTCTGCATCTTTAGAAATGTTGTTTTGGCAATGTTTATTCTCTGTTTAATCTCTCTTTCACATCCGCCATCACTAGTTATTAAATGGCCCAGCTACACAAATGACTGTACCTGCTCCAAGATTACACCATTAACTTTTATCTCTGCTCTTGGTTTGTATTCCTTTCTGCTGACAGGAATACAAACAGTCAGGTCTAGGTGCTGTAATAATGCAGGATAACAAACCAATCACACTCACATCTTGTGCGCTCGACTCAGCGCAGTGTGGCTATGCCACTATTGAAAAAGAAATGCTCGCAATATGTTTCGGCTGTCAGAGGTTTCATGACTTATCTTCTGCAAAGAAGTTCAAATTCAAACTAACCACAAACCATTGGTGCCGATAATGCAGAAGCCAATACATAAGCTGTCAGCAGGGATGCAAAGAATGCGAATGTGATTACAGAAATACAACATACAGCTGTGTCATGTTAAGGGTTCTCTAATGTTCTTTGCAGACACGTTGTCGAGAGCACACTGTGCTAATGTAGGTCACACTGACCTATTTGATGACACACTTAGCGTCGTTGCAGTGGACATGCAATCATCCAGTCTGTTAAGTAAAATTGTCAAATAGTATAATAATGATGTATCCATGTCCATGTTAATAACACATATCGAGAACGGTTAGGACACTACACGCATACAAACACTGCCATGTCTATGGCAATACATTCCGCACAAAGACAAACTAACTGTAGAGAACAACTTAGTGATGAAAGGCAATCGGGTTGTGGTACCTCCAAAGCTCCGCGGTGAAATGATTGAAGCATTGCACGAGATGCACTTGGGTATCACTAAGTCCAAGGAGTTAGAATGTGACTGCATGTTCTGGCCTAACATTAATAAACAAATTGAGGAAAACGTCAGTCGGTGTGACACATGCCAAAATAACCGAAACAATTTGCATAACGAACCATTGATAAATCACCCGATAGCATGTCAACCTTTTGAAAAGATAGGGGCGGATTTATTTGAAATAAATCATGAGAATTACATAATAACCGTAGATCACTACACAAAATCCAGAGGTAACTTTGTTGAAGGATACGGGTCTGTCACAGTTATCGAGGCCATGAAGGATAACTTCGCTAGGCATGGTATTCCGAGCCAAGTGATTTCGGACAACGGTCCGCAGTTTAAGAGCCATGAGTACAAAGAATTTGCACAACACTATGGGTTTACAGCCACATACTCGAGTCCGCAGTATCCCCGAAGCAACGGCCAAATCAAAAGATTTGTGCAAACAATCAAAAACATGTTAAAAAGATGCTTAGACATGAAAACAGTTTTTCAGCTAGCGTTGCTTAACTATAGGAACACTCCCTTGCCCATGCTTAATGCATCTCCAGCTCAGCTGTCATGAGCAGGAGGTTAAGGCAAAGGTTGCCGATGGCGGAAGATAATTTAATACCCGAAACACAGATTCCAAAAAGGGCACAAACGGCGAAGCACCAACAAAGTCAGAAAAGTTTCCATGACAAAAAGTGTGGCAAAGCACGCATGGCATTGAAAACTGGCTATAGCGTCAAGTACAAAACCATGCAGGGGAATGGAAGAAAGGGTGATTTTGGGTCGAACAGGAATTTCGGGAAGGGAATACCAAATTTTAAATGAGTCGGGCAACATGTTGTATAGGAACAGGGTTCACGTCATAAGGGCTCCAGAAGTGGTACAGCCCGAGCCAGTCGGGTGGGCACAAAGTGTGCTGACAATGCAGTCAAATGTAAACAACACAGCTAATCTAACTAGGTCAGGTCGGGTGATTAGGCTGGCAGACAGGCTAGACCTCTAAGTTGGTCAGCTGCAAACTGTAATCACACATGAACATATGTGCATGTGCATGTTAGTTTAAGTTTTGTTTGCTTTCAGAGCCGTTATATATTATATGTCAAAGTAGACACTGTGTCGTATGGGAGGCTAAGCATCCGGACATTAACCCAAAGGACATGAGTGACTGGGTACATTTAGACATTGGCTAACCTGTGGTTGAAAGCTAAGTACTCGTGATATTACCTCTTTATTACTGTATTATTGTCTTTTAACATGTAAACTTGGTGTGACGGTGACAATTTTTAAGATATTGCATTTCTCAAAAATACTTGTAATGGGGGGATGTAATATATGCATAAAAGACATCCAGGCATGTGTGGAGAACAAAGGAATATGTAAATGAGATGACTTCAGAGTTGAAAGGGTGCCGGCAGTCTAGAGCGCTGGGTGTGAATAAAGCATTCAGTATCCAGAAGTCAAAGTGTTCAGACGTTGTACTTTCACAATAGGCAACCCCATGTAAACTGCATATGACCTATCTTAGCGTAGTAGCATCTTTGGTAGTCCCACCTAAACAGCAACAAATGCTTAATAAGTGCAGCAGTATCTAAGTTGGATAAATACCATTAAAAGCTAGCTCATTGTTTTTGTTTAAAATAATTGATGCTTTCATTGGAATATACAGCTTTAAGTAGTTGGTGTTTGGCTAGTGGCACAAAACCAGAATACCTTACTGAAATAATCAATAGTCAGGGTTTCGTCTAGTCTGATCTCAATCTGCAAACACCGTGTTAAATATGTGTGTTCTAATGGAATTACGGGAATATAAACAAGGACCCAATCCCCTCTTACTAGTCTTAGTCTTTTCCAGCCGAGACTACATACTACTACCATCACTATATATAACTGAGGTGGGATCACGCATGTATCTATTTATGTGATGTATAAGCATTATGCGAGTATAAAACCGCGGAATGGATTTCTATATAACATATAGATGACTCTATCTATCTATCTATCTATCTATCTATCTATCTATCTATCTATCTATCTATCTATCTATCTATCTATCTATCTATCTATTTATCTATCGATCTATCTATCTATTATATATTTATATATATATATATATGTGTATATAGATATACCCCAATTTCCGATTTTTACCTTTTGTGCTGGGGGTCGTTAAACAAACAATATAAATATATATGTATATTTTAGCTCGGTACTACCCTCTGGCTACTTGTAGTCCAGGGAGAAGGAAGCACATCTGGGTCCAGCAATTAGCATAATCTACTCACAACGGGAGGAAGTTTTTTGAGTAGCTCCAACAGTTTTCTACATTAACTACTAAACCAACCCAGGTTAGTATCGTTTTTGAATGGATACGTTGGTATATTTCATGTTAGCATTCACATACATCAAGTTTTTAAAACTTTTGATTGAATATTAACTGATTGACAGGTTAATTACGATGTGTCTAACATTGTTAGAACAATGCCGCTATTGTTCATTTTAATGCCGCCCGTTGCCGAACCGAGAGATGTTTGGCAGGAGCCACTTACATCATTAGGATTTATTCCTGGGTTTCCTTGAGATTCCCCAAATTCTTTAGGCGTACCTCCGAGTTCCGTAGTATTTTCTCCAACTTGTTGGCCGCAGAAGACCACAGGTGGGAGAAGTTTATTGGACAGAGAGTGTCGGAGGCTACCACTACACTGGTCCCTACCCCTCGTTTGGTTTCGATTGTTTATCCATACCGCTCACCTACGACTGACAAATTTAATCACACGCCTGTGTTAAAGACGGCTTAAATACAGATTTAATACCACTAGACACTTTTGGTTTAATCACTGATTGTTTGCCAGTGTCATGTTCTCCATGAAAGATTCCTAACCTTTTGTTTTTTGTTTTTTTACAGACTCCTAGCTATGACTACGAAGCGGAGTAAGGCTGATGCGCTGCGTCAGGTGAGCGAAGACGAAGACCCGTCACCGCCGGTGAGGGTACAAAGGTCGCCAGAACGCAGAGATTCTGGGGAGGCGGGGGGCTCCGAGGCAGGCCCGGCTGACCTAGATGACCGAGTCACGTGATTGGTTCAGCTCAAGATGGAGGAGTTGATGCCCTCCAGGCTGCATGCTGCCAGGATTAGGCAAATCGTTGAGTCAGAGGACTCCGATTGGGATGACTTTTCGGAGGAAGACTCATCAGAGGAAGAATCCCAGGAAGAGGTGGTCCTGTCTGTCCATAAGCGAAAGCACAAAAAGAAAGTTGAGTCGTCTGAAGGGGACAACTTCACCAGAGAGCGGAATAAAAAGCTGCTGATGAAGAAATCGAAGAAAAAGAAGTCTAAGAAGAGGAAGAGGAGTAAGTCTTCGTCGATAGATTCGTCCTCGGATTCAACGTCGACCAATTCAGAGTTGGACACCCACCGGGCGGGGAAATATGCCAAATTGAGTGGCAAGGTGAAGAAGTGCAAGACACTTAGGCATAAGAAAATCATCACCAACACGATGATGAGGAAAACGATCCAGGGCTACTTTAATACTTTCAAGCCAGTGGAAGTGATTATGAAGGTGGCAGAGAAGTACACACGGGTTAAAGGAATCCCGGAGTCTGCCATCAAAGAGATGGACAGTGATGTCAAAATGAGTGAGGACCGCAAGAAATTTGAAGGTGTCCTCCAGGCCATCCATAAGGCAGTTCTTGCCGCACTCGCTGCCATCACGCCTATAGCGAATAGGATGATGAGCGAGAACACATTCTCGTTGCTGTGCGAAGAAATGGATGGGGGGATTGCGCTGCTTACAGCCACAAGTAATTTCCTTTCCTATAGGCATTTCGAGAACATCTTTAAGACGGTCACTACGTACACCGGAAAGGAGGTAGCCAGGTCCAAGAAGGTGATGGCAAAGAATATACGCTGCTCCTGGCCCCCAAGCCCGTGAAAGGCAAGCCGCTCGACAAAACAAAATGTCTGGCGGTCAACTGCAGTACCTGTTTAAACAGGTTGAGACCAGGACCAAGTGCGGAAAACACATGGAAACGGACAAGAAGTCTGGGGACGCGAATTCTGCCCACTTAAAATAATCCAGGTAGGATTTTCGGAGCCGTCGCACTGGACAACGAGGAGGCTGGTTCAGCACAGACTATGGCTACCAGGCCAGGGGAAGGGGCCAAAGGCAGTCATTCGGCTGGAATGAGGGGAACAGACCCTTCAAGAGGGAGTTCACCCCACAGAAACCGTTCCCCCACCCAGGGAACAAGTAGAAGTGGCTACACAGACCCCTGTAAGTGCGCTTAAGGCGGGTGACATCACTAATTGCCTTTCACAGTGGAATGACATCACTGACAATCTAACTATCCTTAGCCTAGTGGAAGGAGTTATGATACCACTCTTGGAACAGCCGGTACAAAAAGGCATAGCTTTTCCCTATCGCTTTGATTTCTCAGAACGACAGGCTTTGAATGATCAAGTCCTCACATTTTGTGAAAAAGGCATTATAGAGTCAGCCCTTCATGTTGCTGGGGAATTTATCTAGAATATTTTTACGAGACCCAAACCAAATGGGGACATTAGACTTATTTTGGACTTAAAAAGGTTAAACTAATTAGTCGAGTATCAACATTTTAGGATGTTTTCCCTAGAAACAGCTAGAGACTTGGTAACGCAAGACTCCTGGCTAGCCAGTGTTGATCTTAGGGACGCATACTATATGGTGCCCATTTATAAACCTGATCGGAAGTTTCTCAGGTTTTATTGGAATGATGAGCTTTATGAGTTCACTTGTATGCCAAATGGTTTAGCGTGTGCCCCACGCATATTCATAAAGTTGCTTAAGCCAGTTTTTTCCCCACATGGCTGGGAAAGGACACATTATGTCTCCCTATATTGATGATTCATTTATTGTTGCACAAGCACTACAACAATGTCAGATGGCAGTAGATCAGCTATGTGAAACACTTACCAAGTTAGCTTTCTACATACATGAAACTAAATCGGTATTGACACCTACAAAAAATTTAAAGTGTTTGGGGTTTATTATTGACACCACACACATGTCCAAAGATAAGACAAGTCGCGATATTGAGAGGAATCATGAAAGCCTATGCCCCTGCTATTCTGTATGGCAAGGGCCATATTAAATCACTAGAAATAGATAAGAATTTAGCGTTTGGCTCGCACTAAAGGGAAATTTGAGAGGCCCATAACCCTCTCGCCAGAGGGCTTGCAGGATATTATGTGGTGGCTTTCACACATCGCCAAACCCCATTAGAATGGGGTAACCCAATACGACAGTTACAACTGACGGGTCGCTAGAAGGATGGGGGGGGGGGCTCATAGAGACCAACAGGCGACTGGTGGTCGGTGGATGGAAGATGAAATTTCCGATCACATAAATCTACTAGAGCTTAGGGCTATTTATTTGGGTTTACATAGTCTAGTCCACCTCCACCTACCTACAAATCATGTAAGGGTATTAACAGATAATACGACAGCCATGGCTTACATACGTAATATGGGAGGGACTCGTTCCAAACCGTGTAATCATTTAGGCAAGTTAATTTAGGACTGGACAGATGAACAGAACATATGGCTAACAGTAGCACATATTCCAGGCAGTCAAAATACTTTGGCAGACAGAAAGAGTCGACCCTTTCATGATCATCTAGAATTGGCATTCAGTCACAGTATTTTCAATTGCATTTGTGATAGATGGGGTAAGCCAGAAGTTGACTTGTTCACATCACAAAACAACAGAAAATTACCCAAATATGTGTTGTGGCATCCAGAGCCAGAAGCCTGGCAAGTGGATGCATTTTCTCTGATTTGGAATAATAAATTTGATTACATATTCCCACCATTCAGCATTATCAGCAGAGTGGCCAGAAAGATCAAGATGGATCACTCACACGCAGTACTGATAGTACCAGAGTGGGACACACAACCATGGCTAGCGGCAGCGACATTAGGAGTGAAAGAAATGCTCAGGTTCCCACGAGGAAATGACAATCTACAACATCAAGGACCACTTGCACGGACACATGTCAACGACACCCCTTTTGCCATTCCTTTTCTAAAGAATCATTTGGAACAATATGGTCTAGACAAAATTACACAAGAAAGACTTATTTCACATGCCTGGAGAAAAGGAATGGTGAAATTGTACACAAGTTATTTAAAGAAATGAGGACTCCACTGGTTGATTAAAGGAGTCAAACTGTTAAAACCTACAATAGCCCAGATTGTAAGGTTTCTAAGAATGTTAGAAGATGATATGGTGCAATTAATGCAGCACAATGTTCACTTTCAATCATTCTACCAAGGATTGATGGACAAACGATTGGAAAGCATCAGGTTGTGCACTGGTTTATTAGACCCAAACCCAAATATAATAGGTTTTGGGATGTGTCAGTAGTTTTTAAGCTGTTCAAGCCATGGCCTAGTAATAAGCATTTATCAATGAAGGAACTAGGATTTAAATTAGCAGCGCTATTATTGTTATTGACAGGACACAGAGGCCAAACAATTGTAGCTCTGTCTCTGGATGGACTGGAGATAGACAATAAGGAGGCAACATTCAATTTAGAGACATTACTAAAGTCGAATCGTACAGGGGATCCACTGTTCACGGTACATGTAAATAGTTTTGTGGATGACCGATGCATTTGTGTACTGTCTGGCATTAGGGCGTATATATCCAAGTCACGAGGAATAAGAAATTCCAGACAGCTTTTGATAAGCTTTATTAAACCGCATAAGGCTATCTCGAGAGACACACTCGCAAGATGAACCATCAAGGTGCTTAAAGAGGCAGGCGTTAATACCAGAAGCTACGCATCCCACTCAACGAAGGGGACCATACTCTCCAAAGCAAGATAATTAGGAATCTCAGTGAAGAGAATCCTGGCACACGTGGGCTGGAAGACGGCTAGATCGTTTGCAAAACATTACAACAAATGACTAGAAAAGTCAAGCGGCCTGGCGACTCGCCTACTCACCAACTAAAGACGGGTGAGGAACACAAAATTCTATTTTGTACTGAGACATTATATGTTTAAAGAATAAGTATAAAGAAGGATAAAAAATGAGATTACGTAAAGTTCTCCCTGGGCTATGAGTAGCCAGAGGGTCGTCATCATCATCATCATGCTGTCGGTCGTGATGCGACAAAGACTGCTTTCATTACTTGACTGCCGCTCTCCATTTAGCTCTCTGCTGTGAGAGTTGCGTCCATGAGTCAGAGGGTAGTGCCGAGGTAAAATAGTATAGTATATAACTGTTGTTTTCCCGAGGTACTAGCCTCGGATAGTCATGGGTCAGGGCCCACCCACCCTACCCTACCACGACTATGACATTGGGTTGTGCCAAAATGAACACATGTTTAGCATTCATAGAATTGTGAGATAACTTTTTATCCTATTAAGTATGTAAAAGATTGCTGGGCCCAGATGTGCTTCCTTCTCCCTGACCCACGACTATCCGAGGCTGGTACCTCGGGAAAACAACAGTTATCCATCATCTGTACCAGGTAAGACTGGTATAACTATACTATATAAGCCTAGTATAATATATACACATGTATACAGTAAAACCTGTCTAAATCGACCGACCTTAGGACCGACTTTAAGTGGTCCATTTAGGGAGGTGGTCAGATTAGGGAGTTAGAATATGGTTACAACGGTATTATTGGGACCCAAATAAAGTGATCGATATAGGGGAGCGGTCGATCTGTGGAGGTGGTCGGTTTGAGAGGTTTTATACATTATATTGGGCGTTCGTTCCCATTTCTCCCACATGGCACCACCTGCATGTGGTCAACTGACCAATCCCACACTCACGTCGCCTTGATTAAAAATTAGATTAGTTGCCCAAATAGTCCTATCAGAATCACACAAATGCCATGGTTTACTCCTGTGTGCCTCGATGCAAAATCGAGTTATGAGGTGAAAGCGTTATTCCAATAATTTGTCTACTATTTCCCAACAAGAACACAGACAAAGGCACTTTCTTCACGTGGATGGCACAAACTAGGCGTGATTTCTGCATCGATCCAGTGAAAACTAAGAGCAGTTGCAGATGCCTCAGTGTTGTGTGTGAAAAGTTAGTCATTAATCATACAATTATTTGTTGTCCAGGAGTGTCTGTGCATGTCTAGCTCTTCACTGGACATCTTAGCACTATTACATCCACTGTGGAGTACAATAAGTGTGAGATTGGTCAATTACAATGATAGTCGATTAATTAAGAATTTTTGTTTCATTTGATAAATATATATACAGTAAAACCTCTCTAAATCGACGACCTTGGGGCCGACTCAAAGTGGTCTATTTAGGGAGGTGGTCGGTTTAGGGAGTTAGAATAGGGTTACAATGGTATTGTTGGGACCCAAATAAAGCGATCGATATAAGGGAGTGGTCGATTTGCGGGAGGTGGTCGGTTAGGGAGGTTTTACTGTATATATTTTTTATCCCGGCTGTAATTAAGAACACCTTCTAATACACCGATCATGTCGACCCAGCGAAGGATCATGGATTACCGAACGGCACCGGAACCGAAACCGACACCGATAAATGATATCATTCCCAATGAAGGCGGAGAGGGCGACCATATCTACAACATACTGAAAACAAGGCCAATGCAGCGGGGAAGCCAAGCGAGGAAGGCATGCCGTCTGAACATCCCAGGGTGGGCCTGGGCTATCGTCATTCTCGCCACTCTCTTGGCGTGTGCAATCGCGGCAGGTGATATATCTATATATCTATCTATATATCTATATATCTATGTATCTATCTATGTATCTATCTATCTATCCATCTATCCATCTATCCATCTATCCATCTATATATCTATCTATCTACCTATATATATGTATCTATCTATGTATCTATCTATCTATCTATTTATCTATCTATTTATCTATCTATATGTCTGTATGTCTATCTATCTATCTATCTATCTATCCATATATATGTATGTTATTGAAATTTCCCCTGGTTAAACAACTAATGTACCAACAAAAAAACATTTGTTCAATACATCAATTATTTATCCATTCCAGGCAGTATATGGTATACATTTGATCAACCGCCAACGCCGAAAGCACAAGGTAAAATGTGGTTTCCGTAGCTAATGTCAAATATATTTAGACAACCAGATTGAAAGCAAATGTTCCTGACATTTACCGTATGGCATAGTTGCCTGAGTGTGGTATCCCATTGGGACATCACAATAAAGGCACCATGGGTTTCTACTGTAACTGGTTTATAACATTTTAAATATTGTTCAACAGGAAGGTTTTAGAAATAAGTTAAAGGCAACCTTGTAGACCACGCATTCCGTTTGCTAAAATATTAGCATAAAATGTTAGTTTATTCGATATAGATAATGCCTTCGTGTTTCCTTTTTGCTGCATGCCATTCTACCCAGATCACCAGATGTCATAGCTATAGTAACAGTGCTAATTCTATTTAGTCACACAGGATTACACTATATTGGTCAACTAACATCATTAAAGTTGCATAGTCCGATGATTTTGAATTTCTCTCATTTTCTGAGATAAATATATTAGGCCGATCGTCATAATCTGCCGTGCTTTAGTTTATTTTCAAATGACTTAGGACAGATTTGAAGCATAAATATGCTACATTAATTTTGGCATGCTTGTCAAAACTCTGATCCCATGGGGTTCAACAGTAACATGTTCTATTAAATTGACTTAATATCGCCGTCCATGGAGCACCATAGATATCTAATGAGAGCATCAGTATCTAAATTGGATATGTAGGTTCAACTCTAAATAAGTGCTTTGGTTTTTGAAAAGTTACTGCCTTTATCGAATTAAGCAACTTTAATTCGCAAACGAGGCTGTTCGACCTACTTCTACCCACGTGACTCGCCCTCCTCTCCCACCTCACTTGCCGCCCGACAGCCATGCTAGCAACTTCACTTTTCCCCTCCCCACCCACCCCGTCTGGGGTTGAGTGCTGGTGGGAGGGGCCCCAGTCATTTGTCCTGCTCCATCCTTCTCGTCATGTCGTCATGTCAACACATGATTGTTACTCGACTGACTAAATAATGTACTCATTGTTCTCGAACCTGATTCACGCTTGCTCCTCACTGAACACTGTACTAGACTTCTAACAGTAACAGCCTGAAACTTACAATCCTCCAAACATAGTTTATCCCACCATTACTAACAACCTACTTACTGAAACTACTTCATGTAGTCAAAATACCCCCCCCCCCCAGCTTTAACCGTTTAAACACAACCCTGCACCTAACCATACTCCATCTGACAGAATACGCAACATATTCTACTAACACTGCATCTCAAGATGCTATCTCCAACAACAAGACAATTAGGCAATTCACACAACGGCTATGCAAACCTGCAAAGGGAAACCAGACACCTAACCATTCCATAATGCAATGATCTAATCAATACACATGTATGTATGTATGTATGTATGTATGTATGTATGTATGTATGTATGTATGTATGTATGTATGTATGTATGTATGCAATATATAATTACTGTCTGATATGTGAATTGTCAAACTATACCACATATAAGTCTTGAAATGATTAGTATTTTTTTTTCAGTTGACTTGAGCTAGCTGCTGATGACAATATCAGACTACATACACATATATTGTAAATAACTGTAATGTCACATGGCTGGAAGACCAGTGCCCCGGCACTGACAAAAGACTTTATTCAATGAATAAACTATATTTACAATAAACAAACAAAATCATATACTCACGTTTCAACCAGCAGGTTACTGATTATGTTTCTTAAAGTTGTATAGTCCGATCGCGTTTGAATTGTTGTCTTAATTTTTAGATAAACATATCAAATTGCTCGTTATGACCTACTACCGGAGTCATTTTGATGAAAAAACACCATTTTTGAAGCAATTTGAGCTGAAAGAGCCCAAAATACTTTTGGCAAGCTTTCCAAAATCCTCTCGCTATGACCGGTATTGACAACTCGCGATGACCACGTGATGTGGAATGACCTAAATAAAAAATAGCCTGGTCACCTAGTATTTTCTAATGTTGGCACCGTTGCACCATCATGGAACCTGACTAGGTACTTGGAATGAGGGTCAAGGCTAATGATGCCACGAGATTAACCGAATTGGTTAATGGCTTCCCTGTGTGATGGCTTTCTCAATGTAGGTGTCTGTAGTAAATTCACTGATTATTCTATATATGCTCTCTCAAATAACTAGTTAATGCACCAATATCCAAGCTGGATAAATATAAATCAAATATAGATACATGATTCGGTTTTGAAAAATAAATATTTCATCGGACCATGCAACTTTAAATAATTCTTATTACTTACTTACCTTGCCTTGATGTTGTTCTTCGGAATGAGGTGAATGATAGTACGCTCTCTTCTAAGAAATGACTATTCTTTGTTTGTCAGCTTCTGGCGGAGGAAAATTTACCCCCACAAACACTACAACAAACACTACAACAACCACTACAACAAGCACTACAACATCCCCACCAAGCGATTCATCAACTCCAACTACTACCACCAGCACTACTACTACTACGACACCGTCAACTACAACACCATGGACAATGCCTCCAAATACAACAGGTAAAATGCCTGTTTTGTTCATTACAGATTGGCAAGCGAAATAATTAATATAATTTATTGATACCAGTTGCAACTGAACTAGTTGGTATCTAGTGCTATATCGAAGTTTCTAAAGCATCCAAATCTAATAAAATTACTTTTTTTCTCGTTGTTGTTGTTGTTGTTGTTTTGTTAACCTTTAGTTTTGGGGGATTTCAATTTGAATAAAGTTGCATAATCCGATGAAAGTCTAACATTTTCAAAACCAAAGAAGTTACGTAGAAGTCATGCTACATATATATATCCGATATCACCTCCTCACCCCCCCCCCCCTTGCCCCCTCACGTTGGCAGGCGTCCAGAAGGGAGTGGTCAGCGGTGGGGTGGGGGTGGGGGTGGGGGGCTACAGGGCCACGTTCAGGGTACCGCTCGCAGTCAACTCCCAGACGTCTCCGAGATCAATCAATCAATCAATAGGATACAGCTATAATAGGCCTTGGACTTGTTAGCCCCTCTTAATTAATAGAAATGGAGACAGTTCTTCAGATGTGGTCGATCGCAGCAACTGTCACTGGCTCCAAGATATATGTAATGCTTGACCAGTATGCATCCAGTCGGGACTTGAAACTGTCTCCGTGACGTTTCTTTTTTTGTTTTTGCCAATTTGCGTTCAACATGTGCCTCAGAGTCGACTCCGAGACATCATGCTTTTCGAGTAGGAGGTAAAAATGAACAATTTTGCCTCCAAAATGGGCGTGGTTGTCAGGTTTTTATTTGAATTTGGGTAGTTTTTCAATACAGTTATTAATGAAAATGAGGAACGTAAATAAAATTGTAAGATAAAAAAAAGAGAACAATAAATGAATCGACTGGCATGTCTTTAGTTTATCAAAAAAAAAAAAAGGTGAAAGGTTGTGCGCTCAAAATATCCGCTTGCGCATGCGCACAGAACAGCAGAACCAACATTCAACACATGCTTACTAAGCGCCCCAGCATTTAAGTTGGATATGTTGAATCAAGTATAGATAAGTGTTTTGGTATTAAACACTGACTGCTTTCTGTTTTCTTTTCCTTTCTCGGCGTTGCAGTTTACAAGGATTGCAAAGATGCACAGTCCAAGGAGCCTCTGCAGACGACTATTTACATATCACCTGACAACGGCCCACCGTTTCTGGTTAGATGCAACCATGCTGTAGACAATGGAGGCTGGACGGTGAGAAGTTTTATTTCACTACATCTGCCTGTACCCGCTGACTGATTATGTAATGGAATTCTATCTATCTATCTATCTCTCGATCTATCTATCTATATATCTATGTGTATGTCTATCTATATGTGTATATCTATATATCTATCTATCTATCTGTCTATTTATTTTTCTATCTATCTGCCTGTATACCTATATGTCTGCCTGTCTATCTATCTATCTATCTATCTATATATCTATCTTTGTCTATCTATCTATCTGCCTGTCTATCTATCTGTCTGCCTGTCTATCTGTCTGCCTGCCTGTCTATCTATCTATCTATCTATCTATCTATTTATCTATCTATTTACCTATATATCGATCTATCTACTTGTCTATAGATCTATATATCCATCTATCTCTTTGTCTATCTATCTATCTATCTATCTATCTACCTACCTACCTACCTATCTATCTATCTATCTATCTATTTGTCAGTCGTCATTGATTCCTACCGGAAGTAAATATTTGTATCTAGGACGGATGGAACATGAGCTAAGCCATAACTAAGCAAGTGCCATTCACAAATTATTGGAACGCTGAGGCATGAGTGAACAGTGAGTGCTTACACCCCGCTCCCCCCCCCCCCCCCCCCCCCCCCCCCCCCCCCCCCCCCCCCCCCCCCCCCAGCAAGGCTGTACCGCTAACAGAGGTGTGCAGGTATTTGCCACTTTGTAAAATATTCCGATTTACTGCATCAGTGGGGGAATGCAAATGTTCTATTATTGATCGCGTATACGTGACCAGGTGCATGTATGTATATATGTAGGTGCTGGTGGTGCCTGAGTGAGATGTAAATAGACATAGTGGTGCTGGCAGGACTGTGTGTAAGGGGCACTCATAGCCGACCCCCTCCCCCTTCTGCTAGTTAGGATCACCACACTCAGGCTCAAGGCAGGTGGTGGCCAGGGGAGCCACACAGCTTGGTGGTGGTGGGCAGATCACTGGTAACCATGGGGACCAGGAATACTGGATCCCTATTGGTAGAGCTAAGAATGCTTGTTTCCCATTGGGGGACAAGGGTGGGGTGATACTATACACTGAATCCATGTACCATATAAATAATAAACCAGAGGGCTTGACTCTCTCTTCTTTCACACTTTATACTCTTCCTTTCTCTTTGTCTGTCTTGATTTCATTATAGCCTGCCTACACAACCACAGATTCGAGCCATAGACTTTACAGACTGGTGACCACAACAGGTGGTAAATCTATTAGTTGGAGGAAGGATTCAACTTTATTTTATTGAGACCTGGGGCCGTATGCACCAATCGGGGCTAGGCTTAGCCGGAGTTAAGGCAGTAGCCGCGGATAGCTACCTCAGGGTAGCGGGGGTTTGAGAAATGTGTGAATCGGTATGCACCAATGTTTTAGCCGCTGCGGATAGCTAACCGTGAGTTTATTTATAGATTTGGGAATTCCCTCTGCGTTTGTCCTCATATATTAGGCTCAAATCTATTGAATGCGATCATATTTAACAGAATTACATACGCAATAAGTGAAATTTTATCAATTTAACCCTAAATTCGAAGCGTTATTAAGGCTACCGCCGCATTGGCGGCGATATTAATAGTTATATTTTCGAATCGACGAATGTAAAGTAAACAAATCGCCGCCGCCGCCGTATCTACGTCGCTTTCCATACTGGCGGCGGCGGCGGTTTGTTTACTGTACCTTCGTCGATTCGAAAATATAACTCTTAATATCACCGCCAATGCGGCAATAGCCTTAATAACGCTTCGCATTTAGGGTTAAATTGATAAAATTTCACTTATTGCGTATGTAATTCTGTTAAATATGATCGCATTCAATAGATTGACATCCATACACGCACACTAACCGCCCCGGCTAGCAGTAAAACCTGATTTGAAAATGGTTTAGCTTAGCCTAGGCTAAATTTCGCGGTTAGCGTTAACACGGATTCGTGCATACCGATTTCTCACATTTAGCCGTGTGGAGCTAGCCTAGCCGCGGTTACAGCCCTAACACCGATTCGTGCATACGGCCCCTAGTCTTTACAACTTGACACAGTTTTGCAAATATTTACTTCCTGCTTTAGCGCTGTAGTATGACAAGTGGCACGGTTTTCAAAGCGAACTGTGTAAATTCGCTACACTCGGAAAAATAACGAACAGAGAACATGACTGTATTATATTATTTTATTAAAAAAGAAATCCGTAACCTTCAGAGAGGTCGAGCAATGAGTATTGATTCGGTGATAGTGGGTGACTGGGTTCAGAACATTACATTACTTAACATGTGTAGAACATGAGTGGAAATGACAAATAGAGCATTTGTAGGGCGGAGTGCAGAAGCTAGACTAACATGGTATTCAGGTCACGTGGTGACAATAAGGGGAAGATTTAGTTTTTTTGGTACATTAGTTGTTTAAGCTGGGGACATTTCAGTCGCAGATGACTGGTCTTCCTCATTCCACTGCTCCTTGTGCTATCCTAGTAATGCCAACCATCTGGCTAGGAAGCGACAAGTATCAATTTTTAAGTCATTGGTTTGACTCGACCAACATTCGAACCCACGATCCCACGATCTACCAACACGGGAGACGGACACTCTAACTCATTCGACCATACCTTCTGGTCCAGACAAGATAATACAAGGTCAAGACAATAGACGGGTTTGTAATTCTGACTGCGCATGCGCTGAAAACGACGTCGATAGCAAAACAAATGTGAACAGCCATCGTGCACAACTTCGATTTCATTCCAAATTAATTGAAATACAGAAAAATTGGGCCAAACATGGACACACGCATACAATATAATAATATAATGACATAATGAACATATTTAAGACACAACTATCCATAATTAACCATTTTGAGCTAAGAAACAATCAATTCCCCGCAAAACAATCAGTCACTTTACAGGCTGATGTTCACACCATGATAAATTCTTGTTCTAAATATTAAAATGTCAAATGTGTCAACAGAAAATGCCCAATTAACCTATCCCATTTCCTAACTCTACAGATGCTATTAACCATAGGATATAAATAAAAACATGAATAAAATAAGTGAAACTGACTCTAACTATAGTTCTAACACTAGTCTGAGTGACCAGATTTGTCTAGATCTTAATGCGTATGGTATATGACATTCTGATTAGATTGATGAAAATGCAATGCTAGATAAAAGATTAACATCTTACTTTATTATGTGTATTATAATGTATTATAATAATATAAAGGAACGGAGCGAAACCCATTATTAAGATATATATATTGTTTACTGTACGATTAATTGTATGTATTCGAAGTCGGGTGCCCACCACACTATGGGACGCGCGATTGGGGTGCCAACTGTTTGGTGTGGAATTAATGCAAACCACTGTCACTCCACTCACAATTTTCTTTTTGGTAGGGCATATTTAGTCCCAGCCAGAGAACTAATAAAGAACTCAGCCCAACTCTGCTTTGTCTAACCTTATTGCCTAGTGGTTTATATATATATTGTTGTAATTGGTATATTCTACTTTTCAAACATTACCTGAAATGTGCTGAAATTAACAGATTCCGTAGCTACACTCACTGCTTCAACATGACCCATATGCTTCGCGCAGGTTTTTTTTGGCTGCCACACATCCCACAATGCACCGTGTGGCTGGAATTACAAACACGTTTAATGAGGCTCCGAATGAAACCTCATTTGGAGGCCTTGGGCATGGATTTGGAGGTGTTGGAGGATGCCAAAGTCCCAGAACATCCGCCGTGGTCGTTGAGAAAGCCATCGGTTGTCCTCCGACTCACGGAACTGCAGAAGTCTGGGACACATCCACTCTAGTACCACGGACTGCATGCAGAGATTCAAGGCCAGTTTGCAGACCACCTCTCCATATACACTGATGGTTCGAAAGACCAAAGCCGGGTAGCTGCTGCGGCAGTCTGCCGACTGGAAAGATTTGGTGTACGTTTGCCCGATCAGATTTTCACTGCAGAAGCCCGAGCACTCCTTCTCGCTTTGGAGTGTATCAAGGTATCCAACCACACTAACTATGTTATATACAGTGATTCGTTCTCTTGCCTCCTGGCTGTTGCTGGACTGAAAACGAATCACCCTATTCTAGCAAAGGTCATTTATAAAATGAACCAACTGACAACGGATGGGTATGACATCCACCTGTGCTGGGTGCCTGGCCATGCCGGCATACAAGGAAACGAACGAGCTGATCGGGCTGCGAAGAAGGCCCTGAACTGTGATCTTGAACCATGTCTGATCCCTCACTCTGATCTGAAACCACTAATAGCCACCCACATAAAATCCAAATGGCAACATGAGTGGGATGAAACCATTAATAAACTTAAAGAAATTGAACCATCTGTGGGAAAGCCACCACAGACTCATGCGGGAGGTCAGCGGGACCAAGTGGTCCTTAGCCGCTGCCGTATTGGCCACTCGTGGCTTACACATGCTTTTCTGCTCAAGGGGGAACCTCCCCCTGAATGTATTGGGTGTCAGTCCCCGCTGACACTCAAACACATTTTACTAAGTTGCGTTGATTTTTTGGCCCTGCGCCAACAGTTCTACACTGCAGACAGTATGCATGACCTTTTTACTAAGGTAAAACAGGAAAACATTTTAGCCTTTTTGAGGGCAGCTGGATTGTACCACCTCATATAATTTACTACATAGATTCTATCAATTATTAATAAAACTTTTCTTTTTCTATGGGAATTTGTTTCCCTTGACCACAAATATATGATTGTGAGCTTTCTAATTTAATGAGTGTCTATTGGCACATAATTGATTGTCTGCTTTTACATGTAAAAGCGATTCTTTGAACAAAAAAACAAACATTTCTCGCCGTGAATATGGCCTATGCTGCCGACACGGCGTAAAGCAACCACCAATCAATCAATCAATCGTTTAATGAGATGAAGAATCTAGGAATTGGAGCAGTTCAACATTGAGGTTCATAGCAAAAATCCCCATAGCTCAACACCCCCCCCCCCCCCCCGCTCCAGGGGGGGCGATATTGCAGGAAAAGTGGTCAAGCGCGAAGTGAGGAGCGGGAAGGGCGGTCTGCTCATGCGTGGCAGGATGTAGGTCAGGTTGCCTCGTTCGCAAAATAGATATGTTAAGGCCCTGTCACATTACAGCGTATGGCGGGAGCGTATTGAAAACCTACGTAAGTCGTGCGGGTGCCGGCCTATGATGACCTTCGGTGAACTTTCGGGTGGGTTTGAGCATATGGGGGACCTATGAGGAGCATATGAGGAGCCTATGAGGAGCGTATGGGAGCGTGCTGCGACATTTTCTGACGGTTTTGATTGGAATGAGGAGCGTATCAGGAGTGTATGCGGAGCGTATGATTATTTTAGGAGCATATGGGAGCATATGAGGAGCATATGAGGAGCTTATGGGAGCGTGTTGCGCCATTTTTTGACGATTTTGATTGGCCTGAGGAGCATATGAGGAGCATATGCGGAGCGTATGAGGAGTGTATGATTATTTTAGGAGCGTATGAGGAGCGTATGAGGAGCGTATGAGGAGCATATGAGGAGCGTATGCGAAACCTATGCGCGACCTATGTTATCTCTCCGCAGTCCGCCGCCTGGTGGCTCCTGGGTATATATAGCCTGCAGCAACAGGCTCCCCTCACTCTGCCACCATGCCTGCTAAGAGGAACACCACTGCTGCTGCTTCTGCTACTGCTACTACTACTACCAGTACTACTGCTACTACACCAGCCTCCAGAGCTGCTGTAACTACAGGAGGAGGACTAGGCCATGGGAGAGGCAGAAAGAGGCAGACTTTACAATGCTCTCCATCACCAGCCTCCTCACCTGCCTCGCCACCTCGCCACTCTCCACACCACTCTCCAGAACACCACTCTCCAGAACACCACTCTCCAGAACACCACTATCCACTGGAGGAGCTGGAGATGGAAGTGGAGAGGTCGACGACGCAACACTGGCGTCCCCGCTCCAGCTCGCCATCTCCTGCCTCTCGGGGCAGCTCACGGGCGTCGTCCCCTGCCTCCGCCGCCTCCACTGCCACCACTACCTCCAACGCCTCCACCAGCACCGGTGGCCTCTCCGCCTCAAAGAGACGGAGGGCCAAGAAGAGCGACTGTTCTCTGTCGGTCTTCAAGGAGGATCAAATGTTGGACTTCCTCCAGGAGAACCCCATCATGTGGAACATGAAGCTCACGGATTACCGCCGCTCAGACAGAAAGGCCAAGATGTGGGAGGACCAGGCGACACTTCTGGGGACCACAACAGTCCATCTTCAGAAGTGGTTCAAGTCACTCATCGACACGAACACGCGGCTCCACAAGAAAAAAAGTGGGGACGGAGCCACTGACCTGACTGAGCGGGAGCAGTGGATCCTGCGCAAGTTTGGGTTCCTGCGGTCCGTCGTCCGTCACCGACCGGAGCCCTGCAGGAGTGTAAGTACATAATCTTTTATCGTTCTGACAAGCGCGGCCGTTAGTATTCTCATAAAACTGCTTGTATTCTAAGTTTGTTATGTTATGCTTTTGTTTTATTTATGTCAATATTCTAGTTATTTGTTAAATGTTATTTATTTCTTTAATATTGAGTTGTTGTGTAGTTGTTCTTAAATCGAGATATTGACAATAGATGTATCGTGATATAATCGTTATAAATCTATGTTTGCATTTAACGTTAATTATTTTTGCTTTATATATTTTTGATTTACTGTTGACTTGTCGTGTCTTTTGTCGAAATATCGATTTGCATTCATGTTACTTATGTTATTTTATGATTTTGTCTTGCAGTTGACCACTCCTGTCGTGGCTCCGCAGCTGGATCTCAGCGTGGAGGAGAATGTCGCGACCGATGTGGAGGTGGTGATGGACGAGGATCTTCCACCCACTCCCCCCGCTACATCCCAAGAGCGGGGAAAGGGGAGAGGGAAGCGATCTGCCCCAGTCGACAACAACCTCCTCGCTGCCATCCACAAGAAGATCGACGAGTCTGCCGACATCCTCAAGGTGATGCAGCCGCCTCCTCCTCCACCTCCACCGACGGTGACGAAGCGAGTGGCATTCGCCAACTATATGCGGGACATGATCCTCACGATGCCAGAGGAGCGGTTTGTGTCCATTTGTGGTGCACTCAACCGCATGGTGCCGCACCACTGGAGGAGGAGGAGGAAGGAACATTCGTGGCACCGGTTATAATATTTCTGGATGCCCGGCCACGTTTGGGACACCAGATAATACTACAAAAACTCTCCCCTTCATCTCACCTGTCTATCAACTCATTAACCAATGCTAAGGAAGAATGAAGACAAGTCACACAGATAAACAGTGGAGAAGTTGTGCTTTAATAACACCAACTCCTGTCCACGTACCAGTGACCTATCATCCACACCCCTTGCCTTCTAGCCACACAATATCTCATTACCACTTTAGCCTGTATAGAAAGCAGTGCCTACAGCCCCTGGGACAGGAGTCCTATGGCTGTGTACACACTCAATTGGAATAGATGAATTTTGATAGCATCAGACAAAGTGTCTGGGGTTCCTGCTCAAGAGTAGGTGTGTCTCACTCAAGAGCCAGGAGTAGAGTGATCTCTCTCCAGGGGGTCTGAAGCAGAGTCTAGAATTAAGATCTTGGTTTGAGGCTAGTGTGGTCAGAGGGCCAATGGGATGCAGGTGACTGGGCAGTCCACAGCCAGCCAATCAGGCACCTCCACAGTCAGGGTGGGTGGCACCCTCCCCCAGTAGGGGTAGCTGTCACTCAACCCAGCTGCAGGTGGTGCCCTGTGTGTATATGCAAATTAGGCTGGTGGACCTGCCCAGTGGTCAAGGCAGGGGGGGCAGGTAGCTATACAGTTACAATAGATCTCTGTTAAAATGGTCTTTTCTCCAATTGCACTCTTTATGGATGCATAGAGAAGCATTTCAACAATCATGTACTCTCTCTTATATAGGAACATCTCTTCAGTAATCTCAGGCATTATATATGAACATATATTTCACCCAGCTTATATCATGTCATAATGGGAGTGGGATATTATTACTTTTTGTTTATATAACAACGTCCCCACTCCGTCGCCCAAGACTAATAATGCTCTCTGCCAATATATAATTCTTAACCGAAAATCCGTATATTTTTACACGGTGGTTTGTGTGGCTGCTCTTGCACCTGCTCCTGCACCTGCTCGTGTGTCTGCAAGTGAGGCATACCAGCCTCAACCCCACCAGTGGACTCACCAGCCACCACCTGCATCACCATGGGCTTCACAGACACACAAGTATATGCCACAATCTCGTCAAACAACTGGGGAGGCAGCCGCATGAAGTTCACAAACGACGCGGTGTCCTCGCTGCGGAGCTCGACCATCAGCTTGTCGAACAAGCCAAACTGTGGCTGCCTCCCAATCCAGGGTCTGTCCCACACTGATCGTCGCCGCTGCTCCCTCCTCCTTCGTCTCTCGATACGGGATGCCAGAAGAACCATGAGGTATAGAGTAAGCTCATGGTGATAAAGGGCAACTCTGTAGAAAAGCTGGAACTGTACTTGCAGTGCCTGGGCATCCATCCTGTATGAGCAGCAGAGCAGGAATGACCGAAGGAATGGCGTGGGTCGCCTTTATATACCGAGACCATAGGTCGGGCATACGCCGCCATACGCTACTCATACGCTTTTCATACGCTACGAATACGCTCCCATACGCAACTCGTAGGTTCTGCGTACGCTGCATACGCCTGAGATACGCCCGAGATATGCCCGAGATATGCCCGTGATGCAAGTTGAGCGTACGAGTAGCATATGCCAGCATACCCATAGCATACGCCGGTGTACCCCCAGCATACAAGGAGCGTATTCCGGCGTATAAGAAGCGTATGAGTAGCGTAAGAACCATACGCCCCCGTAGGTCGAGATTTTTTAGCATGCACAAAAAAAGTTGGATGGACGGACGGGAGAAAGCGTATGGCGGCGTCCAGTGGCATAGGCCGGCATAAGCCGGCACATGATGGCGTATGCGGAGCGTACGTGGAGCGTATGCATAGCGTATGGTGGCGTATGCCGGCGTATGCCGATGTATATGACATAAAGCACCTACGCCGCTGTACACTCCCGCAAATAACCCTAATGTGACAGCCCCTTCAGCAGGTTAACATACTTAATGCAACAAATTATGGCATACGTATGGTTCTGTGCTGTCATATGTGACTCTGTTCCTCGATAAATAAAATCTTCTGTTTAAATCTTCTTGTAGCTGATCCAGCACACCCAGCAGGGCACGACCACGGGCTTTAGACGTGGATGGACCGACTATAAAATGGGTTTCGGCTCCGTTACAGCCAGTCACTGGCTTGGCAATGAGCACATCTACCGGCTCACACACAACCGAGGCCAACGCCTGCTTGTCCTGCTCACCAACTTGACCGGGCACAAGTTCACTGCAAAGTACAGTCGTTTCGAGATCGCCAACGAGAACGAGAATTATCAGCTAATCCTGTCCGGCTACCTAGGTGGAACAGCCGGTGAGTAGTGGTGTAGGGAGGTAGGGAGGTTGGGAGGTATGGTTGGTTGGTTGTTGGAGTTTTACGTCCTGGCAACATCTTAGGCCAAATCAGGACGGGTACCGACTTGTGACAGGGTGCACTCATGGCGACTTTATAGTGCTGCCCCATTGGGAAATCAGGCCATCAGCACCATGGCCCGATATCCCACTCAGTCACATTAAAGTTGCATAGTCCGATGAAAACAGCAACTTTACAAGACCAAAACACCTATCTAGATTTGATTCTACATATTCAACTTAGACACTGGTGCACTTATTAAGCATTTCTTGCTGCATAGAAGGGCATAATAAGTCAATTAATAAAACCCGTTACTACTGAAGTCTATGATGTCAGAGTTTTGGCGTGCTTGCCAAAATTATTTTGGCATGCTTTGAAGTCAAATATCTCCAAACCTAGCCATTTAAAATTAAAGTTACTTCAAACTAAAGTAAAGTAGATTATAACAATTAGTATAATATATTTATCTCAGAAAATAGCAGAAACTCAAAAGCATCGGACTATCCAACTTTAACCTGACACTGAACTAACCAATCCTTGCCCTATCCTATTAATGCCGAGCGCCAGGCTAGGAAGCGACTAGTATCAATTTTAAAGTCATTGGTTTGACTCGACCGGGAACCAAACTCCCGACCTTCCACACGCGAGGCCCGCGTCCAGTAGGAGGTAGGGAGGTGAGGAGGTAGGGAGGTGAGGAGGTGGAAGGACATGGGGGTAGTGAGTTCATGGGAAAATTAGGCACTCACCTAGGAAGGGTGGGAGTTTTTGAGAAAGAGATGTAGTGAGTTGGTGAGGTAGTGATTTAATGAGGTAGTGATTCAGCTAGTTAATGAGGTAGTCAGTTAATGAGCTAATGAGGTAGTGAGTTAATGAGGTAGTGATTTATTGTGGTAGTTAATGAGGTAGTGAGTTAATAAGTTATTGAGGTAGTGAGTTAATGAGTTATTGAGGTAGTGAGTTAATGAGGTAGTGAGTTATTGAGGTATTGAGTTATTGGGGTAGTCAGTTAATGAGGTAGTTAGACACTGATGTGGTGTATCAGTGATTTAATGAGGTAGTGAGTTGATGAGGTACTAGGTTATTGAGGTAGTGAATCAGTGAGTTATTGAGGTAGTCAGTTAATGAGGTAGTGATATAATGAGGTAGTAGGTTATTGATGTAGTGATTTATTGAGATAGTTAGTTAATGAGGTAGTGAGTTTATGGGGTAGTGAGTTAATGGGATAGTGAGTTAATGAGGTAGTGAGTTAATGAGGTAGTGAGGCAATGAGTTAGTCAGTTAATGAGGTATTGAATAATTGAGGTAGTGTGAGGTAATGACGTAGTGACTCAGTAAGTTAATGAGGTAGTGAGTTAATGAGGTAGTGAGTTAATGGGGTAGTCATTTATTGAGATAGTGAGTTAATGATGTAGTGAGGCAATGAGTTAGTCAGGTAATGAGGTAGTGAATAATTGAGGTAGTGCGAGGTAATGGGGTAGTGAATCAGTAAGTTAATGAGGTAGTGAGTTAATGAGGTGGTGAGTTAATGAGGTAGTGATTTACTGAGGTAGTGAGTTAATGATATAGTGAGGCAATGAGTTAGTCAGTTAATGAGGTAGTGAATAATTGAGGTAGTGCGAGGTAATGAGGTAGTGAATCAGTAAGTTAATGAGGTAGTGAGTTAATGAGGTGGTGAGTTAATGAGGTAGTGATTTACTGAGGTAGTGAGTTAATGATATGGTGAGGCAATGAGTTAGTCAGTTAATGAGGTAGTGAATAATTGAGGTAGTGCAAGGTAATGAGGTAGTGAATCAGTAAGTTAATGAGGTAGTGAGTTAATGAGGGAGTGAGATAATGATTTACTGAGGTAGTGAGTTAATGAAGTAGTGAGGCAATGAGTTAGTCAGTTAATGAGGTAGTGAATAATTGAGGTAGTGCACGGTAATGAGGTAGTGAATCAGTAAGTAAATGAGGTAGTGAGTTAATGAGGTAGTGAGTTAATGAGGTAGTCACTTACTGAGGTAGTGAGTTAATGAGGTAGTGAGGCAATGAGTTAGTTAATGAGGTAGTGAATAATTGAGGTAGTGCAAGCTAACGAGGTGGTGAATCAGTAAGTTAATGAGGTAGTGAGTTAATGAGGTGGTGAGTTAATGAGGTAGTCAGTTACTGAGGTAGTGAGTTAATGAGGTAGTGAGGCAATGAGTTAGTCAGTTAATGAGGTAGTGAATAATTGAGGTAGTGCAAGGTAATGATGTAGTGAATCAGTGAGTTAATGAGGTAGTGAGTTAATGAGGTAGTCAATTAATGAGGTAGTCAGTTAATGAGGTAGGCTAGTCAGTTAATGAGGTAGTCAGTTACCAAGAAAGTGGGTTATGGAGGTAGTCAGTTAATGAGGTTTAGAGCGCACTGAATTGTGTGCCTCTCATATTTGGTGAAATAAAATGTCTGCCATCCAGTATGGCCTGCCTTGTATACAAGGACTAGGCAACACTACCCATGATGCATCCTCGTTATCAACCTATAGGAATAACTATAATAAAATAACATAATCAGACCATCGATATTGGCTTGTTTAGCATCATGCATGCAGGTACCAACTACGGCTACAATTCTAGGCACATCCATATCTAATAAATCTATTTGGAATAAACTTGCGCTATATGGAACACCTTAGTATCTGCATAGTCCAATGAAATATCAAATTTTCAAAACCAAATAAATTATCTAGATTTGATTTTACATATCTAACTTAGATACTGATGCACTTATTAAGCATTTGTTTCTGCGGAGAAGGCAATACTGAGTCAATTTAAATGAACCTGTTACTGCAGAAGTCTATGGAGTCAGAATTTTGGCAGGCTTGCCAAAACTAATTTTGGCAAGCTTGTTTGCACTCAAAATATCTCAAACTTTTATCAATTAAAATAAAAGTAAATTTGAACTGATGTAAAGTAGATACTAGTGATTGATCTAATATATTTATTTCAGAAAAAATACAGAAATTCAAAAACATCAGACTATGCAACTTTAACTTTCAACGTGGATGTCAAATATATTATTATAATTAGATAGATTTAATAATGGTCTTTTATTTAAAAAATGCTAAATCGAATAAAACACAAAATGGCACATTTAATCAACAACACAGGATGGGAGTAATGTACCTTGCGTGCGCATATTATACATTAGTTTAATATGGAAATCTTAGCAGGTTTATAATTTACATTGTGAGAAAAGTGTAATATTCACCTCTGCTACGATTGCCTTTTAGGTACTATTTAAAGATTTATTTTTATTTCTAGGTGATGGGATGACACAGCAAAACAACATATTCTTCTCGACCATGGACAATGACAATGACCCGGTGAACGATAACTGCGCACGTGTACGGGGTAGTGGGTGGTGGCATGGTTGGCTCCGAGGTGGCTGGTGTGGTCAGACACACCTCAATGAGCCATCCACCAGTAGAAGCTCCTGGTACCGAAGTGACCCTGATTTGGGCCACCTCATCACCAGTGCCACTACCATGCTGCTGAGGACCAACTAATAGACCTATTTCAATGTTGCTAAACATCGTGTATGCGCGCGCAACTTGACTGCAGAAAGAAGGCACACTGCCATTAAGTTTGCCGGTACGCGCAGTGTGAAACGTTTATTTTATTCAAGATTAATAGAAACTCAAAACCCTAACCATATAAATTTAATATAATCTATTCATTGAATATGTTTTCTATATGGGTTCCAAGCCTAAGCCACCTACCACAATCCCCTTATCTGCCTATGCGAACCAGTTGTAGATTAGTTTGATGCTCCCATGCTACACTATTCGTATTTTACCCACTCTGACCGACCCATCCCACTCACATTTATTTTTCATGCTATCACTTTAATATTTCCACACTTCAGTGACTTCAAACCAATGTACAATGGGTTAAAATGGTTGCTCTAATATGTTTTGTCTTTAAAGTTGCATAGTCCGATGGTTCCGAGTTTCTGCCATTTTCTGAGATAAATACATTACATTGATTGTTATAATCTACACTACTTTATTTTGAAGTAACCTTTTATTTTAAATGGCTAACTGTTGAGATATTTGAAGTGCAAACATGTCAAATTAGTTTTGGCAAGCACACTAAAACTCTGGCACCATAGACTTCAGCACTAACATCATCATCATCATGCTGTCGGTCGTGATGCGACAAAGACTGCTTTCATTACTTGACTGCCGCTCTCCATTTCATTTCATGAAAGCTGCCTGCAAAAGTGTTGAAGTGCTGCTGGCTTTTGCAAGTTACCAGCGGCACTCTCTCGGGGAGCAAATAGAGGTTTCACACCGGCAAGAACATGTCAAGACAGGCGCAAAACTATTTGTCCCTGCAGTGGCTGGTCGGGAGATGTTGGGAGTTCCATACATCAACTGCCCTTAATGCTGCCACAGTGACATGGTTTTCTGTTTAGGGTTTGCTCCCTTAGCCTTCGGTTCTGTCAAGGACCTGTACCACAAGGCAGTGGTTTAGAACTCTGCAAGGCAGGGGCGTCAAACTCCCTGAGGTATTGCTATACCCGCATACCTAGTATGCGGGTATATCGTAGTGTGACTGCACCATGCACTAACAGGTTCTATTAAATTGGTGTAGTCATCATCATGCTGTCGGTCATGATGCGACAAAGACTGCTTTCATTACTTGACTGCCGCTCTCCATTTAGCTAAATCCATTTCATGAAAGCTGCTTGCAAAAGTGTTGAAGTGCTGCTGGCTTTTGCAAGTTACCAGCGGCACTCTCTCAGGGAGCAGATAGAGGTTTCACACCGGCAAGAACATGTCCAGACAGGCGCAAAACTATTTGTCCCTGCAGTGGCTGGTTGGGAGATGTTGGGAGCTCCATACATCAACCGCCCGCCCTTGATGCTGCCACAGTGACATGGTTTTCTGTTCAGGGTTTGCTCCCTTAGCCTTCGGTTCTGTCAAGAACCTGTACCACAAGGCAGTGGTTTACAACTCTGCAGGGCAGGGGCGTCAAACTCCCTGAGGTATTACTATACCTGCATACCCGGTGTAGTACGCCCTTCTATACAACAACTAGTGCTTAATAAGTTGGCGAGTATCTAAGTTGGATATGTAGAATCAAATTGGTTTCGAAAAATTGATATTTTCATCGGACTATGCAGCTTTAAAATATGGGCGGAAACCTCAAAATCAACGGATTATTCGAAAGTTTAAAGATATTCTATGCACCAATTCAACGGATTCCAAACAATATTTACAGCACATTTATAGGGTTGCATTTATCACCAATCACTGACGCTGTAGCTTAGTTTGGTGTACCTGTTCATCGCATATTACAAAACAATCAACAACGCATGTTAAACTGTGTAAACTCTAATGTAATATTGATTGGTTGATTGATTCAATCAAATTAGTCTATTCATCTTAAATAAAGAATTGTCCTCCACAGCCGTCACATAGTGGTCAGTTAATTTGTATTTATTTATTTTACTCGGATGACTTAGTGTATTCAGCCCCCCCACCCCCCAAAAAAAACCTATGAAAATGGGGATCGTCCCCGCCCGCACCTGAAAATCTCCCGCCCCTGTTTTTTGTTTGTTTAACTGTTAAATGGAGAGGGTGTGTGGAGTGAGACATTCAAAGAGGAGTGGAGAGTTGGATGGATGGAGTGAGAAATAGAAAGGGGAGTGAAGAGGGGGGAATGAACAGGGAAATTGGGGGAAAGGAATGGAGAGGGAATTGAGGGGTGACAGGGAGGGAACGGAGAAGGGGAGGGAGCAGGGCCGAGAGTGGAGGAGGTTGGAGAATTGAGAGAAGGAGGGTGTTGGGCGAGGAGGAGGAAGGGGATATGAATGAGGGTGCTGGAGAAAATGGAGGGGCAGGGGGACGGGGGGACCGGCAGAAGACCAATATTATTACTATTGTAGTGGTCTGCACTGACCTCTCAGGCAAGTAGCCACATAGACAGGTAGGCGTGGGTAGTGTGTTGATATCAGGGAGTCTAGGTGGTGTAATGGTTAGCACACTGGCCCGGAATGCAAAGAGATGTGGGTTCGAGTCCCACTCTAGGCGCAATATTTCCCATTTTCATCACCCCCACGACACTGGTGCCATGACCAGGATCCTGTACAAGCTTTGCGATGTATGGTTGTTGAACCTACCCTGTGTATGTATGTGTTATTGCATTGCCTGTATGTATGTAATTGTAAGCATTAAAAGACTTACAATTCCAGGGGGACGAGTGTAGTGGTCTGCACTGACCTCTCAGGCAAGTAGCCACATAGACAGGTAGGCGTGGGTAGTGTGTTGATATCAGGAAGTCTAGGTGGTGTAATGGTTAGCACACTGGCCCGGAATGCAAAGAGATGTGGGTTCGAGTCCCGCTCTAGGCGCAATATTTCCCATTTTCATCACCCCCACGACACTATATTAGTACGCTCCTTACCAACTGAACACAAGACAGTTGATATATATATAGTTGGATGAGTATTTCCTCTGGCTGATACCTCAAAAGGCCCCTCCGTCTATTTATGAAGCACATTTTCCTGCCGACTCGAGGCAGATATACAGAATCGTGCGCACGCACGCGGTCTGGCGTCCTGCCGCAGCCTGTGTCGCGGTTTTAGATCTCCGTGGGTTTAAAACGTGCACTTTCGCCCTGCGCATGCGTCAAAATCGAACGGCATTTCTGCCAGATTAGGACCGTCAAGTAAACTTCGATTTGATTAAAAATTAATAGAAATACAGAACAATTTGGCAAACACATGGATGCACACATGCAATATGCTGATGAATATATTTAAGACAAAACTAGCCATAGCTAAGCATTTTGAGCTAAGAAATATACAATTCCACACAAAACAATGAGTCACTTTAGTTGAAGGCCATAACACCAGACTGGCGATGCATTTGTCACTCCCCAGAAAAAAACGTTACTGATCTTCTGAGCCTCAACCCATCAGAGTGAGCCTTATATCAATGGAACGCTATGGTGTTGACCTATGACTTAGTATGATTTTTGTAACGATCCATTTCGGTTTTACTTTTTTTTTTAACAAGGTAGAGTTGCGCTGTATCCACTTCGGCGACTTTACCAAACTGCGGCAGCTGCAGTTTGAAAGCGCCGTTCGATTTTGACGCATGCGCAGGGCGAAAGTGTAGGTTTTAAAGCCGCGGAGAATTAAAACCGCGACACCTGTTGTGGGCTGCCAGCTAGGCAGGCCCGACTTCAAAGCAGCACAGTGCTGCACAAACAGGTATGATGCACTGTCCTACCGGACCGTTTCATCAACGATTAACCTTACACTTTGCTCAAATAATACTTGCGTAACTAATTACACGACACGAAATACTGAGAGAAAAAACCGCCCACACGACCCTGATTTCTATTTCCAAAGGACGATGATCAATGGTCTTTTTTATTTGGCCTAATTGTACCTTGATTAATCTCAAATTACGCAATTTTGACTAGGTGGTAGAAATCAATGTATATTATTACATCGCCCTCATTAATCACCATCATCATAACTTTTAATCGGAAAGTCTGAGAGTGAGACACATGAATGTTATGTACAGTGTTATCTGTGGTACAGCGGCACGGCGGCCGGGACCGGGCAGAGCAGAGGAACCAGTGTAGTGGTATCGCCTGAGCTGAATAAAGCATTAAGTAACTAGACCTCAACCTGTGCAGTCGTTGGTCGCTTAATCACATTACATGGTGTCAGACGTGGAACCTTAGACGGACATGTCGCTACCAGGGTTGAAGCCTCCCGGGCCGTTGAATTTGGAGGAAAACATTTCCGTGAATTGGAAGACATGGCTGCATGCTTTCAATATATATGCCACCGCAGCAGGAGTCCAAAGCAGGAGCGAGAAAGTTCAGTGTTCGGTATTCTTGCATGTCGCCGGGACCGAGGCACAGGAACTACATCAATCGATGCGGTTTACTGCCGCCGAGAGAGACAAACTACAACTGCTAAGGGAGGCATTTCGGGTCTACTGTGAAGGCAAAACCAACATCACGGTAACCCGTTATAAATTCAACACCTATAACCAGGGTCAAGAGTCTATGGACGCGTACATTCGGGAGTTGAAACACCGGGTTGGCCTCTGTGAGTACGACATACTAGAGGAATCCCTGTTACGGGACAGACTGGTAAGCGGAATCAGGTGCGACAAGCTGAGAGATCGTTTACTCCAAACGCCAAAATTGACTTTACAAATATGTGAGGAAATGTGCCGTCTAAGTGAACACCAAGCCAAGCAGTTGACCACCGGGAACACAACCGACTACACGTTGGACGCTATACAACAGCGCGAGTCGGCACGGCGACAGTTCCAATCATCGGGAGCCAGCCAGCAGAACTACAGGCGACCCGCCGCGAGGGGCGGTCAACAGAGCCGGAATGCAGCCAGCCAGCCGAGATGCGGCTGGTGTGGCTATTCACATCGCTCTGACCGAGAAGCTTGCCCGGCTAGAGGAAAGACGTGCAATGTCTGCAGGAAAGTCGGACATTTTGCAAAAGTGTGCCGAAGTAAGACATCAACGGTCAACGAAATTACGGTGGGCAACGGAGACGATGATGACGAGTGGCGAGGCGATCAGGATGACACAGACCTGTTCGTGGGTGAGGTATCTGAAGATGCGCAAGATGGAGACCAGTTATGGTACGAGACCATACCTGTAGGAGGGCGCGACATCCGTTTCAAGCTGGACACCGGCTCGGAAGCCAACATCATCCCCAAAGACGTTTTCGCAGGGTTGCTGCATGCGCAACTCAAGCAGGCGAAGTGTCGCCTGGTAAAGTACTCAGGGGAGAGGATCACGCCTCTGGGCCAGGTGGAGCTACAGGTGAGGGACCACCTGTTGCAATTCCACATAACGAGCAGCGGATGTGCCATCCTCGGGAAAGAAGCGTGTGTTCGCCTGCCTCTACTCTCCCGCCTAGACAGCATCCGTGCAGAACACGACAAAGAAGCAATGAACATGGTAAAAGAATTTAACGACGTCTTTACTGGGCAAGGGACAATTAAGGTAGATGCCAAAATTCATATTGATAGACATGTACCACCCGTGGTGGATCCTCCGAGAACGATCCCACACGCCATTGAGGATAAAGTCAGAAAAGAGCTGGACAGAATGTTACATTTAGGTGTTATCGTAGAAGAGACTGAGCCAACCCCATGGGTTAACTCCATAGCGATAGTCAAGAAAAAAGATAAAATCCGCATATGTTTAGATCCCACCAAATTAAACAAAGCCATAGAGCGGGGTACCTACCCAACTAGAACGATCGAAGAAGTCGTAGCTAAATTAAATGGGGCAAAATTCTTTTCGGTGGTAGATGCAAAAAGCGGGTACTGGCAGATTCAACTTGACATGGAAAGTTCAAACACCACCACACACCATGGGGGAGGTTCAGGTATACTAGACTACCGTTCGATATAAAGACAGCCGGCGATATATTCATATATGAAATGAATAAGATCCTGCATGGACTAAAAGGGGTGAATGTTGTAAAGGACAACATTCTCGTTTACGGCAGTACAATCCAGGAGCACAATGACAATTTGCGTCCCATGCTCGAGAGAGCAAGGCAGGTGAATTTGAGACTAAACCCAGACAAGTCATCCATATGTCAGACCAGTGTTGAATATGTAGGTCATGTCATTTCAGCAAAAGGGATAAACCCGAACACCGAAAGGGTACAAGCCATAAATGACATGCCGACTCCAGGAAACAAACAGGCAGTACAGCGTTTCCTGGGCATGATCGCATATGTAGCAAAATTCATCCCCAATCTAGCACAAATAACGAAACCGTTACGGGTACTCACCCAGAAAGACACGGTATGGCATTGGGAGGAACATCACAACAAAGCATTGCAGAAACTGAAAACAATGATCACGCACGCTCCCATTCTACGGTTTTATGATGTAAACAAAGTGATCACGCTCCAGGTGGATGCATCAAAGTCAGGGCTAGGCGTGGCTCTGCTGCAGGAAGGCCACCCCATTGCCATGGCATCTAAAGCCCTCGATGATACCCAAAGCAGCTATGCCATAATAGAAAAAGAGCTCTTGGCCATATGTTTCGGTTGTATGAAATTTCATAACTATCTGTTCGGAAAGAAGGTTAAAGTAGAGACTGACCATAAACCACTCGTGTCAATAGTAAATAAGCCCCTACATCAATTGTCTGCTCGCATGCAACGTATGCGAATGAGGTTGCAGAACTATGACCTAGAATTGGTATATGTCAAAGGCAGTGAAATGTTCGTTGCAGATGCGCTCTCCAGAGACCACACCACCAGGACTGAACCAAATGACCTGTTCGACAACGAAATCAGTGTCGCCGCAATAGAGGTGGTGAAAGGGTGTCTACAGGACATCAAGGCAGAAACAACAGCAGACCCAACACTAACAATGGGTGGCCTGAAGATAAAAAACTAATGCAAAAATGCGCAACACCGTTTCACACATTCCAACACGACATAACGAGACAAGGGGAGCTTTTACTAAAGGGAAACAGAATTATCATACCTGAAAAATTGCACAAAACAATGCTAGACAAATTACACGAGACACACCAAGGGATCATCAAAAGTAAGAGGTTGGCCAGGGAACACATATTTTGGCCGGGAATGCAAACACAATTAGAAGATATCATTCAAAGATGCACACTATGCCAGAAATATAGAAACAAACAGCACAGGGAACCACTAACACCACACGACATACCACGCATGCCATTCAATAAAATCGGAGCAGATCTGTTCCAGGTTAAGGACCAGCACTACTTGATATTAGTGGATTACTTTTCGAAGTATCCAGAAGTCATTGAGTTACAGTCAACAACAAGTAAATCAATCATAATAGCCATGCAACAAACATTCAGGAGACACGGGATCCCAGACATCGTAGTGTCTGACAATGGGCCACAATTTGCAAGTGCTGACTACAAAGAATTTGCACACGAATATGGGTTTGAGATAAGGTTCTCCAGCCCGCATTACCCACAAAGCAATGGCCAGGCCGAAAGGCACATACAAACGATAAAAATGATGATAAAGAAAGCTAATCAAGAAAACAAAGATTACAACCTTTTCTTATTAAACTTCTGAAACACACCTCTCGTAGGGTTAGAAGCATCACCCGCGCAGCTTTTAATGAGCAGAAAATTGCGGTCAAAACTACCGTCGACAAACAAACAGTTGAAAGCCAAAACGGTGAGAGTAAAGCAAAGCCAGATCGAAAAGGTTCAAACTAACCAAAAGAAATTTTTTGACCGCCACGCGGGACGAAAATTCATCGATTTTAAACCTAGCGAGCATGTTCAGTACAGAACACACAAAGAAAGTTGGGCACCGGGTAGGATTTCAAAAGGAGTAGGAGAAGCATCACGGAATTATGAAATTCGAAACAAACAAAATCTCACGGTGAAAAGAAACAGGAAACATATATTCCCGACACCCAACACAACCAACCAACACAAACAAAGAAATCGAAACCCAAATACAAACAACACACAAGCTAACTATAGCTGCGTTTACATGGGCGAGTTAAAACGCCCCAGCTGGAACCACTTGCCTAGATCGGTTTACATTTGCCCGTGTAAACGTGCCGCTGAGGCGTTTTAGGGCTGAAACGGTCCAGCTTGAACGTTCCACGTATACCACCTCAGGAGGTGGTTTACAGGAAACGTTTCAGCTGGTTCCCAGGCGGCGATTGTGTACAATAGCAGTGCTCACCGGATACAGGCTCAGGTGTAACTATTCACTGGTGCCCAGCAGTGTTAGGGACCGATTAGGCCAAAATCTATTGAATGCGATCATATTTAACAGAATCACATACTCTAATAATGAAATTTAATTAAATTAACCCTAAATTCCAAGCGATATTAACGTAGCCGCTACATTGGCGTCGTTATTCATATTGTGAATCGACGAATGTAAACTAAACAAATAGCAGTGCTCGCCGGCTACAGACTCACCATTAAGGCTGGTTCCCGGCAGCCGCAACACTTTCAAATTCGGTACGTGTAAACGTGCCACTAAAACGCCTCAGGTAAGACGCTTTGCCTTGATCGTTTTACTTTTTGCCCATGTAAACGCAGCTTATGTAACGCGGTGCGGCAGAGAAGTGAGGCCGGTGAGAAGATTGGGCTATCAGTAAAGCACAGTAAATTAGAACGTGAACTATTAGCATAGTAGAATAGGACACATAGAGTAGGTTGTTGCAACAACATATTGCAGGTCGACGATAAAGTTCACGAGATAAACTGGAAAAGCGTGTGAACGGCACGAGCCCTGGTAAGTCAGTCAGAAAGGTCACGCCGCAGGGCCACATCAAAGGAAAGATAAGAATACAACGCATGAGTAATGGCGTGGCAGCTAGGCCGCAGGAAAGGGCGACACATGCTAAAATCATTTGGTTGATACATAGTCCGCGCATGCGTATAGCTCAACTAATAAAAAAAAAAAAAGCGCTGTGTATGCACATGTCGAAACAAACTAATAATACATTGTATTGCTTTAATAACCAATGTTAATAATATGTTCACACACTGTCTTCATGATTGTTAAAATATTATATACATATATATGTGTCATTTTGGAAAGGGGAGGTGTATGCGGGCCAGTTGAACCAAGCTGGTATGGACGGTATTATCTATCACACCACACAAGCCAATGGGCTGAACGGTCTATCGACCGAAAGGACACAACAAACTCAAACTGGCCAACGCACAAATCATGATACGCACACCGCAAACTAAGGCAGCGCGCAAAGACAGTAGAAGGCACACGACCGAATCCAGAATGGTAAAATTCAACGGGTTGTCGCATGTCAAATGAACCACATTGTTTTTTATTCCAGAATCGCATCATGTTGTTTCTCCGTATAAAAGGGAGATGCTATGTATGGTGTTATCTGCGGTACAGCGGCACGGCAGCCAGGACCGGGCAGAGCAGAGGAACCAGTGTAGTGGTATCGCCTGGGCTGAATAAAGCATTAAGTAACTAGACCTCAACGTGTGCAGTCGTTGGTCGCTTAATCACATTACAATGAACTCTCACATAGGATATGTTCAGTATGTCATTTGGCTTTTAAAAGTTACGGTCCAATTTATGAGATGCGAAAAAACTTGGTAGCCATTTTGTTATTGCAACTTTTCTCGACTGATTGTGAATTAATATCCATTTAGCGATAAAAAATTGGTACAGCCTTTTAAATAAAAAAAGGCCACCTACATGGGTTTAGCTGTTGAATTGAGATGTCTATCACATTTGTTCATAACGACAATCCTTAAAGCTAACTAAAAAATACAGTGACTACTTCAATGTCCAAACGGGATGGCCAAATGAGTTAGAGCATCCGTCTCCCGTGGTGGTAGTTCATGGGATCGTGGTTTCGAATCCTGGTCGAGTCAAACCAATGACTTAAAAATTGATACTTGTCGCTTCCTAGCCGGACGCTCGGCATTACTAAGATAGGGCAAGGCGCAGTGGAATGATGTTTGTTTGTTGTTGTTTTACGTCCTAGCAACATCTAAGGTCATATCAGGACGGGTACCGACTTGTGACAGCGCGCACTCATGGCAACTTTATAGTGCTGTCCCACTGGGAAACCAGGCCGCCTGCACCATGACCTGGTATCCCACTCAGTCACATTATCCTGACACTGAGCACACCAGTCCTTGCTCTATCCTAATAATACCGAGCGCCTGGCTAGGAAGCGACAAGTATCAATTTTAAAGTCATTGGTTTGACTCGACCGGGACTCGAACCCACGACCCCGCGATCTACCAGCACTGGAGACGGACGCTCTAACTCATTCGGCCATCCGTCTGGTCCGCAGTGGAATGAGGAAGACCAGTCGTTTGCGCCATAAATTTACCCTGCTTAAAGAACTAATGTACCCCCTAAAAAAAGTAGTCGCACAGGGAAGTTAAATAGTGAACTTTTCCTCAACTACCACACCACTGGGTTTCAGCGCGGGGATTGGTCGAGTTTGGCTCATACGGTCTCCTAAAAAGTGCTAGGGGACGAACGATGACAACGCCCTGCGTGTTTTTTGGTGTTCTTTTTAATTTGTGTGTTTGTGTGTTTTGCTGGTTTCCTTTGTTCGTCAGGTCCACGTTGCTGGGAAGGAACATCGTTTTAACGGGAGCAGCCGTCCCAAGCAGACACATCTTACCTGGGGCATTAAACTGAAGGCGGTAAGTGATATATAACTGTGTTCATTGCCGTATTGTATATGTGGGTGTCGGCATGGGGAAATCCTACAACAGCAGTGACGGTTGTTTATTGGGGCTTGCCATCATAGCAACATCGAAGATCATATGAGGACGGACACTGACTTTTAACAACAGCACATGGGCTCTTATACTTTTAGTTATAGTGCTGTCTCACTGGGAGACCAGGCAGCCGGTGTGGCGTGCTCAGCTGTGTCCCGTGCTCAGCCGTGTACATATACTCAAACTCAAGGCATTGTCAATGGGCGTAAAATTTAATATAATGTTTTTGGTAAAGATGTTTTCTATATGTGTACCAAGCGATTTGTTTCTAGGTGGTGTGGTTTTAGAGATATTTCACTTTTCCTGGATTTTCTGTATGAAGATTGCTCACCACCATTGACAATGCCTTGAGTTTGATGGTACGCGCAGTGCAAAGCATTAGCTTTAATCAAAATTAATAGAAATCAAGAACCCTAACCTTATAAATTTAATATAATCTTTTTGGTGAAGATGTTTTCTATATGTGTACCAAGGTATTTGTTAATAGGTGGTGTGGTTTTAGAGATATTTCACTTGTTCTGTATTTTCTGTATGAAAATTACTCACGACCATTGACAATGCCTTGAGTTTGAGTCTATGTACACGGCTGAGCACAGGACATGGCTGAGCACGCTACACCGGAACTATGACTTGATTCCCCACTCAGTCACATTACCCAGATATTAAGCAATCCACAGGTGTCCTTGCCCTAGTGATGCCGAGCGCCAGGCGAGGTAGCGACAAGTTTAATTGTGTTGGGTCTTTGGTCTGCCTCGGGGTTCGAGCCCCACGACCTGCTGAACGAGTGCTGAACTCATTCAGCAGACCGGGATGGCCGAATTGGTCAAGAGTGTTGCATTGCTTCCCATATGCGAGGACATGGATTCGAACCCCAGCCAAGTCAAGCCAATGACTTGCAAAAATTGATACACATGGCAACCTAGCCTCACGCCCAACATTAATAGGATGATGTAATGACCCATTTGCTCAGTCTTCGGAAAATGGTGCTGAGTGCAATATCCGGCGATCGAGTCTTCCAGTGTGAGTTGCTATGATTGTGCACTGTCACAGGGCACTACCCATCCTGATAAAATCTAAAAGGTGCCACATTATAAAACCCCAACAAACACTTCAAAAGTTTGTTTTATTTAACGCCGCCTCTAGAGAACATTCATTTTTATCATCGGCTATTGGACGTCTAACATACGTCTGAGTCAAACCAATAACAGAAAATGTATACTACACCTGTCACTTACCTAGCCTTGCGCTCGGCATTAATAGGATACAGGATAGGGCAAGGATAATATGTCTGAGTGGGTCATGATGATGGTGGTCTTGTTTCCCAGTGGGACAGCACTGTAAAGTCGCCATGAGTACGCACCCCTTTCCTAATATGACCTTAAATGTTGCCAGAACGTAAAACCTAAATATACACACAAAGCTGAGCAGGGGGGCGCGCATCAGTGCAGTATCAATCACTCGTTCTCCACGCATGCAACTTCCTTTTCTTTTCTTTTTGTAATATGTCGGGACTCGCCGTCTGAACCCCAAACATTACTATGCTCCACAAGCGTGTTCTGCAGGTTGGAGAGCTTACCTCGTTCGGGCTATGGTGGTTAAAGTACCTCATTCGAGTACCGGTTCAATTTCCAAGGTCGAATTTCATATAGGATTATGGTGCAGGTTCACAAATATGGTTGTGGAACACTGAGTTTTAGGAGGTTTTCATATTCGAATACATCACGAGAAAGGAAAAAATTATATCTAATTTCCTGAATATTCAAAGGACATTTAGTTGGGACCGGATTGAGTAAATTAACAGTGAATATTAGGAAATAATTCAGTAGTTACAACACATGTCTACAGGACAGAACTGCCCATGACAATACTGTGTTGGTATAGCCATTAATCCCAAACAATAGAGGAACCTCCAGTCAACCATGGGGGTATATGCTGGTCTGTGGCCCACTCATATACTTCCACTTACCACTGGGGGAGATCCTGTGGGGACTGTTGTACATCATTTAGATATATTTTTTGCATACCAATATATATATATGCATAAGAAATAATTCACTGTGATTATGCATCTGATGCATAATCACCACAAATATGGCTTGTCTTGCTGGTACAACATTAAGAAAATCCTACCTTAAATATAAATGAATTTGATTTATTGTATTGTTGGTTACCACTTTTTATTTCTATTCACAGGAGGTCAGTAAGCTATGCTCATAAATAACACTGTAATTATGCATCTGATGCATAATCCCCACAAATATGGCATTTATTGCTGTTACAGCAACATTAACATTCAACTTACCCTGTATATTATTGGATTTATATTTTATTTATTTTATTGTTGGTTATCACATTTTATTTATATTTATATTATTTGAATTGAGGCCTGGTGCCGGGAGTCTTGGCACCGGGAGGCCGGGAACCCTGGCGCCAGGAAGCCGGGATTCCTTGCGCCGATAGGCTGCCATCTCCTCCCACCCCGAACCCGAACCCTGTATGCCTATTATAAATGTTATACATATACCTATGCATACCTATACATACCTATGCATATATATATACACATATTTCATATACATTCATATACATTCATATACATACATAGATGCATATAAACGTACATAAACATAAATAAACAATTTTTATATCTACCTACTATGGACCAAATTATGTAACTACCATAGTCATGAGTCTGAATTGAATGAATGAATATACATATGCATACATATGCATACATATACATACATATACATACACATACATACATACATATACATACATATACATACATATACATACATATATTTATACATATACATACATACACATAAAATTATCTGATGCATAATCCCCACGAATATGGCATTTCTTGCTGGTACAGCAACATTAATAAAAACTTACCCTGTATATTATTGCATTCATATTTCATTTATTTTATTGTTGGTTATCACATTTTATTAATATTTATATTATTTGAATTGAGGCCTACTGTCGGGAGTCTCGGCGCAGGGAGGCTGGGAACCCTGTTGCCGGGAAGCTGGTATTCCCGGCACCGATAGGCTGCCATCTCCTCTCCCACACCCCCGGAAACCCAAACCCGCTATGCCTATTATAAATGTTATACATATACATACATATACATATACATACATACATATACATACATATACATATATATACATACATATACATACATACATATACATACATATGCATTCATATACATACATATACATACACACATATATATTAACATACTTATATATACATATATATACCTATATATACATATATATACATACATATACATACATACATATATATACATACATACACATCTATAGAAACATATCCGGACATATATACATGACGCTACACATATGCATATAAATACATATTATAATTAGAGATGACTGCATCACATATCTTAGAGTGGTCCTCCATTTGTCACTGCTAAGTTAATCCATATCTAGTCTGTGTCACTATCAGACTTATTGCACCAATGCAAGGGGCCTAAACTCTAACACTTTCAAAGTCAGATTTTAACCAAACACTGCTATTACCCTAAATAATATTCCATTTATATTTAATTTATTTTTGATTATGCATGTATATGTACACATACTTTTAAAGCTATATGTATATATGCATATATGCACATACATATGTATTTATTATGTGTATTATAATGGATTATAATAATATAATGTAACGTAGCAGAATCCAAGGTTATATTGTATATATATTGTTTATTACTGAGCATTCAATATTAAATGTATTCGAAGTCGCGCACCCACCTTGAGCAGGTGTGCGCGAATGGGGCGCCACCTGCGTCGCGCAATTGTACTAATATGTGACCGTATGTCTGTCACTTCGTCTGTAATTTTATTTTGAGCGGTTGTCTGCTGCACTCGCTCCACTAGCCGGCATGCCGTATTGTGACCTGTGCGGGGTGTCACACCGAGGTGACAAGTGTACAAAGAAACGAAAAGGAAAGAAAAAGGGAAGACAGTCGCCACCTGCACGAATAACTAGAGGAGCCGCAGCAACTTTGGCGGAGGTGGCAAATAGTGATTCTAGAGACAGTTCTCCTGACATTACAAGTAAAGTTGTGTCTATAAGTCTCGAAGAAGAGGAGACGCTTATACTAAAAGAAATTGCACAAATGACATTGGAGGAGCGGGTATCAGAGTTAAAAGAACGCCGCAACGTCATGAGGAGGAGAAAGGAGGGTCGGCAATGCGGGGAGGAACATGCGGCAAGTACGAGGGCGCCATTGGACGAGGACGGGATGGGTGCCGGTGCCACCGGTGCCACTGGAGCCACGTCAGGATCAACGGGCGCCATCTTGGACGAACATTCCAAATACGGAGTGGCCAGAGGGCGTCGAAGGTCACGCAGTCGACGACGGAGACGAACGCCCAGCGACTCCAGAAGTAGGAGCACCAGCAGCACGAGGCGACTCAGAAGTAAGTGGAGTCTGAGGCGGTACACAGTATCAGGAAAAGAGATACGGAAACTCAACTGTTATGAATTAATTACGGCCTCTATCCGGTGGTGTCTGGATATTCAGGGGCTCACAGTGAAAGACTTCCGAGCGCTCATGGAGCATGTGTGTTTTATGGCCTCGAGAGCGAAGCAAAATGATTTTCAAGACTCCACCCATGTCGACTATGATATAGATATTAGAAAGCTAGCGGAAGTCGAGGGGTTTGCTGCGTTCGGAAGCCGTAACACAGGTTTAGCCATGTTTCATTACGGTATGCACAATATGCGCCAGAGGAAGACGTCAACTAGCACGCGCAAGACAAATAATTTCACTAAGGATGGCAAAACTGGTTGCTATAAGTGGAATAAGGAGAGTGGCTGTGGTAGACTAGAGGACGTGTGCAATTTTGGTCATTGGTGCTCCAAGTGTGGGAGTAAGAGCCACAAAAAATATAACTGTGGCAAAAACTGACAGGGTAATACTGAACAGGGTGGACCAACAGGGTTTTGTGAACATAATATTGGCTCTATAAATTATGTTGAACCTTGTAGTGATATGTACAGTGTGCTGGGTAATGGGAAGTCTATTCCGTTTTATGACAGCAGTACTATATCCAATGTGGAAGTCGGTAATAATTATTGCGTCAATTTGGACGGTGCGGTTTCGACACACTTGGCACCCCCTGTTAAACATGTAATTAACCCTTTGCATTCCAGCCGATCACCAAGAGGTGAGACCAATTATGTTACGTGTGTTTCAAATGCTATGGAGGCCAAATTCGGGTCGCAGGATGTAAACCAGGTTAACGAGGCAATTGGGGACGGTGGAATTGATATTCCAAACAATGTTACGTGTGCTGATAAACTACAAATAAACTCTCAAACTAGTACACCGAAAAGCATTTCAATGAATAGTGCTGACGGCCATACAAATACTAGTACGAAAGGAGATAGCCAGGTTAACAGAGTACTGAATAGTTGGATAAACAGCGATAATGCTAGTAAAGAAGATATGATTTATGTCGAAACAATTACAGGTAATTGTTGTCATTGGGCATTCCACATAAGGGAACTCCCTAGTTCAGATCCAACAGTAATTAAAATAACAAATTCATGTGTGGACGGTAAATGTGCATGTGAACACTTCATAGCCGGTAGCCGTGCTCAATTAAAACCATGTAGAGTGATTTGTGAACTTTTTTTAAGAGGCGACACAGATCCGGACTGGATTTATATATTATGGGGTGTGGTCTTCGGTTTCCACGTGACGAATTATGAGTGTCCGGCAGTGTATAATACCAAATTTAAAAAGATACGGAATGCCATGTACAGGGATATCATTTCCCAGAAATTACTGTTGGAATTGAACCATGATATATTATCCCAAGTAAACCATACACCGCAATGTGTGCATAATATATTTTGTATACCAAAGAACGATGGAGGGAGAGGGATAATCGATTGTAGTAGGCCCAAAAATGATTCTGTGAATAATTTCACTGATGAGGTAGCCTGTAAATTTAATTATAAAGGAGTTGACGATGTGGTTGACTTCATGGAGCAAGGCGACTTTCTCTCTACGATAGACCTAAAAGACGTATACCGTGCGGTGGCTATCCACCCTGTGGATAGGCCAAGACAGGGTTTAATTTGGAATTTCAGTAGCGAGCCTGATGGGAAGCCGATATACATGCTTGACAACAGGCTTTGCATGGGGCTCTCCTCGAGCCCATTTGTCTTTTCAAAAATATCCGAGTTTATTGTTCGATGCGCAATTAGGGAGGGAATAAGCAAAATAGTAAATTATTTGGACGATTTTTGCCTTGTGTCCCCTGACTTTAAAACTGCTATTATGCAGCAGAATAAAGTAGTAGCGTTGTTGCGGCGAATAGGCTTCTATATAAGCTTCAAAAAACTTATCTCACCTACAACAAGAATCAAATTCTTGGGTATAATTATCGATTCGGTAAAGTTACAGTTGACGCTACCGGAAGATAAGCTAGATAAGCTACGCGGTACATTGTTGGCATTTAAGAACAAGGAAAAGGCTACTAGAAAAGAACTGGAGAAGCTAGGCGGATTGTTAGCCCACTGCGCCAAAGTAGTGCGTGGTGGGCGAACATTTTCAAGACGTGTGTATGACTTGATAAACTCAGTCAAAAAACCACATTATAAGGTCCGTTTAAACGTAGGCTTTCGGGAGGATGTGCATTGGTGGTTTAACTTTGCCGGTAAATTTAATGGTAAGGCTTTAGCACTGGGAAAGTTTGCAACGATTACAGCCACATACAGTGACTCTAGTAAATGGGGATATGGGGCCATGTATGACACAGACTGGTTAGTTGGCTGTTTTGACCCAAGTTATGAAGAATCTTTGCACACGGCGGTACACCACCACTGCGATATCCCGGATAATGAAGTAAGAAATGCACATATTAATTCACAAGAAATGTGGGCAGTCTATGCGGCAGCGAAACGCTGGGGACATACCTGGGAAGGAGCCTCTGTAATAATGATCACTGATAGTGCTACGGTGGAAGCTGCACTATGTACGGGCAGGTCCAAATGTAAATTGATTATGTACTATGTTCGGAGATTATTCTGGCTGTCCATAGAGCATAACTTTGTCTTTACCTCGGTCCGCATTAGTACTGAAGCTAATGTAATAACGGATGCCTTAAGTAGATTAGATAAAGTAAGCATGGCCGCAGTAATTAATAGCGCTGACCCTGAAGGGATATTATGTTGCAGTAGTATATTTAGATCTCCCTTGTCATTACAGAAATCGGGAGGCTCAGGCTAGAGCAGAAGAATTTCCAAGATAAATGCTACGCACCGAATTCTATGATAGTTAGAGAGAAGCAGATCAATAAGTATTTTTGTTTTATAGATGAGTTTTCTGGAACCCATGCACCATTGCCTTGTGACGCTATCCAGGTAGCACTGTACGCGACATGGCTAGCGAGGACCCTTAAATATTCATCGATCATTAATTATTTAAGCGGACTTAATTATTTTTTCAAGATTCCAAGAGCTCCTAGGATAGATTATTCGGATTTTGTCATTTCCTCAACTCTTAAAGGGATCCGGAGGGAACTGGGGGATGCACCAAAGCAGGCTATGCCGTTGTTGCCTGGTATGCTTCAGAAAATATTTTCGTTCTTAAATGAGAGTACTGGACACACTGCATGGCGAGCAGCAGTTCTTTGCAGCTTTAGGGGGTTATTGCGTAAATCCAACATAACTTTCTCGGATGCGATGGTTCGGAGGAGGGACTTTAGATTCTATCCATGGGGGATGGTAATAAAAATATATAAGTCGAAAACGATACAGTTCAGAGAAAGATCTTTAGATATTCCGATAGCTAGGTGTCCGGATAAATCCCTGTGTGCGGTCTATTGGACGGAGAAGCATTTTTCGGAACAGCCGGCCGATTATGGTGCACCAGCGTTTTTGTTGCCTGGCGATGGTGGTACGTGTTTCCCTTTATCATATGAAATTTATCAGGCAACCCTAAAACGGTTTGGGGGACTATGTGGATTAGATATCACATTATTATCATCACATTCGCTTAGGAGGGGTGGGTGTACATACCTATCTATGTGTGGTGCCTCTCTGGAAGAAATCTGTACAAGGGGCGATTGGACAAGTGATGCTGTGTACAGATATTTAAGAACCCCCCTCTCGGTACGCATCTTGAATGATATGCGAGTGGCAGCCAAGTTGGCTGCGCATGTATGAGTCAGAGTTGGTTTGGAGGGACCCCCCGGTTGGGGGTCTGGTTGGCGTATAGTCTCCTGCCAGAGAACTATTAATAAATAGGCTCAGCCCAACTCTGACTTCTTCCTTATTTGCCGAGTGGTTATGTGTATTATAATGGATTATAATAATATAATGTAACGTAGCAGAATCCAAGGTTATATTGTATATATATTGTTTATTACTGAGCATTCAATATTAAATGTATTCGAAGTCGCGCACCCACCTTGAGCAGGTGTGCGCGAATGGGGCGCCACCTGCGTCGCGCAATTGTACTAATATGTGACCGTATGTCTGTCACTTCGTCTGTAATTTTATTTTTATTTTTTTATAGGTAGGCGTATAGTCTCCTGCCAGAGAACTATTAATAAATAGGCTCAGCCCAACTCTGACTTCTTCCTTATTTGCCGAGTGGTTATATATAATATATACATAATATTGCAATATCAGGTGAAGAATAACTTACCAGTGTTCCTAAATGTAAGGATGACTGTGCCAGATCCTTCACAATGGTAATCCATTTGCAAGTAACAATTTCACTGTTGTGTAGTGTGTGCCTTCAGAAATATGTGTGTGCAGTGCACTGTGGCACACACCCTTATAAACCAAATCCAATCCACTCTCACACCTATTCAAAGGGCATATGCTCTGACACATTCACACTCAGTGAGCTCAGCTGTCAGTGGAGGTGCAGCCCAGAGAACCATTGGCAACCTGAGGTGTGAAAGCTTTCCTTGGCAGTTTTTGGTTAAAATCTGAGTGTTAAAGTGTCAGAGCTTAGGCCCCTTGCAATAAGTCTGAGAGTGAAACAGACTACACATGGGTTAACTTACCAGTGACAAATGGAGGACCACTCTACAATATGTGATGCAGTCATCTCTAAATACAGTATGTATTCACATATATATATATATATATATATATATATATATATATATAATTATGTAGTCACATATATAGGTCTCCATATGTATATATGTATGCATATATGTAGATGTGAATGTATATATATATATATATAGACATATATACACATAGGTGCATATGTAATATTTATATATGCATATACACATAGGTATATGCATATTTATATGTATACACATGTAATAACGATGATAATAATAACAACAATATAATGATAAAATGGCCATAATACTAGGTACTCCAAAGTCGGCGATTACGGTGTCCGCAGCGCGAAATTTGACCTATTTTAACCGTTTTAAAAAGGCTTGTATCTCCACTAATTCTGCTTGGTTTGAAATAAAAGTTATATCAAATTAAAGCTTGTTCTTTTGCCTTTTAGGTTGTCTGATTTTTAATCATCATTATGAAATAAATCACAGTCAATGGACACTTGTTTGTGGGTACCATCGGCAGCTCTGAGCATGCTCGCTGATTTTGTTTTCATGCAGTCTGAGCTACTCCCTTCCCTAAACTTGATGGCTTGGTGAGTACATTGACCTGAGCTAAAAATAACCACCAATAAAAGATAGACAAGAATCTAGGCTTCATTAGCATATCAAGCATGAGTGTTTCTGAGTATATTTTTCTATATTTTACTGAATTTATTATTGGTGGTTGGTGGAAATTAAGGAATTTAGCAAGTTTGACATGAAATTTCAGAAAGAATACTAACAGTGATGGTCTGTAAAAAATTGAGCTTCTTATTTGTACAATAGAGAGTGAGATTCTTTAATATTGGACAGATCATATGCAAAATAGCTTCCAGGTGGGACCCTAAAATCCAAGATTTGGCTAATTTGGAAATGTGCACAAATCGGGGCAAAACAATCAATCTTTAAACACTCATAACTTTGCAGCTATTCAATCGATCTAAATGATTTTTATATCACTGAGATCCAATTTAAAAGATCTGTACAGATATATAAGATGTAATACTGACCTGTTGAAAATATAAATCACTTTGGAGTACCTAATAATACTTGATGTTATCCGACCTGACTTTACCTGACCTGACTTTACCCGACCTGACTTTACCCGACTCTAATTATTTATTATGCATATATATATATATATATATATATATATATATATATATATTGGTATGCAAAAAAATATATCTAAATGATGTACAACAGTCCCCAGAGAACCTCCCCCAGTGGCAAGTGGAAATATATGAGTGGGCCACAGACCAGCATATACCCCCATGGTTGACTGGATGTTCCTCTATTGTTTGGGATTAATGGCTATACCAACACAGTACTATCATGGGCAGTTCTGGCCTGTAGCCATGCATTGTAACTACTGAATTATTTCCTAATATTCACTCTTAATTTACTCAATCCGGTCCCAACTAAATGGCCTAGGAATATCTAGGAAATTAGATATAATTTTTGGCTTTCTAGTGATGTATTCCAATATGAAAACTTCTCAAAACTCAGTGTGCCATAGCCATATTTTTGAACCTGCTACCTAATCCTTTCCAAAAATCGACCTTGGAAATTGAACCGGGGCTCGAATGAGGTATTTAAACACCATAGCCCGATCGAGGTAAGCTCTCCAACCTGTTCTGACAACTGTCTGTCAGTCCCCACCTGTAATTACTCTCTACAACTCATAAGGAAGAAAGGAAGACAAGTTGTGCAAGATTGACAGTGAAGAGGTTGTGCTTTATTGGCATCAACTCCTGTTCACCTACTGGCGACCTATCACCTTCACTCCTTACCAACCTTACCAACTGCCCACACAGATCAGCAGAAAGTGGAGAGATCCTCATGTGGGGTCTGTGTGTCAGGTATAAGGAATACAGGTGACTGGGCTCACAGCCAGCCAATCAGACACCCTCTACAACCTGGGTGGGCAACGTCCTAATAGGGGGCAGCTGTCACTCAACCCCAGCTGCAGGTGGTATCCATAATGTATGCAAGATGGCTCGGTGTGCTTGTCCACCGGTCCCATGGTAACAGGTAGTTGCAGACAGTTACAACAAACATATATCAATGCTCCTCTCCTTCAATGGCACTCTTTCTGGTGCATGAGGGGAACATTTAAATAAATTAACTGTCTGAACATCACATCATATACTTGGTCGCTATGTGTTATCACATTTCCTCATAGGCGCTTATGGCGCAAAGCGAGTGGGGCACCCATTGCTTCTATTATACATAATCATGGTCCCCACTCCGTTGCCCGAGAATAATAATTCAGGACAGGAGGCGGACTACATAGTATGGGATTTATTCAGTAAGGCAATGTAAGAGTGAAGTAAATGTAATCAGAGGTCAAGTTCGACAGTTGTTAAGGCAATGTAAGTGTAATGGATAAGTAGTAATGTTCAATGTCAAATGTCATAGGTAATGTCTTTATCGTTAGTTAGAGTCTTAAGTGACCCGGGCCTCAACCTTTGGGCAGTTGGGTGGGTGGGACGGTGAGAGTAGGTCTTATCGGTGCTGTGGCAGGAGGAGAAGTGGCCGAGGTGATGGGGAGGCGGAAGGAGGAAGGGGGGGGGAGGTACCAGCGGCGGGAGCAGCGTCGGGACCAGCGGCGGGAGCAGGGGGGAGGGAGGCTGTGGTGGCAGTGCCTGGAGGGAGTGGGGAGAGTGAGGGGAGGAGGTGGTGGCGCCATCTAGGTGGTGAGGGTGAGGGGAGGTGAGTGAGTGGGGAAGGGGAGGAGGGGAGGAGAGTGTGCGGAGATTGGTGAGGGTAAGAAAGGGGGGGGGGCGGTAGGGAAGGGGGAGGGTGGTCGTCCGCCTCCCCCGAATTACTCACATTGCCACAGCAATATGGACAATTCAGGACAGGAGGCGGACTACATAGTATGGGATTTATTCAGTAAGGCAATGTAAGAGTGAAGTAAATGTAATCAGAGGTCAAGTTCGACAGTTGTTAAGGCAATGTAAGTGTAATGGATAAGTAGTAATGTTCAATGTCAAATGTCATAGGTAATGTCTTTATCGTTAGTTAGAGTCTTAAGTGACCCGGGCCTCAACCAAATAGTGTTGAGAGTGCCCGGGTCGCGACCGCGAATGCCTGCTGGGGAACGTATGAGTGGACGGCGGACGACCGCCAGTGGCCGAGGTCTGCGACGTCCTTAAGGGGCGCTCCGGCGGCGGCACATGCCTGTGCGGCACCCCGACGGAGGCTGTGGAGGGTGTATCCGGATGAGTTGGGGCATCCCGAGTATCGTAATGCGGCACGTAGTGCGCTCGTGAGTGTGTTGACCATCAGTGGAGACCCGTCCGGGGTCATGAAGGCAGGGTCGAGTGGTCGAGGTGAAGTGGCGCTCGAGTAGTGCCTCCAGGCTCGTACGGGGCAGCAGTTGGAGGTCGGGATCCGAGGGATGGTTATCGCATATTGGTCGGATCGTGCTCTGGAGGTCTTGGTGGAGCGGACGACGACGGTGAGGTGGGTCCGGTGGCTGGTGATTTCTTGGTATCTGAGGGTGTGTCCGGGGTCGTCCGGGCGGCCCGTCACGAGGAGGTTCCCTTGTCGGAGGAGGGAGAAGTACCCAATCAGGATGGCTGCCGTGAGGACCTTTGCATTGTTGCCAGCCTTACGGAGGAAGGTGGTGATGGCATGGAGGTCAGCAGGTGTGAGGGGAGGAGCCTGTCGAGGGATATGGTCGGAGTCCCGGGTGATGCCTCTTTTGATTATCGTGACGAGGTATGAGTCGAATCCTCTTGTTCTGCTGTCCTTGAGCCTGACCCATGTCCGCGCGGCACTGAGATGGTTCATCACGGCTCCGGGGGAGCGGAGTGATATGGAGATGGAGGCTAGGTATGATGCTATGTCTAGCTGAGTCGGGCGGGTAGGGTCGTAGTCTCTGTCGAGGGAGTGTCTCAGGTAGGTGGTTATCTGTCGTTTTTTGTTTATCCAGGTGCCCTTCGCGAGGCCGGCTCTGAAGAGGTGGGCGAGTCGGTGGTGTTCTTCCTGTTTGCCTGGGGAGAGAGAGGCAAATAGTTATCTCGACCCAGGCTATTCGTCTGTGTCGAGTATGGCAGTACTGTGGACGACGCGCACTCGGACGAGGTCCATGTCATCCACAAATCTATCCGCTTTCCGCCTGGCCGCCCGGTCGAAGGGTGCCCTGCTGAGGGCGTCGGCGAATGCGATCTCAGTGCCAGGCTTGTGGACGACGCGGATCTCGCAGGAGTTGAGTGCCGCAAACCTCCAGACGGCTCGGGCGCAGGCGCAGAGGGTGGGATCCCTACCGGCACCGGATTCAAGAACGATTTGTGAGGCCTGATTGTCGGTGTTGATGACGATGGCATAGTCCTGGGGGTTGGGCGGGGTGAGGGCGTGGAGTGCGACAATGAGGTTTATCGCCTCGAGCTGTGCGATATTGTGACCATCGTCGAAGTACTCGGGCTGGTACTCTTCCGTGATGTAGCCTCCTGGGGAGTGCGCTCCTCCAGCGAGGAGGGATGAGTCGCACTCAATGACCCATTCGTGCTTGGGTGGTGGGCGGAGTAAGACGACACCATTAGAGAGGTGTGCGTAGGACTTGAACCACTCGATGTCGAGGGTCATTTCGTTTGTTATTGTGTGTTTCCCGGTGTAGGGAGCGGCTCTGAGTGCCGCCAGGAACCGGTTCATGTATCTCCTCGCCGGGCGCACGCACTTTGCGATGTGCTGCAGTCGTCCGACGAGGCGCTGGAGGTCTTTCCTTGAGGCTTTTGAACCGGGTGTCCAGGCGGCGCACTCGGTGACGACCTCGTGGAGTTTGAGTGCCGGTATGCGGACGACCATGTCGGTAGTATCGACCTCGAACCCGAGCCATTCGGTCTTTTGGGATGGCGGGACACACTTGTGTGTGGAGAGGTCGAGCCCTAGGTCGGCGGCGAGCTGTACGGCATCGACGTATGCCTCGACTGCCTGGTACTCTGTGGGTGCCGCCCCGACAAAGTCGTCCAGGTAGCACAGGACGAAGTGGCCCTTTTTTCGGAGTAGGTACGTCACGGCGTTGGTGGTGCGTGCGCAGGCCATGGGCGAGGTGCGGCACCCAAATGGAGGGGCGATGTCGAAGTAGAGTTCATCATTTATCGTGACTCCGAGGAGGGGAACGGAGAGGGCTGGTGCGGAGTTGGTGGTAGGCGCGGGCAAGGTCGATCGTCCATATCCAAGCTCCTTGGCCGATCCGGGTGACCTCGTCAGTAAGGTTGGTTATGTTCGGGAGGGTGTAGGTGACGGGGCGGCCTTGATAGTGGCCTTTCCGTATGCCAGAGTTTACGCTAGCTCCCCTGGGGAAGCTAAGGTCGACAATGACCCGGCGCTCGGTGGTGTTTTTCTTTGCCCGGGTCATCATCGGGCTGATATGCGCCCAGGGGAGGAAGGGGGGTTGGCTGAATGGCCCGAGGAGGGCCCCTCGTGACGTTTCTTCACGTATGTATTTTTCAATCCATTGGAAGTTTTCGGGGTCCTCGCGGTGATTTGCCCTCGACGGTACGTGCCGTGTCTGCCGTGTAGTCGACTGGCCAGCCATATTCTAAGAAGTCGAGGAGCTCGGTGTCGTGGTAGTCGGCGAGCAAGTGCCTCCATCGGTCGATCTTGAGGCCCGAGGGGACCGGGATGCGTGCGGCGACATGGTTTGGGAGTGCCGTTTCCCTGACCTGGTTGTAGATATATTGGTAAACCTGGTTGGCCCAGGCCGCTGGTATCGACACTGGCCAGATCCTGTCGAGTGTGATTTTATATGAGAGTGGTGTGTGGGGTGGGTTGTAGGGGGTGTCGACCTGGCTGCCGTGGTCGTCCGTGACATCTTCGATGTCTTCCGACGCATGTGCGCGTTGTTGGTGGGTGAGGAGGGCGTCTGGAGGTTCACCATTGTCTGGGTCGGGGTCGGTCGCGTGTTGGTGTATGGTGCGTGTTGGGACTATAAGCTGTACACATGCGACGGTCAGTCTGTTGAGTAGGTGGCGAGCAAGAATGTCGGTAGAGGCGGTTTGGTGTGGTCCGTATCGGTGGTGGTGGGTATCATCTCTGGTGTGGGGGGCGGTTGTTGGTGTGGTTGTGGTGGGATGAGGGGAGGGGGGGGTGTGGCGTCGGTTCCAGTTCCTTCTACCCGGGGTATTCGGTTTTGTGGTGGAGTATTGTGGTCGGTGCCTCCCATGCCGGTTGTTGGGGTATGAGGCGGGGGTCTGTCTGCCGGTGTGGGCGGTGGAGTGGGGCTGAAGACCGGAAGTAGGCAGTGTTTTATAGTGTGTGCTCTGTCCTCTCCTACCCGGGGTGTTCGGGTGTTGAGTGGGGTCGGGTGGTAGACCGCGTCTGTGGTGTAATATTCACTGGTTTCGGAGTCTGTGGTGTCGGGTAGGCGAGCGCCGTAATTCTCATTACGGGGGTTGGTCGTGGTGGCGGCTATGCGTGATGCGACTGATGTGTTGGAGGCGGCGCCGTGCCGCGGTTGGTTATCGGGGCTTAATGGGGTGTGGCCGCCGCGGGTGGGAGTGGCGGTTGTGGGGTGGCGGTCGGCACCGCACGCCACGTGGTCTTGTGTGGCGGTTGGGCTGCTCGCGGTTTTGGCGGGAGAGTTGTTTGCAGTGTCTGGTGACGCATCTGCCCCATGTGGGCTGTTTCGTGGCCAGCTGGGTTCATTTGTTCTGCGGCGTGTTCGTCATGGTGGCACTGGGCTTTGTTGGGGGTTATGGTGACTGTGTGCGCCGGGGTTGTTGTCTGGTGGGGGGTCGTCTGACGCGTGTGTGCCCACGTGGTGGTTGGTGTCGGTTTCTTCCGATGAGGTGGCCGTGCTGTCGATTTGTGTCCATGGTTGTGTGGGTGTGTTAAGGGCGAGTGTTACCGACACAATTTTGAGTAAGGGTTGGTGTTCGTCTTTTGAGTCGGTGTCGGTCGTGTTTTCGTCGGTGTCGGTGGTGTCGGCAATTTCTACGGCCTGGCCAGGGCCGTTTAGTGAAAATCCGTTTTTTGTTCGTCTGTATCTGTTGCCGTCGCCTTGCGTTCGTTCTGCCGTCTTTTATTATTACAGTCTTGCTCCTTGTGGGGGTTTGCCTTTCTGTATTTGTTTGCACGCCACCCGCACATGTGTGCGCGTCGATCACTACCCGTGCCGTGGGAGGTGGAGTGGCCGCAGTCTGTGCCCCAGTTCCATCTATGGCAGGGTCTGCCGTCGGTGTCGTGGTTGAACTCAGGTCTTTTGTATGGGGTGTTTATTGGTGCCGTGTGTTGTTCGTCTGCTTTGCCTTGTGCGGCACGTGCCGATCGGTTCTTTTCTTCGTATTGGATGCCGGCCAGGCATGCTGCCCTTTGGAGATCTTTTATGGCCTGTTCGTCCTTCCAAGCCTTAGGCAGTCGTCCGTCGTCCACCATGGCGAACACTTTCTCCGACCAGGCGAGGCACGTGTCCCACTTCCAGTCGGCCGCCATCTCGAATATGTCGTCCTGGTGATCTAGTATGGGTCTGGTCCATGAGCGCGGCACTTTGGGATCCTTTCTCATTCGTGCAAGTGCCGCAAAGTATTCGTGCCACATGCTCTCACCTGGTCCTACTTTGCCTTTCTTCTCGTCCCGTATTACGTATGTGTGGGGGAGGAGTTGCGCCTTACCTCGGCTGGATGTTCGTCCTTGTGTCTTGTTAGCTCCTATTATGGCGTCTACTACATCTCGCTGTTCGTCGTCGTCGGTTGATGATGGGGTCGGTGTCTGGGGTGCGTGGCAGGACTGCCTGTGTTTCTTGTGTTCATGGTCGTCATTCCCGTGTCGGTTGGATCGTGGGGTTGGTCGTGGTGATCTTATGCAGTGTGTTCGTGATGGTGGTGAACGGCCACGTGATGAGCGGCCACGTGGTGAGGGTGACGGGCTCGATCCTGACGAGTCGTGGGTGGCGCGGCATCTCCTTTTCTGCGGCGTTTTCCCGTCTGTTGAGCTGCTCCTTGTGCGTTTACTGAGGCCTGCCTCCTCCAGTGCGTATAGCCTGGTGGTGACGGTCTTAGCGAGTTCAGCCTGTTGTTGGATGGATTCGTTCACTGACTGCCTGAGCAGCAATATCTGTGCGTGTGCGGACGTATGGTCTTCACTGTCATCCCGAGGCGCTGTCGCAGTTTTAGGTTTAGTGATGACTGAGCGCGGGCGCCCCCTTACTCGTGGTGTTGTTTCGTTGGGTGTCGTGGGTGCCGCATCCGTGGTAGTGGCGCGCCGTGTGGATTTCCGTGCCGGCATGGTGGGTTGGTGTGGCGTGGTGAACTGTCGCATCGACGGTGGTGAGCGGCCTGAGGCGTGAGGGGCATTGAGAGTAGGTCTTATCGGTGCTGTGGCAGGAGGAGAAGTGGCCGAGGTGATGGGGAGGCGGAAGGAGGAAGGGGGGGGGGGGAGGTACCAGTGGCGGGAGGGAGGCTGTGGTGGCGGTGCCTGGAGGGAGTGGGGAGAGTGAGGGGAGGAGGTGGTGGCGCCATCTAGGTGGTGAGGGTGAGGGGAGGTGAGTGAGTGGGGAAGGGGAGGAGGGGAGGAGAGTGTGTGGAGATTGGTGAGGGTAAGAAAGGGGGGGGGCGGTAGGGAAGGGGGAGGGTGGTCGTCCGCCTCCCCCGAATTACCCACATTGCCACAGCAATATGGACAATGTTCTTTGCCAATATATAAATCCGAACCGAAAACCCATATATTTTTACATTTTGTTGCATTCTGATTCAAGATATTTAATTTGTGCAGTATCCGGGTGCGACGACGATAAAAGGTTCCCACCTAGCATTGTGGACATCGCCAAGTTCGACGATAGCTGTTCAATATGCCTCCCACCACGACGTCCAATTCCACGATGACGCCCAGTCGTCCTGTCAGAGGCTGCTGTGAGAAAATCCCGCCATGCGCCCGAGCGACCATCGTAATCATCACAATATTGCTGCTTGCAGCAATCGCTTGTGAGAATTCCGACTACATTAAACATCTGGTCACTTGTATTTAGAGCTGCATATAGTCCAATGAACTCATCAAATTTTCTGAACACTTTGATTCTACATTATCCAACTTAGACACTGATTTATTAAATATCTGTTGCTGCATAGAAGGCGATACTGAGTCAATTTAATAGAATCTGTATACTGCCGAAGCCTATGAGGGTCAGAGTTTTGACAAACATGCAATACTTAAATTTGTATGGTTCAGCTCAATTTATCTCCTAAATTAGCTATTTTATAGCGAAGTTACTTCAAACAAAGGAAAGGTACATTATAACAGTCAACCTACATGTAATATAGTATATAGAAAGAAATGTCAGAAACTCAAAACCATCTGGCTAGGAAACTTAAACATGTATTCACTATATCTTCGTGCTCGCTGATTGACCGCCTGAGACTTACATTAGAAGACAACATTTTGTATGTTCTATCATATTTTCAAAACAATTTTGTGTTAAATATATTTTTTATGAGCCCATCTAGCCTCGGAAAATTCTCATTGGATAGGTGCCCAGGGGTCACCTCTCAATCCTTCTATCCCATGCGCCGGATACCTCCGGATTCCCAGATTTACCCTGAGACCAGTGTAGTAAGTTCAAAATACTACCCGACAACAACAGTACAGTAGTGTTTTTTTCAACCTAGGTTAAAAGCACTATGGTAGTGTTTTAAAGTTAGTTAAAGGTAGGTTCAAAACACTACTGTGGGCATGCTCAAAACACTATCCTTAAGTTCAAAGCACTCCCTTTAAGTTCAAAACACTACTCTCACGGTGCTGGCAGCCTGGTCTCCCAGTGGGGCAGCACTATAAAGTCGCCATGAGTGTGCACTCCCACAAGTCAGTACCCATCCTGAGATGACCATAGATGTTGCTAAGATGTAATACAACAACAAACAATCAATCATACTCCGCAGCAGGGTCAGCATATCAATATGTAACAGCAGGTTACATTTTGCAGCATTACAGACCAGACGGGATGGCCGAATGAGTTAGATCGTCGGTCTCCCGTGTTGGTAGATCGTGGGGTCATGGGTTCGAACCCTGGTCCAGTCAAACCAATGACTTAAAAATTGATACTTGTTGCTTCCTAGCCTGGTGCTCGGCATTATTAGGATAGGGCTAGGACTGGTTGGCTCAGTGTCAGGATAATGTGACTGAGTGGAATATCAGGTCATGGTGCTGGCAGCCTGGTCTTCCATTGGGGCAGCACTATAAAGTCACAAGTCAGTACCCTTCCTGATATGAACTTAGATGTTGCTAGGACGTAAAACAACAAACAAACAAGCGGTATTACACTTACAGCCCCCACTGCCGTGTTATGATAGTGTTTTGAACTTGGATAGTGTTTTGGATGTATATAGGGGTAGTGTTTTGAACTTAACAGTAGTAGTGTTTTCAACTTAAGTTGAAAACAGTACTGTAGTGTTTTGAACTTAGGTTGAAAACAGTACTGCACTGTTTTCAATGGGGTAGTGTTTTGAACGTTCTACACCGGCACCAAAATGCGTTGATCTTAGCCAAAAGGCCGAAGACCTCAATTTACTAGTAGAATAAAATGTGAAAATTAAGCTATCATTGCAGTGTTTAACTATATTAATAGCTGAGACAATATTTGGTAGCCTGGTCTCCTGACCTTTTTCACAGAGCTGATTTATTACAATGTTACAAACATGTTCGCTATATGCACCTCAGAGGTGGAATGGACTCAAATGTACCTCGTAATGTGATAGTGTTGATTAAATAATATTGATATACCACATGACAGTCATGCGAGATTCCGTACTGCCACCTGCCGGCTTCCACGCAAGTAAATATGCAATTTACAGTAACACCTCTCTAACCTCCACAGATCGATCACTCCCCTATATCGACCACCTCCCTAAATGGACCATTTAAAGTCGCTCCCATAGTCAGTAGATTTAAACTTAGAGAGGTTTTACTGGCATACTTGGTCACTCTGTGAAAGTGCGATTCATTTCTGGATTAATACAGTAGTTAGATGAAATTCCGCTGCTGAATGCTAACATATATGTTCATCTATTACAGGTTTCGTCTGGTTGGGGATGAGATCAGGAAAACAAAGTGAGCTAACTTCACATTTCTTAGGAGGAAATTGAAATACAATTTATAGATCCTTTGTGAAAAGACAGTTAATTATCTGCTCATTACAACAAGACAGTGTCAGTGTAGTCATTTATGCTTAAATGTTAATTTCGATAGTACTTAAAATAAGTTAATTGTGTAGATTCATAGTTTCGAATTGGTATAATCTATGCTTCGCCCCACCACAGACATGACAATAAATGTATGCCAATTATGATTATGATGCACCAGTTGGGCGGCTATTGCATTTGGTTGTGATCTATGTCACACCAGTCAATTTGTTTGCTTAATAGAGCCTACTGTGAAAGCTAATAATCTGCATGATTTAATCACTTGCTGTCCGGACTCCACCTAGTCCACACCTCTTCTATCGCCTCTCTGCTGCGCTGGGCTCCTCCTTGATAGATGTCTAAAAAGAGTTCCTGCAGGGGGAGCCGGCCAGCATTTCACCTTCTACCTCTTATTCCGTCCGTGTCTCTGACTCGCCAACTGGTCACCACAGGGCAAGGAGGCACGGCCCTTTGACTCAACTATCCTCATTTCTCTTTCCTCTATTCTACCCTTTCTTTTCTTTTTTTCTCCCAGGCTTACTCCTCCCCCTGATCAAGAGAGTTGTTTGCTTGGGTGGGGCCCTTTTCCTTTTTCACTGTTTCGCTTTCCACCTTCCTGCTGCAGACCCCACCTTCCCCCCTCCGTTCCTCCTAACCCAGAGGTGACTGGACACGAGTGCACAGCTACAATTGGACCGGAGTGAACCGGTACCGCTCCAACGACATGTCATTATTGTTGTAAAGAACCCCCCCCCTGCTTCTACAACCGTTCTCTCTGAAGTTTACTCATCATAAAAAAACTGACCAATTTATCGGGGCCTTTTTATATTGCTGCAGTCCTGCAGTCTGTAACGATCAAGGTTACGAACCACCAAAACATCATGATTTGATCAATTTTGCTCTCCAATATAGGTGGGCAATGATAGATAAATGTGTGAACAATATATTTAGCCTATTAGATTATGAGTAATTATTGTTGTAACTATGCCCATAACCCAGCCATCTGACATGTTTTCTATTGGGTTGCTTTGTTCATGAAACACAGCTGGCATACGATTAGGGCCTAGATCGAATTTAGGCCTACACCGGTGTGCCGTGTAGGGCCGTTCGACCATGAGACTCTTTGTCCAGCAGCGTTGGTGATGTGACAACCAACGTGGTGAATTTATTTCTCTAATTATTTGGTTAGTACATAGTAAACTAATGGTATATTTTGCATATGTAGGCCTATTGAATATCTGTATTGAAGAAAGTTTGATATGATTACGGGGGCGGTTCTGAAAAATAACTAGAGTTCCACCAAAGACCCTATAACACTAAGACGGCTCACTCAGCCTGTACTATGTAATCAAGAGAACAGCCAGTGCACCACGTAGTGGGTTTGATCATTTTGATAGAGTTGGAGTGCAGAATAAACCCTGCTGTCACTTGGTAGTTGGGTGGTGGGGGTTTAGGGATGTGGTGGTGGTTTAGGGATGTGGTGGGGGTGTAGGTATGTGTGTGGTAGTGGTGTAGGACTGTGGTGGGTGTGTGCTGGGGGGTGTAAGTGTGTGGTCTGGGGGTGTAGGTGTCTGTGGTGAGGGTGTAGGTGTGTGGGGGTGGTGTAGTTGTGGTGTGTGTGGTTGGAGTGTAGGAGTGTGGTGGGTGTGGTGGGGGTTTAGGGATGTGGCGGGGGTATAGGCATGTGGTGGGGGGTTTAGGAGTGTGTCGTGGAGGTCTATGGCTGTGGTGAGTGTGTGGTGGGGGTTTAGGGATGTTAAAGATTGTGAGGTGCCGCTCTGCAAGACCCCTAAAACTCCACCACAAACCATGTACACCTCCACCCCCACTATACGCACCCACACCCCAACCACACACACCGTCAACCCTAGGTACAAGATTCACCCCGTACTGCTGCAGTAGGGGTGCAAACCAACCCTCTATAAAAGCTGTCGAAAAAACGGGTCAAAGAATTGAGAGCCTAATTTAACAATCTAAGAAGCAACATTTATTCTTTACATATGTCTTATTGATAGCCCGCTACCTTTGAGTTGAAAAATATAATAAAACATATAGTTTAATGCAATTTAAAAGTGAAATCGACAGCGTTCTGCGGCCGCCATCTTGTCTTTTTGCATTCTCCCCCATTTCACCAACTCTGTGCATATATGCATAACATTGGTAGCCATTTGATACGGGAGCCACAGTTTCTAGGTCATGTTCCATACTAATGTTATTTTCGCCCGTATTTAGACTACGTTGTCATTCACCTGTGTACTACAAGTACCGGGTGAACCTTTTATCTACGTCAACCCCAACCACACAGAATGTGTGAATGGTGGTGGGGGTGGGTGGGGGTGGAGTGGAGACATGGAGGGGCAGAGTGGGGGTAGCGGTGGTGGTGGGAGTTCTTTAGGAGTAGCAACACACAACTAGTGGGGATTCCCCCCCCCCCCCTACACACGCTTACATCAGGGAGGGGTAGGGGGTTGTGAGCGCCGACTGAGGTGGGTGAGGAGGGGGAGGGGAAGAGGAAGTGTGGGGGAGCAAGAAGTGTGGGGGGGGGGGAGGGGGGGGGAGGGGAGGAGGATGCGGGGAGGGAAGTAGGAAGGGGGAGGTGTGGTATGAGAGCGGCATGTGAGGTGAGTGAGGAGAGGGAGGGGGAAAGGGAGGGGGAGAGGGGGGGCGGTAGGAAGGGGGGAGGTGGAGACAAAGGGGGGAAGGGGGAGGGAGGAGGAGGAATGGGGGGAAGGGGAGGGAAGTGTCGTGTGAGAGCACTGAATAGGTGGATGAGGAAGGAGATAGGGAGAAGGAAGGGTGGGGATGGGAGGGGGGAGGGAGGGGAAGGGTGGTGAGGCAGGGGGAAGGTGGGACGGAGAGGTGAGGGGAATGGAAGGGGAGGGCGGGAGAGGGAGGGGGAAGGGCGGTGAAGCTGGGAGGGTTGGAGGGTCGGAGGGTGGGGCAAGGGGGGGAATGAGGGAGGGCAGGGCAGAGGGAGGTGGGGACCAGGCAGTAGGTGCAACATCAGCCAAATCCAAATGACAGGCAATCTCTCTTTCTTTCTTTTTTAAACTCACCCTCTCGCCTTGTAGGCATATGTGTTTACATGTTAAACACCAGTCAGCAGCTGGGCTGATCAAACCGACCACAAGATGGCACTGCAAAACTTACATTACCATGGGAGAGATAGGCAGTGAGCCGTCTTAGTGTGACAGGGTCTTTTGTTCGACCAGAGGATAGTACGTGAAGTATCCGCTAGGGTCCCCCACCTAGCTGAGGTCGCGCAGTACCCGCCAGAGGGAGGCGGCGTCACTACCAGTGGGCGCTGCCCGTTAACTATGGGTCCTGCTGAAATAATCTCCTGTTCCATACACATCAAATTGTTAGCTGAATGCATGACATAATGTGTCCGCTCAATTTAAATAGCTTCATGAGAGCGCCATTGCTATATATTAAAATAGATGATTTTCGTGGAGCATGCATATTCAGTTGAAACTCGGGTTGCAGGTCAATCCTCGAAGTGTCTAGTTATTTTTTAATGCAATGGTTATTTCTCATTCGTGAATAATGAATAAGGAAGGAATTGAGCATCATTGGCTGGTTGGTCCATTGTCGTTTCTTGCCACCATTTATAACCATCAGTAGGCCCTTTGTGATGTTATCCCAACTTCTTAATCAGACATAAACCTAGGTAACAACTCTAGTGCCTTAGTTAGTAAAGTTTTCTAGATATTTCTTTTGAGCTTTTGATCTATTTCTACAAATCGTAAATAATGGAAACATGAATAGAATAAGAAAAAATTACCCTCAAAGTCATCCAGGATCTGAATCTAGTCTTTTCTAGATGTAAATGCAGATCTATGTCAAATGTATTGAGTGAAACTTGCTTCACAGAATCACATTTAACCTGGCATTGAATGGATGAACAACAGCTTTCTTAAATAGACTGACACATTTGGTATTTCTATTCTATTTCCTTGTAGTTTTGTGCGAGGTTTGGTCCTTTTGGATAGTATGTAATGCATTAGCTCTGAAGTCTTACCCAGAACACAAGTTCTTACCACTGCCATCACATGATGGGTTAGTGGAGGAAATCATCCCCCTACATCGTCTTCAGCACCCTACATCCAGCGTCAACATCTATTGGTGCCAATGCTTGACAATAACTGTAAAATAGATGATCCTCTCTCTTTCCCATCCCAGTTAATCTATTTTGCAGTTAATCTTTTTCAATGTGCATTGACACAAAGCGGACCATTTCAGATTTGTGTGTACTTTTCAATGTAGGCATATAAATATGACAACAAAAACTGACAAAATAAATATCATGAACTTGTCCCCGACATGGCATTGAATCATCACCGATCAATCAATCAACCCTTCCACACTGATCGATTCAAGCTGAGTTATTCACAAGTATCATAATGGACCATGACTGGTGTTTTAAATTACTATGCTAAAGATGTGAGCATTAGGGCCATTCATCCCTAATAACACTCTTTATCCCTACACAGTTTGATAGGCTTCCTCCCATATATATGTATATATTATGTATATATTATGTATATAATATATATATGTACATATATATGCTTCTGCATTGTCAGAATCTAGATTTTCAATGATTTGCTTGATGGGGGCCTATTTACTTTGATCTAGAAGTTAATTCGAACTTGGAGCAATTAAGTAAAGAAGCCTTCTTGTTTGCTTTCATGGTTACTACTGTACATCTTATATTACAGATCAAACAATGCCACCAGTAAAACCAACACCCCAACACGGACATGGAACACAGCCACCCACTACAGGCAGCAGTCCACCAGGTAATTTAATGCATTCCATCTACCAGTGACACAAATGCAGTGACTAATTAGTCCTATTCAGATAGTGGAAATGAATGCCACAAGCTTTAAAACGATTCAAAGAGGACGGCTGCTCATTTTCCCCAGACAGCCATTAAATACATTGTAATTATGTAAACTGCATTAACTCTCTTCATTATTATATCAGAACTTAACACATAAATGTATGTATATTTACTGTATAAAAACACCTATATCTACCGGTATAGGGCAACCACAGTGGTACTCTCTCTTTTCCATCCCAGTGAATGGGACAAGCATCCAAACGATAAGTTGCATAACTACACCCCATACATTGAAGAACATCTACAGGCTCGTGCTGGGTATCGGCGAGGCCAAGTAGTCCTCAATCAACGCCATATTTGATCAATTTGGGGTAAATACCTCTATCTCTACCTGCCTGGAGGCCCAGTGCTACGGCGCTGAGAAATGACCTTCATAATAATAACATTAATTTACCAAAAGGACAAAAAGGGGTTAAACCTACCATGCATACAATATATATGATATATCATTAAACAATTTTTGTTATTTTTCTCTCTCCGTATCATATACCATGCGCATTCAATTTCTTAATTAAATACTTCCCACTTTTCTTTTTTTTGCTCAGGAATTTACAGGGATTGTGAGCATGCAAAGTCAGAGAACAATTTGAACTCCAATATCATGATTTCACCTGATGGTAGCACTGCCTTTCCTGTAGCCTGCAACCATACAGTGGAGGGTGGTGGCTGGACGGTGAGCAATTTTAACATTTTGTGACATATAGTGTGCGTCATACATCGTGCATCATGGATCATGCATATGTGATGCATGTTGGTAAGATTATATATATATATTTTACCTCGGATAATAGACAATGCACATCTGGCTGCATTAATTGCACAGGAGAAAATTTTCTCACACCTTTGTTGGAACGGTGTAAATACGTTCTCCAACACCAGGGGCCATATGTATGGAGCAGTGTTAGGAGGCAAAACGCGTTTAGCGCGGGATTTCTGGTTTAGCGCAGACACGTTGGTATGCATGGATAACACCACACATGCTAACACTGCTCCATGCATATGGCCCCAGTAAATTGCCACCCGTTGCCGAACGGAGAGAGGTGTGGTTGGAACCACACCTCGTTGGGACTTGTTCCAGGGTTTCTGTTATGATTCCCCATGTTGTGTTACTAAGGCATACCTCCAAATTTTGTAGCATTTCCTCCAACTTGTTGGCATAATTAGCCACAGGTGGGAGAAGTGTACGGGATGGAGAGTGTGGGAGGCTACTGATACACTGGTCCCTACCCCTCATTTGGTTTTGGTTTTGAACCATAACCCTATGACACTCACATGAGAAAATTGTCTCATGCCTGTGCTGAAATGGTGTAAATACGTTCTCCAACACTAGTGAATGCACAAATGGGGGTTTCTTAACCTGTTGTGACATTTGGTTGAGCACACTCTAACTTTCATTGATCGTTACAGGTTTCTGATGGCTATGAAGCACAGTAAGCCTGAGGCTCCCATATCTGATGATGAAGACTCATCACCGGTGGTGACGGTTCAAGCCTCCACGGTACACCCGGTGTCGGGGGAGGAAAGCGGGCCAGATGCCAGCCCTGCTGGGCTGGAGGAGCGGCTCATGAAATGGAGCAAATGCTCCCAGCTAGATCTCAGAAGAGAACAAGAAGGGCGGTCCCTGAGTCAGACGACTCGGAATGGGAGCTGTGACGGCGATTGCACCTGTTGCAAACTGTATGCAGGCCGAGAACAAGTTCTCATCATTGGCCCGATGCATCGACGGGGGGATTGCCATGCTGACAGCCGCCACCAACTTCCTCTCATACGGACATTTCGAATACATCTTTAAGGTGGTATGTACCGATGCCGGTAAAGAGGTGGCGAGTGACACCAATAATGCATGGTTCAGGTGAGGGCCACAGTATTTTCGCAACCGTTGCACCAGCAGAGGCGGTCGGTCGGGCTCGGGCTATGCCCTCCAGCCCAGGGGCAGAGGACAGCGCCAGTCCTTCGGCTGGAACGAAGGAACTCGTCCCTTCAGGAGGGAGTTTACTCCCCAGAAGCCGTTACCCTGCCCAGGGAACAAGTAGAGGTTGTAACGCAAACTCCAGTGGCCACAGAAACACATTCCCTTTACGCAACACCCTTTACAGGAAACAATTCCTTTTCCATATCGTTTTGATGTAAATGAGAGAGGGACATTAGATAAACAGGTGTTAGAATTTTGTCAGAGAGGAATAATAGAGACTGCTGTTCTTGAGGAAGGCAAATTTATTTCAAATTTATTTTCGCAACCCAGGCCAAATGGGGAATTCCGCATGATTCTGGACTGACAAGGCTAAACAAATTGGTTACATATAACCATTTTAAGAAGTTTTCTCTTGAAACAGCTAGGGATTTGGTCATGAAAGGGTCCTGGCTTGCTAGTGTTGATCTGAAAGGTGCGTATTATAGGCTACCTATTCACAAATCAGATAGGAAAATCCTCCGTTTCGTTTGGGAATGATCAACTCTATGAGTTCATCTGTATGCTTAATAGCTTAGCTTGTGCCCCTCGCTTATTTACTAAGCTGTTGAAGCATTTTTTCATAAATGGCTAGAAAGGGACATATTATGTTCCCATATATTGACGATTCATGTCAAAGAGCAGTTGATGATTTGTGTGAAACGTTCACTAAATTGGGATTTTACATTCATGACAATAAATCAGTTTTTACTCCAACCAAAGTTTAAAAAATGTTTGGGTTTCCTGTTAAACACAGAAGATATGACCGTTTAAATAACACAACAATAACTAGAGAAGTTTTTCACCACAGCAGACCATTTGCTGCAGTTAATGAGGCCTAAGATTAGGCAGGTCGCAGTATTAATAGGAATAATGATAGCCTATGGGAAAGCTCATATTAAGTCGCTAGAAATAGGCAAGAATTGGGCATTAGCGTGTACAAAGGCAATTTTGAGAGAAAGATGACTATTTCAACAAGAGGCTTAGACAATATTCAATGGTGGTATGCCAACATTGAGTCTATTCCCAATCCCATTAGAATGGGTGAACCCAACACTATTGTTACGACAGATGCATCATTAGAAGGATGGGGTGCTCATACAGATCGTCAGGCAACTGGAGGATCTTGGTTAGATGGTGAAATTGCAGATCATATTAGTGTGCTAGAACTTAGTGCAGTTTATTTAGGGTTATGTAGCTTTGTACGTATCCCCAAGTTTCATGTTAGAGTGTTGACAGATAACACTACTGCGATGGCTTACATTCGTAACATGGGAGGGACTAGGTCCAAACCTTGCAACAAAGTAGCAAAATTTATCTGGAATTGGGCTCATCAGCATGATATATTGCTAACGGTCACACATATCCCAGGTAGTCAGAACACCTTAGCAGACAAGAAAAGCTGCCATTTTCATGTTCACTTGGAATGGTCGTTGAGTGACAACATATTTAAACAAATTTGCATTTAGTGGGGCACACCACAGGTAGATTTGTTTGCATCACAAAACAACTACTAGATAGTTAGATATGTATCGCGGCACCCAGAGCCAAATGCTTGGCAAGTGGATGCGTTTTCCTTGGATTGGAATAACAAATTCTGTTATATATTCCCACCATTCAGCATTATCAGCAGAATGGCCAGGAAGATAAGAATGGATCACACACATGCAATCCTGATTGTGCCCGAGTGGGACACATAGCCATGGCTGGCGGCAGTGGCATTGGGAGCGAGAGACAGTCTCAGATTTCCAAGAGCACGGAGAAATCTACGACATCAAGGGCCGCTAACAACCCACGGAGACATGTCAACGACACCCCTTCTGGCATTCCTTTTTTGAATAAACATTTAGAACAATTGGTCTAGACAAAATTACCCAGCGAAGGCTCGTCTCACATGCCTGGAGGAAAGGAACAGTAAAACTATATACTAGTTATTTAAGGAAGTGGGGACTTCATTGCTTGCTTATGAAAGTTAAGCCCTTAAGGCCTACAATAGCTCAAGTAGTAAGATTTTGACGAATGCTAAAGGATGAAGGGTTAGGTTTTGGTGCAATTAATGCGGCCAGATGTGCATTGTCTATTATCCTACCAAGAGTAGATGGACAAACGATTGGTAAACACCAGGTGATACACTGGTTCTTAAGGTCAGTTTACGAAAGAAATTCACCTAGGCCAAAATATAATAGATTTCGGGATGTATCGATAGTCCTTAAGCTGTTCAAGTCTTGGCCGAGTAATTTTCACTTAGATATTAAGAGATGGGATTTAAGTTAGCAATTTTATTACTGCAAGTCACAGGACATAGGGGACAAACAATTGTAGTGTTATCCCCAGACGGACTGGAGATTGATCGAAAGGAGGCAATGTTTGATTTAGATCAGTTATTAAAATCAAACTGCACAGTGGACCCACTGTCCACGGGACATCTGAATAGCTTCCCGGAGGATCAACATCTTTGTGTAGTGTCAGGCATACAGGCTTATATATCCAAGAAATTCTAGACAGCTTTTGGTGAGCTTTATTAGACCACACAAGGCGATCTCGAGAGACACACTCGCTAGATGGACCGTTAAAGTGATTAAGGAGGCAGGTGTCGATACCGGATGATATGCTTCCCATTCGAGAAGAGGAGCTATGGTCTCGAAGGCATGGCAGCTAGGGATTTCGGTTAAGAGAATCCTAGCGCATGCAAGCTGGAAGACAGCTAGATCGTTTGCAAAACATTTCAACAAATGACTAGAGAAGTCAAGTGGCCTAGCGACACGCTTACTCACCAGTTAAAATGACAGGTGAGATTTTTTGGAAAGTATATCTGCTTAATATAAATACTGTTTAATACAAAGGTAGACAGAATTGAAATTGATTAAGGATAAAAATGAGTTACGTAAAGTCTCCCTCGGCTACGAGTAGCCCAAGGCTTAGTACCAAGGTGAAATAGTATAGTTATACGAATATTACCTGGGTACAAATGATGGATAACTGTTGTTTTCCTGAGGTACAAGCCTCGGCTATTTGTGTGCTAGTGCCCTCCCACCCAACCCTGCCATGACTAGCATGTTTGCTTGTGCCAAGACAAAAACATTGAAGTATCCATTGAAGTTTATAGTCATTTTTATCCTGAATAAGTAGGTAAAGATTGCTGAAGCCAGATGTGCTTCCTTCTCCTTCTCCCTAGTGGTGCCAAGTGGCGTTTGCCCTTAAAATGTTTGAATTGCATGACCTTCCCGGGGGAGGTGCACTTTCCCCCAATGGGCTTCTGCCCCGGAACTCGTTTGGGCCCTGGGCAACCCCCAATCTCCAGGCCTGACTTTCAGAGTGTTTTTGCTGATAGCTGTAATATATGTGTAAAAGACATCCAGACACGAGCAGAGAACAAAGGACTATGTAAATGAGATGACATCAGAGGCACAGGGTGCTGGTGGTTCAGGTGCCTAGACGGTGAATAAAGCATTCAGTATCCAGAAGTCAAAGTGTTCAAATGTCATACTTTCACATGGTGTCAGATAAGGACAATGCCACATGCAAACACACTGCCAGGCCTCAGACCGTCAGGTCAGCTCATCCTCTGCAACAATGCATGATCGAACTGGAAAACATGGCTTCAGTAGTCGTTCTGAAAACAGAATGAGTGCAATGCTGTATCTTCCTTCACATCGCGGGCGAAGAAGCCCAGAAAGTTTTCGCCAACTTGGCCATCACACTTGCCGAGCAGGACAAGATCGGGCCATTAACGGAGGCATTTCAAGCATACTGTACTGGTAAATCAAACTTACTAATAATATGTTGCCGCTTCAACTTACATAATCAAGCCAGTGAAAATATGTCTACATATGTCACAGCCCTCAGCACAATCATTAGGTTGCTGCTGTCAAGAACATGATGTTGAGAAACAAGATCCTTCAAACAGCCGATCTCACACTCGAAAAGTGCATTAATATATGCAAACTCAGTGAATTTAGTGCTGACCAGTTGGAAGAAAAAAAATAAGACGTGGAGGTCAAAGAAATTGATTTTCTGAACAGATATGCAAATGCACGTACCGGTGCACTGGTGGTTCACCCAGCTGGGCCGCCATCTTGGAAATCGCCATCTTGGAAGGCCGGAAACACCACCAGTGCAAGTGAATTCAAGATTCGATGTCAAAACTATGGTTACGAACACTGACGTGGATTTTCTCCGGCGAAGGGCAAGATTGGTGTTGCCTGCAAGAAGGTCAGGCACTTCAGGAAGGTTTGCCGGAGCAAACTTGGCAGGGTCGATGAGTTGACCATGGAAGAACCCGACCCTCACAACGTCAAACAAGACCCAGATCCGACGGAAGTCAATGTGTTGACGACGGATCTGTTTGTCGGGGTTATCGAGCGCAACACCGAACAAGACATCGAGCTCTGGTATGCGACCGTCCGAGTGAACGGTCATCCAGTCAAGTTCAAGCTCGACACAGGCTTGGAGGCGAATGTTCTTCCGAGGAACATCTTCGAGAGGATCGCATCGGTGTCACTGACGAACACCAGGTGTTCGCTGGTGACATTCTCAGGGCATCGTATCACTCCCAATGGTGAGGCTTCGGTCGAGATCGACGGCAGAGCCTTTGTATTCCAAGTGGCGTTGGACTGCTAACCTATTTTGGGTAAACAGGCTTGTGTTGTGTTGAACCTGTTGTCATGGGTTGATGAGGTAAACTCTAGCATGACAACAAACATTTCCACCCCAAACAACGTCCACAGTCCGGGAGCCGACAATCTGGTAAGCAAAGACGTTATGGTGTGACGTCATTGGATCGATTGGGGATATCTTAGTGCGCGATTGAAGAGGAGGATCTGGAATATTTAATGTGGCCTAAGAGCAATTTACTCTGAAAGTATTAGGAGCAGAGATGGTGGTGGGGGTTGGGGTATTCTGAGTGTCAGTGATGGCGGCGCACGGGTGAAAGACGTTCTCCATCGGCGCGGAGTTAAATCACGGAAAAATACGTCTCTAACGGACAGTAACTAACCTTGTTTCCATGATAAAGCAGATTTCACAAATTGACTTGGCATTGTCGGAAAATTGCGGGAAGTGGGGTCCTTGTTGTGACCATATTGTCGCCCATGCCAAATGGGTTCTTCCTCATCGCAGCTGCCGTCAGCCGTCAGCCTAACATCTACCCAGCTTTCCTAACAACTACTAGCTCCGAATTTGACAAGTACACAGCTGCAGCTACAACTACACACAGACCAGGAATAAGGATTGACGGCGAAGCTGAATCCTAAGGGCAGTACAAATATAAATTCTTATTCTGTGTTGTGCTGCTAGAAAGTTTGGTGGTTGTGTGACTGACATTGTTGTTGTACTGCCGGTGCCGGTGTGGCGTTGAAACAGGCCTGCATTGGGAGTGACTACACAGCTGCAGCTACAACTACACACAGACCAGTCATAAGGCAAAGCTAAATTCTAAGGGCAGTACTAATATTACCTTTATTGTGTGTTGTGCTGCTAGAGGGTTCGGAAGTTGTGTGACTGACATTTTGTTCTACTGCCGGTGGCCGGTGTCGTACATAGAACCATCGCAGCTGCCGTCAGCCTAACATCGACTCGGCTTTCGATATTGTTATTAAACAATATTGTTATTAAATCATGCTCATGAATAACAGAATTTGATCAAGGGACCCCCGAAAAATCTACCGATAAATCACCTAGATCGACTTTCTCACTGCAGGAGTGACAAAGCCAGCATTTTGCTCGTAGCAGTAGATAGTCATGCTCATAAATAACGGAAATAACAGAATGTGATCTGAAACAGTGAACTGTCGATCTCGGATTGTCGTTTGTCATTTTTGTCTCATTAACGCTTGCTATGGGATTGCATTAACTGTTGCTGCCACCCTCACAACCTATACAATATAGGGAATGCCATTATAGAATGCAGGAGAGGAAGTTATTTGCTCTACTATAGATTATAGGAGTTCCGAAGGCAAACGGGCGGCGTGCAATGGTTTAGGCTGGTGTATGCCCTGAGAGAGTGACACATCCAGGGTCACTCGTGAGTTAAATCGTGTTAATATATGCCCTAATGGACAGTAAGCAAGGTAAACAAACGGTGTGTGTGGTCTTTTGTGTCAGGGTGTGACCAGAGGTGGGTAATTTTACTTGCAATTCTCAGATGTGCGGCTTTCTGCATGTGTAGGGACTGTATCTGACTATCTGCATGTGTTGGGACTGTATTTGGCTATCGGCGTGTGTGGGGACTGTATTTGACTATCTGTAACTCTAATTGACGGTGGGGCTAGCAGGGTTCACTGGATTGCACTGGTAATTTTGTCACTGAGGAATAATTGTGTCACAGAAACAGCTAGCTGACAAGACCAGGACACGTGGGAAGGCAGCATCACAGCCACAGTCGTCCATGGCCCTGACCTCAACAACTTCACCACCTAGGAAGAGTACTACCACATCTCTGGATCACCCAGAAACTGGAGCCAATGATTCTGTGCTTGCCCAATTGTTGGCTAGGATGGATCGACTGGATGCCAACATGGATGCCAAACTAATGAATGTGGTACATGTTGTTGATAGTATACGTGACAGGGCTGCCACTGATATGACAAAGTTAACAGCCCTCCTGGAGGCTAACTGCCAGGAACAGGAGGCCGACAGACGGTCTTTATTATTTACCAAGCAGAGCCTGACAGTTGCTCTAGAGTCAAACAAGAGATTGGAGTACCGAATCAATGATCTAGAGAACCAAGCTAAACTAACGAATATCAAGATAGACGGTAAAGCAGAACAGGAAGCAGAAAATCTCTATAAATACATATCAGACTTGGCCTCGCATCTCATCCCGGAAATGGCCCATGATCCTCCAGCAGTACTGTCAGTGTACAGGATCGGGAAGCGGAGGCCGGCGGCCCCTGGGGCTCACCGGTCGCAGGCTACCAACCATCCCCGCCCAATTATGGTTACATTCAAACATGCACATGAGAGAAATGCTTTCTATTTTGCACAAACCAAGCTAAAGAATAGCCAGAAATATGGAGGTATCTACCTGGGTGATGATGTGACCCAACTGACCAGGAAAATGTGAGACGAGTTCAGGTCAGTTGCAGCACTTGCCAGATTGGCTGGTGCGGAAGTGCGAGTACATGGAGATGGTGTCATCATTGATGGCCGTAAGTACAGACACACCAAACTCAACTCCCTCCCACCCCAGTTTTCGCTGGCCAAAGCAAAAACAGTAAGCAGGGACGGACAGATTTATTTCCACTCTGAACATTCCTACCTATCCAATTTTGCCGGGTCTCCCATTCTGCATGAAGGAGTTGCATACCCAACATCAGAACACATGTTCCAGGCAATCAAATGCAAAATGGCTAATGACCCGGACCGCCTTGAACAGATTGGCCTGACACTGACCCCCCTGGAGGCCAAGCGCATAACAGATCAGCTTATAGAGTCACCGGAGTGGCGTGCTAAACGTGATGAAGTGCTGGCATTGGTTATTAGTGAGAAATTTGATCAAAATCCACAACTAGCAAAGCTTTTGGTTGAGACGGGAGACATGCCACTGAACGAGGCCACTTCTAACTCGTACTATGGAATCGGAGCCACACTACATGGTCGGGAGGTACGGGATAAAACATACAAAGGACTTAATAAGTTAGGCCTGGCATTGGCTGCTAAGCGCAAAGATCTTACTGCCTCCAGTCAGTCTAAATGCTGACCCACTGTATGCAGAATTACCCTGGAACTGCACCTGGAACTGCACTCCAGTCTGATGACTCCTGGATTCCTGGTTCGAGATTGGACACGCACTACCTATGCATCCTGATGTTGGACTACATCCTGGACTCCTTGTCAGGCTTGCTTGCCTGCCTTGGGCACATTTTGCGCATGCCATCCTGATCTCGGACTATTCTGTGGCTTCTTTGTCAATTGCTCCCTGAATATGAAGGGGTATGGGCGCATCCCATTGGGTGGTCATGGTTATGGGCATGAGCTTGCCTACCCCCCTCATGGGATACAGTTTGAGCATACCATCCTGATCCTTATCGGCGGCTCCTCACATACATGCAAGTGTGGATATGGAAAATTGGCCCTTTGTGTGTTCAAGACTCTGTGTATAGGCTTTCCCAGACCTACCTTAAAGTCTTCATGATTATGAATATAGGCTGACTTAGTCCTGCCTTGGGAACATTCTTCCTCTGTCACTGAGGTTCTGGACTTATGTTGTGCTTCCATATTGCTTGCAGCTGTTTATTGGTTTCTCGTTACAGATGTTCTTTGTGTGACTGTATATATGTGTGTGTGTGCATGCTCATATGTATGTTGTGTGCGAATATGTGTGCATATACATGTATATATTGTTTAGAGCTGTTCATCTGTGTTGTGAGAGTGGATGCTCACTTGGTCCCGCAATAGTGTGACGGGGCACATCCACAGGGATTTGTCTGTAACCATTATCGACTGGAGTTGAATTTGTCACACATGGTTTTATCGGGGCCCTGGACTCGCATGTGTGCCACGTATTTTCATCTGGATCATCAATATAGGCAAATATCAGATGGCAGTCATGTGCTCTTCAGTGCACACACGCCAGTGTTCATATTTGCACTGGCTGACAACTTGCACTAATCTAGTACCAACAGTCTAAGCCGCTGGTCTGAAATCACAACCCATTATCTAACTTGTAACCAGTAACTATCTCTGGATGCGCACATGGGCTCTCTTACCCCCCCCCCCCTGGCACCTCATGGAAATCAAAGCACTAACCTCAACTAACCGACACATACACAACCAAGGCAATGCCCTTACATTGGTTTGTATGGCTGCGGTTGATACCCCACTAACACTAACACTTGCAAACTACTTGCAAACCATTACCTGCAACTTACAAGAGACAAATGATAATATTAAAACTGAACACTCCAGCCATGACTACTAAAATCATGAGAATGTCAACTACTGGTTCCAAAGCCAGATCAATACATATCAGCTTAAATATGCTGTTCATCTTCATTCATCTTCACAGAAAAACTGTTTTGGGGATTAGTTTGCATTGTTTTGCTTTATTTACAAAATTTAATAGAATGACAACACAGGAGGGACCTGGGTGCCAAGAGACAGTGTACAGTGGTTATAGGGAAGGGACACATAGCTGGGCAGACTTCCTCTGAACGAACTGAAGGGTCTGCCAGGTTTCAAAATAGCACATCTCAATGTATGTAGCCTCACACATAAAATAGAACAATTAAGAATTGATCTACCAGAGTCAGGAATCAACATTTTCACAGTTTCAGAAACATGGCTCAATAGCCATACAGAAAATAAACTGACATCGATAGCAAGCTACACTTTCCTCAGATCTGATCGTGAAGCAAAACACCTAAATGGGCAAACAAAGGCTGGAGGTGGACTAGGAATTTACTATAGAAGCTCTTTACAAGTAGACCCTAATAAATATGCGGATAAAAACATTTCAAATGCTATGCTAGAACTGCAGTGGGTGGTTGTCGCAAGGCCTTATACAAAGAAGATCCTGATTGGGAATGTGTACAGACCACCAGATGGAAGTGTTAAGCAGGCCTTTGAGCTCTTGACCAATGTGATTAGTGAAATACAGGATATAGACAAATATGAAATCCTCCTGATAGGTGACTTCAATGCAGATTATAGTGCTAAGACAAAGCTACCAGCCATAACCATAAATCAATTTGCTTCGGAACATGAGCTCCAACAGCTGATAGACAAGCCAACCAGATCAACTAGAAATACCACAACAATAATTGATTTAGCCTTTACTAACATCAAGTATTGCACTCAAGCAGGAGTCCTTAACTACAACATCAGTGACCACAAGCCAGTCTATATTGTCAAAAAGAAACCCAGAAACAACCAAAGAATCACAACATACTGGGGCAGAACATATAGAAAATTTACAACTGAGGCACTAACAACAATCTTACAGAGTTATAACTACACCACAATACTTGAAGAGCAAAATTCAAATAAATGTTGGGACCTTTTAGAAGATATAATCAACCAGGCAGCAGATAGACTTTGTCCAATGACTGAACTAACAATAAAAGTGAGCACAGCTGCGTACATCACCAGTGAACTGATAGAACTACAAAAGGACAGAGATTATTTTAAGGAAAAGGCTGACTTGATGAAAGACCCAGGAGACCAGTTCATAGCAAAATGCTTGATAAGCAAAGCCAGGACAGAGGTGAGGAAAGCAAAATCGATGTACTACATTGATCAAGCCATAAAGCACAACCAGAATCCTAAGAAATTCTGGTATGAACTAAGTCAAATTCAACCAGAATCCAAACCACAGATCAACAACATAATAGATGACAGCACAGGAGAGAGAGTGCCTGATGGCCAGTTAGCCGAAGTAATAAACAATTATTTTGTAGATATTGGGGCAAACCTTGCAACAAAATTCAAACAAAACACCAATGATCAAAAAACATACCAGCCAGTCGCAAATCGATACAAATACAATCTTGAAAAAAAACAAGAGAAGAAGTACTTGCCAAGGTTGATAAACTTTCATCATATAAATCATCTGGTATGATGAACATAAATTCTGCCTTTTTTAAGACAGCCATTATCCTCCTAATAGACAAATTTACACATCTATACAACCTTGTCATTGAAACAGGTTTATTCCCGGATAAATGGAAAATAGCTACTGTCACACCAATACCAAAGATAAGGAATCCTAAATCATGTAATGAACTGCGACCAATATCAATACTACCCCTTCCTGGCAAGGTCATTGAACAAATAATCCACGACCAAATAAAAACCTTTCTAGAAGACACCAGCTACCTTACCAAACAGCAAAATGGCTTGAGAAAAGAGAAATCAACCACAATAGCATTAGCCAGTCTGTTGGATGAACTGCTGATTAACATGGATAGAGGAGAACTGACAATAACCGTCTTTCTTGATTTCAAGAAAGCTTTTGACACCATAGACCATGAAATTTTACTCTGGAAAATTGAAAGAGCAGGACTCTGTCCTGAATCTTGTACATTTATAGCCAACTATCTATCAAATAGGCAACAAGTTACAAATATAAATTACACTAAATCAACAGAGAGATCAATTACAACTGGAGTACCCCAGGGTTCTACACTTGGGCCACTACTCTTCCTCATATTTATTAATGACTTGCCCTTGGTAACGAAGGAGGCAATGTTTACACTTTTCGCTGATGATACTGCCCTCACAGTCCATGGACAAAACATTGAATCTGCAGCGGAGATAGCTGAGGATGTGCTAGCTAAGGTTAACATATGGTGTAAGGAAAATAAACTGACAATAAATGCAAAGAAATCTGAATACGTAATTTTTGCAACCAAAGCAAAGAAATCAAGAGCACAACCTATCACTCTACATTTGGGTGATACAGCACTGAATGAGGTAGACACATACAAATATTTAGGGATCACACTCGATTCAACACTTAATGGTAATCGACAACTGTCAAAACTCAATCAAATGATAGCTGTAAAAATGACAACTTTTAGGAAAATTAGATACTATATGAGTGAGAACACAGCTCTTTTGCTATATAAAGCCACTATTCTTCCAATAATTGACTACAATGATTTGATCTATGGACTACTGATGAAACAGCAGGAAACCAAATTACAGAGGATTCAAAACAGGGCACTTAGAACTGTCTACAGAGGTAAAAACCTGTCTGTAAAGGAAATGCATACCAAAGCACAAATCAGCTACCTTAGCCAAAGGAGGGACTCACATCTCCTCACTCTCATGTATAAAAGATCGAATGACGAGCAATATGTTGACCATACAAACAGAGTCACCAGACAGAGTGATGCTACACTCCTAAAAATGCCCAAGCCACTAACAAACAAACTGACTAAAGCACCGATTTACAGAGGAGGTAGATTATGGAATAAACTCCCAGTGAGGACAAGACTGTCCACAAGTCTCCTTGAATTCAAAAACTTAATAAAAATACAACAGGCCTGTCAGACCCCTACACAGTTGCAAGTATCCTAAAGGCCACCCTTGCCCTGACCCCTGTACACACATACATACAAATGGTCTTAAATTCACTACATGGCCCAGTGAGCGAAGCCCCTACCCACCCATGCTACAACGTCCAGTACGTACCTAGTACCTTTTTATCCCCAATACAATCTCAGACCCCCATTCCATTCATCAAATCATACAATACAGAGAACTAACAATTACTAATTAAATGACAGTGTTGCAAAATTAACATCATACACATTGACATCTAGTGTTCTTGTCACCATCATACCATATCTTTCAGTAGATGATGACTTACATTTATGGGCAAATCAGTGTAGGTATTTGCTGGATACCAACATATTAATTGTGATCGGATCCACTGATTGCATATATACTGTGCATGTATTTCAAAATAGGTATATATATTTTGATATATTTCTTTCTATACCCTTGAAATACATATTGTTGACTGAATTTGCATGATACTTTGTTGGACTGAATCTGTACACAGTTACTACTACAGCTGATAATTAATTTATGAAATGTATAATACTTCTAGTAACAAACAGGATTTGCATGCAGTCACTATTACAACTGATAGTAGTTTCATTTATGCAGGATACTTATTGGACTGGACTTGTACACAGCTGATACTTCATTTATAAAATGTATAATACTTTTAGTACGCAGTTACTACTACAGCTGATACTTCATTTATAAAATGTATAATACTTTTAGTAACAAACAGGATTTGCGCACAGTCGCTATTACGACTGATAGTAGTTTCATTTATGTATTAAGGAATTGTACTGTATGGCCGGAAGACCAGTGCTCTGGCGCTGACAAAAGATATTATTCGATGAATAAATACTTGAACCAAAAAAAAAAAGATAAAGATGTTTTTCAAGGTTTAGGCCTGATAAAATTGAATGCTGTCATTCACATTGACAAATCTGTACAACCTGTTGTCGACCCACCAAGGAGGATTCCGTATGCAATACAACATAAGGTGCATGACAAACTAAAATGCATGGTAAAAATGGGTGTTATTGTCGAACAAAATGAACCAACTGAATGGGTAAATTCCATAATCATTGTTAAAAAGCCTATCAAAATAAGAATCTATTTGTATCCAACAAACTTGAACAAAGCCACCAAAAGAGGACCATTCCAAGCTAAAACTATTGACAAAATTATTGCCAAAATGGCGAACGAGCAATATTTCTCAGTTTTAGATGCCATGACAGGGTATTGGCAAATCGAACTAGACTATGAAAGTTCACTGTTGTGCACTTTTAATACTCCATGGGGCCGGTACAGGTACACCCGTCTACCATTTGGCATCAAAACAGCCGGTGACATTTTCATTCAGGAGATGCACCATGTCATGGGCGATATACCCGGGATAGGTATAGTGACAGACAACATTCTGATATATGGGTCAACTGTTGAGGAACACAACGACAGACTGAAAGCAGTGTTTGACTGAGCCAGGTTGGTAAATCTAAAATTAAATGACTCAAAATTTTTGATATGCAGAACAACAGTGAAATATGTAGGTCATCAACTTACCCAACAAGGTGTAAAACCAGATCCAGACAGAATACAGGTTAATATAGACATGCCATAGCCGCGTGACAAGCAAGGCATGCAGAGGTTCCTGGGCATGGTTGGCTATGTTCACAAGTTTATACCAAACATGTCCGATATCGCAAAACCACTACACACACTCCTTGCTAAGGATGTCGCGTGACACTGGCAAAATGAACAGCAAGTCGCACATGACAAACTCAAAGAAAAATTGAGAACTGCTCCTGTATTGTCATATTATGATGTAGACAAGCCAATTGTCATTCAAGTAGACGCTTCTCAGTCAGGTCTAGGTGCTGTTATCATGCAGGATAACATGCCAATCGCACTCGCATCTGGTGCACTAGAGAGCAGTGTGGCTATGCCACTATCGAAAAAGAAATGCTCGCAATATGTTTCGGCTGCCAGAGGTTTCATGACTATATCTTCGGCAAAGAAGTTCAAATTCAAACCGATCACAAACTGTTAGTGGCCATCATGCAGAAGCCGATACATAAGCTGTCAGCGCGTATGCAATGAATGCGAATGCGATTGCAAACTTACAACATACAGCTATGCCATGTTAAGGGGTCCTTGATGTTCTTTGCAGAAGCACTGTCCAGAGCACACAGTGCTGAATTAGGTCACGCTGACCTATTTGACGACACACTCAGTGTCGCTGCAGTGGACCTGCAATCATCCAGTCTGTGAAGTAAAATCGTCAAACAGTATGAAAAAGATATATCCATGTCCATGTTAATAACACATATCGAAAATGGGTGGGACACTACACGTGCACACACACCGCCATGTCCACGACAGTACATTCCATGCAAAGACAAACTCATAGTAGAAAACAACTTGGAAATGAAGGGCAATCGTGTCATATTACCTCCAATGTTCCGTGGTGAAATGATTGAAGCATTACACGAGATGCACTTAGGTATCACTAAGTCCAAGCAGCTAGCACGTGACTGCATGTTCTGGCCCAACATCAATAAACAAATTGAGGAAAAAGTCAGTCATTGTGACACATGCCAAATTAATCGGAAGAGTTTACATAACGAACCGCTTATAAGTCACCCAATAACATGTCAACCTTATGAAAAGATAGGTGCAGATCTATTCGAAATAAATCACGAGAACTACATAATACCAGTAGATTACTACACTAAATACCCGGAAGACACTTTGTTGAAGGATATGTCATTCGCCATGGTGATCGAAGCTATGAAGTATAACTTCGCAAGGCATGGTATCCCAAGCCAGGTAATTTCGGACAACGGTCCGCAGTTTAAGAGCCATGAATACAAAGAATTTGCACATTATGGGTTCATAGCCACATACTCAAGTCCCCAGTATCCCCGCAGTAACAGCCAATTTGAAAGATTTGTCCAAGCAATAAAAAACATGCTAAAAACATGTTTAGACACAAAAACAGATTTTTAGCTGGCATTGCTCAACTAAAGGAATACTCCCTTGCCCGTGCTTAATGCATATCCAGCACAGTTGCTCATGAGCAGGAGGCTAAGAGGAAGACTGTCTATGTCAGAACATAATTTGACATCCAAAACCCAAAATCCAAAGAAATCACAAATGACGAAACATCAACAGAGTCAAAAATGTTTTCACAACAAAAAGTGTGGCAAAGCACACAAGCCATTGAGAACTGGTCATAATGTCAAATACAAAAACCATGCAGGTGAAAGGAAAAAAGGGGCATACAGGAGTTTCAGGAAGAGAATACCAAATTCTGAACGAGTTGGGTGATATGTTGTATAGAAACAGAGTACAAATCATAAGGGCACCAGACCAGACAGGAGTTAGAGCGTCTGTCTCCCGTGTTGGTAGATCGTTGGGTTGTGGGTTCGAACCCTGGTCGAGTCAAACCAATGACTTTAAAATTGATACTTGTTGCTTCCTAGCCTGGTACTCGGCATTATTAGGATAGGGCAAGGACTGGTTGGCTCAGTGTCAGGATAATGTGACTGAGTGGGATATCAGGTCATGGTGCTGGCAGCCTGGTATTCTGGTGGGGCAGCACTCTAAAGTCGCTATGAGTGTACACTGTCACAAGTCAGTACCTATCCTGATATGACCTTATGTGTTGCTAGGATGTAAAACAACAACAAACATAAGGGCACCGGAGACCATTCATCCCGAAACAGTCGGACAGGCACAGAACATGCCGACAAGTCAGAGAGATGTAAACAATGCAGCTAGGTCAGGTCGAGTGATTAGGCCAACGGACAGGCTAGACATCTAAGGTTAGACAGCTGCCAGCTGTAATGACACACTAAAACTATGTGCATGTTAGCATTAAGATTTATTTCAGAAAATATGTTCATTGTTTATTTCAAAGTTCATATTATATCATAGGGAGGCTACATAGCCAGACAATAACCCAAAGTACATGAGTGAATGGGTACATGCGGACATTGGCTAAACATGGTCAAAGACTGAGACATTGCAGCATTACGTCACTATGTGTTATTTTCCTATTGTGCTTTAATCTGTTAACCCAATGTACATGTAATCATTTTAAAGTATATATGTTTATATCTAAAAAAATACTTGTGAAGGGGGGCTTTAAGATATGCGTAAAAGACATCCAGGCACGAGCAGAGAACAAAGGACTATGTAAATGAGATGACGTCAAAGGCACAGGTTCAGGTGCCTGGACGGTGAATAAAGCATTCAGTATCCAGAAGTGAAAGTGTTCAGATGTTGTACTTTCATAGTAGCCAATCACATCCCTGCAGTATGAATGTGTGTGTCCATGGACACCACATGTGGATAGAAGGATGCAGTAAATATAATTACATAGACTTTATGGCCATAGTTTGCATCAGCTGTTGATGACCATTTTCGAATCAGATAAGTTTCCTTGCAGATCATTCAAAGAAGACACAAGAAAGGCATTGACTTTAACAAGGGCTGGTACCAATACAAAGTTGGGTTTGGTAGTCCAACTGGTGAACTGTGGCTTGGTAATGAGAACATATACAAGCTCACCAATAATAGAAACCAGATGCTGTTGGTCATACTGCAGATCAACTCAAGGAAAGTCTACACTGCTATGTATGGTCGTTTTGCCATTTCTGATGAAACACAGAAGTACAAGTTGAAGATTAGTGAATTTCGAAAAGGAAATGCATGTAAGTTACCCTTCTCCACACACTCCTAGTGGTGCTGTTTACGGTCGCTTGCTTGGTCGTAATGCTTGCAATGCGGTTGATTCGCAGTGGAGGCGGATGGCCCCTGCCTGCTCTCATCTTCCTGCCAGGTTACATCACCCCCCCCCCCCCGGCTTTGCCGTTATAACCGTGCCTGCTGCTGCTTCCAGCCACTACGCCTCCTGCCCTCCTCCAGCAGCCTCACTTTGTTTTTGGCTTACCCCTCAATGATCACCAACATGCAGTCTATCGCCCAAGGTCGAGGCCGTGCGTCCGGGCGCCGCAGCACCAGGAGAGCACCAGACAGCACCATCCCATATTCCGCCTCCACGACATCGTCCTCCTCGCGCCGCCACTCAGAGGCCGCACACTGGATCACCTCGGCCGAGGCGACGAGGGACGCAACCACCCGCTATGTGGAGAGACTCGCCGGGATCGTGGAGGCGACCGCCATCTACAACGCCGCCGCCCATTCGAACTCCGCCTGCCGCACACTCCATCCCAGCCATCGCCCCACCCATCTCCATGACCTATGCCGCCCCGCCGGCACCTCCTTCCCATCCGGCCGCCCCGTGGCCCCCTCCACCCTCAGTACCAGCGTTATGCCTGGCACTGGAACCCTGTTGAGCCTCCCGCTGCTGCCTCCCCTGGGACAGCCACCATCTACAACCCAGTTGCCCACACCCCGATGTCCGCTGCGAAGGCCGTCTGCGAGATCCTCGAGTCTGCTGAGACGCACGACCTGTTGGAGAGGGGGGCAGAGGGGAAGGCAGTGAAGAAGGGGGAGGCAACCAGGGAGGAGTATAACTTCGCCCTTCGGATGGTCGAGGCTCACCCTTCTTTCCCTTCGGACTCCATTTTCGCTCTCACGCAACACCTCGACTGTGCTTAGGGACAATCTGACCATTCCCTGGCCTACCGTCTGTCGCTACTCCGAAACGATCTTCACCTCATCCCACCTGAATGGGACCACCCCCGTGGAGCCCTGCGACTGCGGCCGCGGCCCCCCCAGGGGGCTATCACCCTCGCCGCTGGCCCCTCTCTGTAGCTGGGGGCTCCGCCGCAGCCTCCCTGGGCCCCCCACCCGTGCCCCCGCATCACCGCCTTCAATGCCGGCTCCAACAGCCATGCCTGCGGTTACATCACCCCTGACACCCCCACCTCCTCAGATGTCGCCGGCCAACTGCCACATGTCACCACACCCCTGCCAGACACCGCCGCACCCTCAGATGCCGCCGTGCACCGCGATTACATCATCCATGCAGTCAGAGAATATGCCATTATGCCACAAACTGTGACGTCGCCATGCCACCTGCAGCCGCCACACCCCCTTCGGCACACCCAGACGTCACCGGACCCCCAGGGGTCGCCACGGCCGGCCGCCAGGTGCGCCCCCTGCTCTTCCTTCTCTAACTGCCACGGCCCCTGCGGCGCACCCAGACGCCGCAGCACCGCCAGGAGTCGCCACAACCAACCGCCAGGTTGTGCTGTCAGATGTCGCCGTGGCCGTCCTCCACCCATCCTACCTCCCCCGCCGACCCCCCACCCCCTCGCCATACACCCGGGCAGGGGGTTGGGGGGCGGGGGGGGGGGGGGCGTGTGGAAGGCTCTGGGTGCTTCCCGCCCTCCCCCTGTCCCTCCAGGCCCCGCCGCCGCCGCACTGCCTACATAGACCACCTCCCTGGCTTACACTCCTCTGCCCGAGTTCGCCTCCCCCCGCCTCACCCACCCCATCCCCGGTGACCTCGGAGAGCTGGTCGCGGAGGTGGTCGAGCCCGACAGGACACCCTCCCCACCATCCAGGACACCCTACCCACCACCCCCTCATGCGGCCCCACCCCCCATGACTACTGCCCCCTCATGCGGCTCCACCCCCTTGACTACCACCCACCCTCCTCTCCATCTGGCCCCACACCTCCGGCGAGGCCTGGGCCCAATATCCAATATCCTACCTTCACCCGGGTCTACGCAGCCCTCGGCGATGCGGGCCTCCCTAATTTTTTGGCCGCCTGCATCCCCCTCCACTCAGGCCTCCACATCCTGGCCTGGCAAGCACGCTTCCGAGACTACCACGACCTCGACATGGTAGCCCTACTGGAGTTTGTCTTCCTCACGAACTACTCTGCCAGTGCCCCCCCTCACCCCACCTACACCACCCACCGGGAGGTGCACGAGCACGAGGTCCACCTCCGGGACTTCATCAACACTGGCCAGCCCCTTCCACGACCCCCACTTTACCCCTTGGATGCAGTTCTCCCCGATGATGACCCGGCCCAAGGCCGATCCAGGGAAGAGGAGGGTCATCGTCGACTTGTCCTACCCACCCGGAGGCAACGTCAGTGCAGGCATCCCCTGCCGGGAGTACCTTGGGAAGCTGCACACCTACAGGCTTCCCTGCATTGCGGACATGGGATGCGGCGCCTACATATGGAAAGCCGACATCTCCAGGGCCTACCGCCATCTCCGGACCGACCCCGTTGCCTGCCCCCTCTACAGCAGCACCCTGGATGGTGCTACCTACGTGGATCTTGCGCTCCCATTCGGCTGCCGTTCCTCAGGGGCAGCCTGCCTCCGGGTCACCGCAGCCATGGCCTGGATCCTCCGGCGCGAGGGCTTCTACTCCCTCATGAATGTGGACGATTATGTCGGCTGCGAGCGAGCCCACCTGACGGCCCGGTAGGCATTCAACACCTTCATCAACCTGGCGGCCGTCCTTGGGCTCAAGGTCGCCCCCGGGAAGTGCCACCCACCCCCGGTCCACTTCACCTGGCTTGGCTTCGCCCTCGACAGTGAGGCCATGACAATCCACATCGCCCCCGACAAGGTCGAGGCCCTTGTTGCCGACTGTGAGGCCCGGATTGACCACCGTACCCTCGGGCGTCGCAAGCTCCAGAGTGTCCTCAGCTGCCTCAACCATGTCGGCAGCTGCATCCTCCCCGCGAGGAAGTTCATGGGCCGCCTCGCCGCCCTCCGTAGCTGCTACGGTGCCTCCCTCACCCTCGGGGAGGAGGCTTGCCACGACCTGCGGTGGTTTGCCCTGTACGGCCGTGCCTCGTACGGCCTCCACCTCCGAGGTCCACCCGAGGTCCGCCACCTGGTGATAGAGTGCGACTCCTGCCTCACCAGGGGTGGGGCCTTCTCAACTAACAGATGCTGCGCGCAGGAGTACTCAGAGGCGTTTCGCGCTTGCTTCCCTAGCATCCACGAGCTGGAGGCGGTCAGCCTCATGGTGGCCCTCTGGGCCCTCCTCCCCGAGGACTTGTCAGGCTCCACCATTGTCATTAACACTGACAATATATGGCCTCCGCCATGCCGCTCGAGTCTGGGCACGCCCGCGACGCCACCCTCGGGACTTGTGCCTGGGAGTTCTGGCTCCTGGCTGCGGCGGGCTCATTCACGATCTCTGTGGTACACAAGCCCGGCACTGACCTCGTCCTCGCTGACGCCCTCAGCCAGGCTCACCTCACCGGCCCCTGGGCTGTGGTGGCCCAGGCTGAGGTTGGTCGCCTCGGGTTGTCATACGTGGCCCCCTGCCATGATGACTTCCGTATAACCCTGGACTTTGACCTGCCAGCGCTCCGGGGGTTCCCCTGCAGGACATTATGGCCAAGGGGACCTGGACCTCTGAGGTCTCTTCGGGTCTCCTCCCTCCCGACTGACTATCCCCGGATGACCTCGCCATGCCAGCAGGTCCTGTCCTTGATTATGATTACTATGTTTTAAATTGACTATGTTCCTCTTGATTGTCAGATATTTCTATGTATGATTACCTATGTTCCTCCTCGATTGTTCCTTCATTTTCATTGCCCTCATTATATTATTGAATAAAATGGCTTTTTCTCCACCCCTGTCTCTTCCTCCTTCATTGCGTATCATCAAGTTATACATAGCCCGAATCAGATTTATCCTACACCATCATGGGAATAGCTACATTGTCGCACTGCAAGCATGTGCAAACAATTTCTCTCAGCATCATAGTTTTTCAAAATTCAATCTTTTATAATATTCACTTTTTTAATTTGTGGTCACAGTATTTTAATTTCCTGTAAGCATGTTAAAAAAATTGTGTGCGTACAATTTTGTTAATTTCTGGCTATGCCCCCCTGACCATCCTACATCCTAGATACAATATCCATCCCTACCCACAGTAGGGGGTCAATGACAACTGTGTTCAAATAGGTGTAAAACTGCATTGGTATGAATCAACTGTATATATGTGGTCAAGCTATTGGTTCCAGCATCCAGTGTTTATCTCTATTGAAGTAGAATTGCTGAAATTGGAGAGAATGCAAAGAAAACAACAACAACAAACCAAGATGGTGACCAGTGATTGCTCTCGATTTTACTTTTAATGTCTATTAAGCTAAATAATCTAATCAATTATTCGCCCGAAGATACTGGGTTATCATAGATACGTATTGGAACAATTTATTTAGTACATTTGATTGTAAAATCATGTGGTTATTTCCATAACCCAACCTTCCATCCCCTTTTCTCATGGATTATATTGATGGTTATAATCTCCCTTTCTTTAGTTTGAAGCAACTTTGATTTTAAATGGCTAACTTTGGAGATATTTGAACTGCAAATATGCAAAATTAGTTTTGGCAAACATGCCAAAACTCTGACACCATATAATTCAGCAGTAATAGCTTCCATTACACTGTTTCAGTATATTCCCTTCTGTGTGGCAACAAATGCTTAACTAAGTGCCTAATTAAGCATCAATTCTGGATAATTGCTTTGGTTTAAACAAATTGATACTTCATCGAACTAAGCCGTGTTAAATTGACTTAATATTCCTTTTATTCGTATCTTACTGAACACACCAGTATCTAAATTGGATCAAATGTAGGCCATATTTTATGCAAGCTCATTGGATTAGGCAACTGTAAATGATTTTTTTTCTTTTAAAGAAAGAAAATGTAAAAAATTACTTCCAAGTTTCAGCACATTTTGTTTCCTCCTCCCTTTCCAGCTAATGGATTGGCTCAAGAGAACGACGTTCCCTTCTCTACAGAGGATATGGACAATGATTCCCAGAATGACACCAACTGCGGCAAGGTTCGGGCTGCTGGGTGGTGGTATGGGTGGTCAGTCGTTGGTTTGTACTGTGGGGGCACATTCATCAATAGCCCCTGGGGCAGCATTCAGTGGTATTACCCATCGATCGGGCACATAGTCCCCACGCACAGTACCATGATGGTGAAGAAGCGGTGAGTAATTCAAAGTTTTCGGTATTTTCATGGTCGTACAAGGCGTGTGACAGGGGAAGGGGGAGGTGACAGTCAAGTACAACTTTTATAATTTAATCGAATTAATGTTGATATTTTTCTGTGTATGTTGTGTTCTGCATTTATATGTTGATGTGTACTACTTTGGGGACGAGGATGAGGAATCTGCAAAAGTACTACTCTTTGTACGAGTGTGAAAATGTTGAAAACTTTCGAAGGCCCCTTAAACGCCAGTTTCTATTCCAAGATGCTGCCATTATGATACCATGCCTTGATATCAGCATTTATATAGGTTTTGTTATTTATTTTATTTTATTTATATTTGAATATTTATATATTTATTTATTTATATTTGAATATTTATGGTTCTAAATAACAGAATTAGATTGTACCAGTGAATAGATTTGTGCTTTTTGTTTTATTTACATTCGCTTCAATGCTGGGACGGCCATTGTTTTCACCACCTCGAACGGGTGCATGTAAACGACAACGGGTCCAGTGCGGCGGAAGTAAATAGACTCATGAATATTAAGTTTGACCTATATGTGATGTATCACACCCATCCGGCCACACACAACTTAGGGGAAAAGTATTCAACCAAGATGTTTTGATAAAAAAACTAACTTAAATATACGATTGCTATGAAATATGAAGTAAGTTATATGTGTTCTAATAACAAACCACGAGGGCATCCTAGAACACACTCCACCTGTTGTGTTTTGTAAATGTACAACAAGTCAAGTGAGGTATCCCCAAAAATAACCCCCCCCCCCCTCTCGGCGATACAAAAATAATGATTAAAATAATCGCTTGGTACACATGTATAAAACATGTTTACCAAAAAGATTATATTAAATCTATAAGGTTAGGGTTCTGGATTTCTATTAATTTTGAATAAAACTAGGTTTTGCACTGCGCATTCCGACAAACTCAATCTCAAGGCATTGACAATGGTCGTGAGCAATCTTCATACAGAAAAAGTGAAATATCTCTAAAACCACACCACCTAGAAACAAATCGCTTGGTACACATATAGAAAACATGTTTACCAAAAAGATTATATTAAATTGATAAGGTTAGGGCTCTGGATTTCTATTAATTTTGAATAAAACTAATGTTTTGCACTGCGCGGCAAACTCAATGAAGCACAGAAGCGATGCGGAGACCAAGTTCAAGGTCGATTCATCATATATATAGGTCAAACTTAATATTCATGAGTCTATTTACTTCCGCCGCACTGGACCCGTTGTCGTTTACATGCACCCACCTCGAACAGTTGCTAGGATGTGATACGCTAAATACCCGGATGTCCACGCCCTCCTATTCTTCACTATGAACCCTATACGTTGAACTTATTTTTCACCTATAACCACATGCTCCCTGATGACGAAACTTGGTAGCATTCTTGCCATGCATTTGTTCCTAATGTAGATTGCAATGAGCTAGTTCTAGCAGATACTTTTACTTTATATAAAATACCACTTTGTGTTTATGTATTCATCACCTCCCCGACCTTCTGTCATGTAAGCTGAAGCTGTGACTGAGCATGCTGAGTCGTAGCTGAGAGACCAGCAGAATTCAGAACTAACATATTGAAGTACAGAGAGCGAGTCATAGAAACAAAATATGGCGAGATCTGTATACGACTACGAGGGATAACACTATCCATAATATCACAAGCTAGCAATAATATTAATAAATAATAAATAATAATAATATTAAATGTTCAAAGAACATATATATGTTTCAACGAATGTATAAAAGAAAATCTTTAAGCTTTACCAGAGTGAAAATACATAGTAGTCTAGTATATAAACAATGAAATGTCATTTACACAATTAAAGGTAATATACTTTCTACTTTCAATTTTAAAATGTATTATTTTTATTGTATTAGCAATGTATACATGTTATTTTTAACTGGGGAAAGCGCCTCATACGTATTGTACTTCTGCTGTCTCCTTTTTCATTCAAAACATTACATAAATGATCATCATCATCATCATGCTGTCGGTCGCGATGCGACAAAGACTGCTGTCATTACTTGTATACATGTTATTTTTAACTGGGGAAAGCGCCTCATACGTATTGTACTTCTGTTGTCTCCTTTTTCATGCAAAACATTACATAGATGATACATGACACATAAAGATCAGCTTGTATATACAATGATCATGTGGAAATAAATTAATCTTAATCTTAATCATATATTACTTGAGCAAGTCTGACTGATAACAAGCTCATTATTAACAATGGTTCCCCATCATGATACAACATTAAAGTTGCATAGTCCGATCGTTTTGAATTTCTGCCGTTTTCTGAGATACTTAGGCCTACATTAGGTTCATCATTATAATCTAATTTCTTTAGTTTGAAGTAAATTTGATTTTAAAAGGCGATATTTCAGGTAAAAACATGACAAATTAATGTTGGCAACAACATACAAATTCAGTACCAGTTTCTCTTAGATTGACTTTCTTTATTCCCTTACCTGCAGCAACACATGCTTAAAGCTGCATAGTCCGATGGAGCATTACATTTCAAAAAGCAAAACAATCATCGAGATTTGACTTAACTTAGATACTGATGCACTTATTAAACATGCGTTTCCACATAGAAGGGAATTCTGAGGCAATTTAATAGAACCTGCTACTGCAGAAGCCTATGGTGTCCGAGTTTTGATGTTGCTTGCCAAAACTAATTTGACACATTTCCCCTTCAAATATCTCAAAAGTTCGGCATTTAAAATAAAAATTACTTCAATCTAAAGTAAGGTGGATTATAACAATCAATGTAATATATTTATCTCAGAAAAATGACCGGAAGTCAAAACCATCGGACTAAAGCCGTGTTCACACGGGAAAAGTTTACGCCGCTTTATACAAGGCAGATAATATGAACCGAACTAGTGTCGCATTCACACGGGCAGTACTTGGGCCGGAAATCGATATCAGCGCATGAGCAAGTCCATACTAACCAGCGCCAGTTTCGGTTAGTCGACGTCAGCACGAGAGAGTGTGGGTTCGACCTAGATATGTATAGACTGTATCATATTGTTTTGGAAGGGTCAAAACTTCTGCTGGGCAGTGAAAACCTAAAAATAAATCATGAAAAAAATGTATGTGCACCTCTAGCAGGTTCATAGACCAAATTATATTATATAGTGTGACCTGCTTAATCCGCCTCAAGTAAGTCGGTTGCGTTCACACGGGCGATATAAGTCGAATTATAAAATTCGGTTCATATAAACCACCTACACAAGTGGTTTATAAAATCTGAATAATATGAATCGAATCAGCCCTAATCCGACTTAGCCTCGCGTTCACACGCGAAAAGTAACCCGAACTATACAAGTCGATTTTTATGATTCGAATTAACTGCCCCATGTGAACACGGCTTATGCACCAGTATCTTGTGTAGGATCAAATGTAGGTAATCGTTTTAGCTTTGAAAATGCTATGTTTTCACCTAACTATTCAACTTTAATTGTGTGTTGCTAAAACGTAAAAACTGAATAAACAAACAAAACACATAATTAATTCACTTTTCTTCTTCCCCCCCCCCCCCTTCCTCGCACAGAACGTAGACGATCATCGACTAAAAGCGGCACATGCTGACACCTAGCGGAACACTGTGGTACCACCGCCACTTTCCACATCTACCCGCTCATTGGACGTCATTTCCGGGGAAATATGTGTGATACTGAGCACCACGACTGAGCACCACGACGGTAGGGCTATGCGGCAGTGCAATAAGAAAAAGACACTTTATCAGCAGGTGCAATTTCCCTTGCTTAATCAAGAAATTAATTTGATTTAATCCGGTATGGTCTAGACATCTAGATTGCCTTGAAAAAACAAACCGAATCCTACATACTGTGAATTCCTCACTTACTATCAATGTAGATACTATCAATGCTATTCGTTGCTAGCTTGTGATATATTTGGTCACAAAGCTGTCTCGAGTTATATGAAAATATATAATTATGTCCTTATAAGCTATGTGCAATGCTCAAGCAATGTTGACCATGACACCCCTAGTCTAGCCTCAGGCTCGAGGTTACATGCGTGATGAGAAGTGACGTCACTCCAGTATGCCAGTCTCCCTCCAGGTGTGCACTTACGGTGCGTCAGTCATACGTTTGTTTGTTGTTGTTTTACGTCCTAGCAACATCTAAGGTCATATCAGGACGGGTACCGACTTGTGACAGTGTGCACTCATGGCGACTTTATAGTGCTGCCCCACTGGGAAATCAGGCCACCAGCACCATGACCTGATATCCCATTCAGTCACATTATCCCAACACTGAGCAAACCAGTCCTTGCCCTATCCTAGTAATGCCAAGTACCAGGATAGGAAGCGACAAGTATAAATTTTTAGGTTATTGGTTTGACTCGACCAGGGTTCGAACGCACAATCTCATGGGTTCGGATACCCCGTCCGATAGTCCGATGGTTTTTAGTTTCTGTCATTTTTCTGAGATACATGTAAATGCATTAAGTTGATTGTCATAATCTACCTTACTTTTGTTTAAAGTAACTTTGATTTTAAATGGCTAAGTTTTGAGATATTTGAAGTGGAAACATGTCAAATTAGTTTGAGCAAGCACACCAAAACTTTGACACCATAGGCTTATGTAGGAACAGCTTTTGTAAAATTGCCTCAGTGTTCCCTTCAATGTGGCAACAAGTGCTTATTAAGTGTATCAGTATCTAAGTTTGATATATAGAATCAATTCTAGATAATTATTTTGGTTTTGGAAATGTGACGCTTCATGGGACTATGCAGCTTTAACAAACAATACCGGTGATGCCACTGTCTTCCCACCTTGCCTACCGCAGCACTAGACCTCTGATATATATATATATATATATATATATACCCGGTATATAGGCCATATGCAGGTGTAAACAGATGCAATGGTTCTATTCCGCTAGTCGGCGCTCGAGTCGCCATGCCCGGTTACGTTACTATCACCATGTGTCCCAATACCGCTAGTCGACGTATATATTGCCTGCTTTTCATACCTGTCCAGCGTGCCTCACTTGTCGCCAATTTATTTAATTTTTATTATTATTCGGCTGGCGGTTTTCCCTAGCCAGGTATGGTTCTGTCTGATTCGTCAATAAACCGTATGTCACACACTAGTCTTTTGTTGTCTTCCTTCGTGGAGTTTACAGTACTATATATATATATATAAACTATAATTTTGTATAGTAATATAAACCACTGAGGAAGCAGTTATAATTACTGTTTATATATTGTCACAGGATTTGGAGTCGCGCACCCACCTTGATATTGGTTCATTTATTATTATTATTCATGTATATTATTTGTCTGACCCGAGTTTGTTGGAGTCGCGCGGCTACCCTAGGATCCAAGGGTGCCTGTCGACCCGACTTTGGCGCCACCTACGAGTATCCGGGACACTAAAGTCGCCCGCTGATCCAGCACTACCATAGTGAACTTTATATATATATATATATTATTATTATTATTATTAACAGTTGTTCAAAGGACAATTCTGCCTCCAGACCAAGGTCCTGCATTTGGAGAGGCAGTCATGTGAAATAATGGGTAAAGTAGTTTAAAACAGTTTGCATATTATACGCGTGGTAACAGAATCACCGAGTCGCTGGTTACAATGTGCCAAATTGAGTCAAAGGTGGTCGCTGCCTGTTCCCGGCATGTATCACAAGTATGAGGCCTGGGACATGTTCGGGGTACTCCTCAGAGTCAACTTCGAGACGTGTCCCTGACGTCTTTTTTGGCCAATTTGCATTCAAGGTGTGCCTCGAGTAGGAGGTGAAAATGAACAACCGATTGGGCATGCGCACTGAGCAGCAGGAAGTGCATGTTAGGCCACATGAAACAAATACTTGTTTAGCATCCGAAGGGAGCGCGACGTAACTCAGGCAGTAGTGTGTCCACCTGTGAAGGTGTTGGTCATCCGATCGATCCTGCTCAGTGGACATATTTGCAGTTTGGGCTATTTTCCGCTCCAACCAGTGGTCCACAACTGGTTCATCAAAGGATGTGGTATGTGCTGTCCTGTATGTTGGAAACTGCATATAAAATACCCATTGCTGCTTATCAGAAAGAGTAGCCTATGTGGCAACAGCAGGTTTCCTCCAAAGAAATATGTCAAAATGACCATATGTTTGACGTCCAATAGCCAATGATACAAAAATCAATGCGCTCTAGAGGCATTGTTAAATAAAACAAGCTTTCCTTTTGTCTAGTATCCAAATGTGTAAACAGAACAGAACTTGTTTTTGTTGTACTTTGTCCAATTTCAGGTGGGACCTGACTGATCACTGACTCTGGTCCTAGGGGATATATAATCATTATAATAGGCGGAAAAACGTTGTTTTGTGTTTTAATATTTAATTATTTTTGTGTGTGGTACATTAGTTGTTTAAGCAGGGGAAATATCAGTTGCAGACGTCTGGTCTTCCTCATTCCACTGCTCCTTAATTGCCCTATCCTAGTAATGCCGAGCATCTGGCTAGGAAGCAACAAGTATCAATTTTTAATCCTGGTCGGTTTGACTCGACCAGGATTCGAACCCACGATCTACCAACACGGGGGTGGCAGACGCTCTAACTCATTCGGCCATCCCGTCTGGAAGGGTGTTTTTTTTCAATAAAAAAATATTTGGAGGTCGTGGGCATTTCTCTGGTCAAGCGGGGACGCTTAACAATGTTGTTTTATCTGGCCTTATGGAGGACGCTATTTTCGAGACATCCGATAGCCAGACGTCATTCAGAGTAGCGCGATATTTGGGATTTCTCTGAGGCGCCTCCGAGGCGCGCAGTTGAACGCGACGCAGGTCACCCAGTCACTGGGCGCGGTGTCGGGAAGGGAACTCGGCGTCGCATCTGGTTCAACGGTGGGCGCCCCCGCAGGAAGGTGCTTCCCCCGGTGGCCGACTGCGGAACTAGGTGACGGCCTGGGGCGGGATGTTGTCGGCAGTTGCCGGGCGGCGGCGAAAGCGAATAGACGTACGGCACGCGAGGCGTTCCCTTGGCGCTACCTACGGGAGGAGTTACTGACACTTGTGACAGCGTGTTAGCAGGGTGTAGCAGCACGCCGAGGTGGGCGGGACCCAGGAGGAGCTAGCTTAGCACCCAGCTTGGAAGCACCTGGAGGATATGTGAACACATTACGCCAAGGAGGTCTGCCCCCGATAACAGAAGGTATGCATGTTTACATGTTGTAGCTATGTAGCAATCATGCATGTGCACGCTATCTCACTGAGTTGGTTCTTTTGCAAGAACCTCCAACACAAAGTAATGAAGTATATATATATACATATATATATATATATATATATATATATATATGTATATATATAGATATATACTTATGCATATCAGGGATCCGATTTCTCAGCGAAAGCACTGATTTCACTGAAAACTGAATTTCCAAATCTGCTAAAAAATCAACTTACTTATTTGTTACTCTTGAACTGTTGAAGTCTTAAAACAGTTGGAATTTCAAGGCCAAGATATGTCCAAGTAGGTGTCAGATTGCACCATTTTAATCAGAGGTTTTAACAAATTCCCAGAGGAGGCATGCCCTCAGACCCCCCTAGTTTTTCAGGGATTTTTTTTATATTTTTGTCACTGGGACCCCTGGCATATACATGTAGAAATGCCGGGGTGTGATTTATATATATCTACATATCTATATGAAAGGATTATATCACAACCTGACCAGAGTACACCATTATGATTATACTTAGTTATGTGTTTCTATATATATTGGAGCGAGTGGCACAGGCGTGAAGCAGAACCAGGCTGGGAAGAAGAAGCCAGGTGGCAGCACCAGGCGAGGCAGAAGGCCTGACCAGTCGCTAGAGTAGATGAGTGTCATTAGTTGTGCCGTGTCATTTGTTGTGACCTGAGGACACAGCTCATTGGTAATCGGTTTACGGTTAATTAAACTGGTATAATTGCTTATGCAGCACATACATATATACAGTAAAACCTTTCTAAATCGACCGACACACTTTAAATGGTCCATTTAGGGAGGTGGTCGGTTTAATGAGTTTAAAAAATCGTTACAATGAGTTTTTAAAAATCGTTACAATGGTATTGTATGGGTGATCGTTTGGCACTCAAATAAAGCTATCTATATAGAGGAGTGGTTGGTCTGTGGAGGTGGTCGATTAGAGAGGTTTCTACTCTATATACATATACCCATATAGATACACCCCTCCCCTAATAGCCGATGTTTACTTTTTGTGTTGGGGAGTCGTTAAGCAAACAAGATGCACAACAATGAGTGATAGGAGTGATATTACTGAATTTTAGCAGGCCCTTTTAATACTTTACAGCAATTCTGCTCAGCTTTCTGGATCAGCATCACACACCATCCTATGCTCCATAACACTTAATATATGCATATGATAATAATATAAAACATATGAGCATTACTAAATTATTGATGTACTGCACCGTGCACAATGTTTTTATTTTATTTTAATTATTCATGAGAATACACTAATTTTATCATCAAGTCACTAGCCATGTGTGGGAACAGTTCTTTACAGAATTCTGTTGGTGATAATAACATGTTACTAATACCCACATCACACCCAACCAGTTCTCACTACTTTCTTGAAAATGTTGCTGAATGGACTCAAACTGTGTGCGAATGGAATGGACATAGTAGCACCTTTTTACAGTCTTTTTACAAATGGTATTGACAGGCTAGAATGGAGAGGTGCTCCAGAACTTTGAGTGTGACCAAAATTGTCTTGCAGGCACGTTCTACCCTGACCATAGCCCATTTTAGAACATCAACCCGTGCTTTTTCTAATGTATTCTTGAATGAATTCATTGACTCGGCATCAATAACATTATTGCTTTATTGCTACAACTCTTGTTCACCTACTAGTGACCTGCCACCCTGAGTCACTTACAACCTGACACAGACCCACGTGATTCCTGCTTGTTCAGTCTAATCAGTGCCTACAGCCCATTGAACCTAAGTCCCATGGGTGCTACACACAGCTCAGTGGTGAACTGCATATTTTGGTATCTCTAGAGTGAGTGTGTCTGCATAGCAAGTGCAAGCAGTACAAGGTGACTGGGCTCACACAGCCAATCAGACACATCTGCAGCCTGGGAGGGGTGGCACCCAAGAGGGGCACCTGTCACGCAACCCCAGTGCAGGTGTTGTCCATAATATATGTAGAATGGCTGGGTGTGCTTGTCCAGTGGTCCCTTAGTAACAAGTAGTCGTCAAACAGTTACAATAAACATTAATACGTGTTCCCACTCCATTTGCACTCTTCCTGGTGCATGGAGGGAACATTTCTGTAATTAATAACCGTATCTTAATATCTGGACATCATACCGCAATCCCGGTTACTGTGCGCCATAACCTTTCCACATAGCTATTTACATATCACACAGCGAGTGGGCACATATTGCATCGCAATTTCATAACAATGGTCCCCAACTCCGTCACCTGAGATATTGATATGATTCCAAGCTCATCTATCATGACCGAAAGACCGTATATTTTTACATGATGAAGCATCAATTTTTCAAAACTAAAACAATTATCTAGAATTGATTCTACATATGTAACTTAGATACTGATGCATTTATTACGCATGTGTTGCCACATAGAAGGGAACACTGATACAATTTAATCAAACCTGTCACTACTGAAGCCTATGGTGTCAGAGCTTTTGCGTGCTCACCAAAATTAATTTGAAATGTTTGCACTTCAAATATCTCAAAAGTTAGCCATCTAAAATGAAAGTGTCATGAAACTAAAGTACAGTAGATTGTACTGATCAATATGATGCATGTATCTCAGAAAAATGACAGAAACTCAAAACCATCGGACTTGGTAACGGGTTTAGAAAGGGGTGCAATTGAAAGAGTGTGTTTGTTTGTTGTTATTTTACGTCCTAGCAACATCTAAGGTCATATCAGGACGGGACCAGAGTATTTGAAATGATACGACTTAAATAGCAAAATCTACAACTATACAACTTTATACGCTGATATGCCTGGATATTAAAGATTTGGAGACCTGATGTCCACATCATTTCCCCCCACATGAATATATGAATGAAAAGACAGATATTCGAAGTACATTGTACAGCTGAGGCAATGTTTGAAATCCCCTCCCCTCTCCCCCCCCCTCCCAACGTCCACCCATCTCATCCCCTCCCAATGCCATCCCTATTGGCATCACTGATAGAAATCGGAATGACAAGTTGAGTGCGATGGAAAATTGACTAACATTTATGCTTCATCTGTCATAATATAGATAGGCCTATGCATAGTCATTCTTTTAACCAGACTGAGAGCATCTAGAGGCAGATGGGATGGCCGAATGAGTTGAGTGTCTGTCTCTTGTTTTGGGAGATCAGGGGATCCAAACCCATGGGTTCATGGGATCGAACCCGGGTCGAGTCAAACCAATGACTTAAAAATTGATACTTCTCGCTTCCTAGCCAGGTGCTCGGTATTATTAGGATAGGGCAAGGACTTGTTGGGTTAGTGTCAAGATAATGTGACTGAGTAGGACATCAGGTCATGGTGCTGGCGACCCGGTCTCCCAGTGGGGCAGCACTATAAAATCATCATGAGTGTCCATTGTCACAAGTCGGCACCCATCCTGATATGACCTTAGATGTTGCTCGGACGTAAAACAACAGCAGGCCAGGTGGGCGGGAGTGCTACCTAACTGGAAGATCAGGACGCCAGGGCCCGTATGCATGGAGCGGTGTTAGCGGCGTGTTGTGTTATACCTCTAACTCCGGGTACCTATCTCCGGTTATCGGCGTCGTAGAGAACTATGTCAAGCCGTATGCATGGGCGCTTAAACGGTGAGTGTTAGCTAAATGTGAATGTATTCATAGATTTGGGAAATCCCTCTGCGTTTGTAGGCTCAAATCTATTAAATGCTATCATATTTAACAGAATTACATACGCAATAAGTAAAATTTAAGCAAATTAACCCTAAAAACAAAGCGATATTAACGCAGCAGCCGCATTGGCGGCGATATTACTAGTTATATTTTCGAATTGACGAAGGTAAAGTAAACAAATCGCCGCAGCCGCCGCATGGACGTCGCTTTCCATACTGGCGGCGGCGGCGGTTTGTTTACTGTACATTCGTCGATTCGAAAATATAACTAGTAATATCGCCGCCAATGCGGGTGCTGCGTTAATATCGCTTCGTTTATAGGGTTAATTTGCTTAAATTTCACTTATTGCGTATTTAATTCTGTTAAATATGATAGTATTGAATAGATTTGGGCTCCATCCTCACACTAACCTAACACTAACACCGCTGTAAACCTGCTATGAGCAGAGTTAGAATTTCCAGATTTAAATGCACGGTGTTAGGCCTAACACTGCTCCATGCATACAAACTTTTCGGCGTTAAACCAGAAATCCCGCCTTAAACGCGTTTTGACTCGGTAACACTGCTCCATGCATACAGGCCCAGCACCATAACATTATTTCCTACTCAATCACATTTTCCTGAGATTGAGCCAACCAGTCCTTGCACTATCCTAATAATGCGAGCGCCTGGCTCGGAAGCGAAAATTATGAATCTTTATGTCATTGGTTTGACGCGACCCAGGTTTGAATGCATGAACCCATGGGTTCGGATCCCCCAATCTCCCAAAAGAGGAGAGAGACGCTCAACTCATTTGGCCATCCCATCTGGTCCAGTAAAATTGAAGCTGATACAAATGATAGAGAGAGATAGAGGCGTAAAGTAATAATTTATATTCGCATACTGAATTACACAGCCCATATATATATGAGGAAGTGTGAACACTTATTTGTCTCATTTTTGCATGAGTGCAAGTAAATAAGCAGGCAATACCTCAGGGAGGTGGTCGGTTAGAGAGGTTTTACTGTATATAATATAGCCTACATATGTCTGGGTATGCAGGTATTGCAGGTATAGTAATACCTCAGGGAGGTTAATGCCCCTGCCCTGCAGAGTTGTAAACCACTGCCTTGTGGTACAGGTTCTTGACAGAACCGAAGGCTAAGGGAGCAAACCCTAAACAGTAAACCATGTCACTGTGGCAGCATTAAGGGCGGTTGAAGTATGGAACTCCCAACATCTCCCGACCAGCCACTGCAGGGATAAATAGTTTTGCGCCTGTCTTGACATGTTCTTGCCGGTGTGAAACCTCTATTTGCTCCCCGAGAGAGTGCCGCTGGTAACTTGCAAAGGCCAGCAGCACTTCAACACTTTTGCAGGCAGCTTTCATGAAATGTAGCTAAATGGAGAGCGGCAGTCAAGTAATGAAAGCAGTCTTTGTCGCATCGCGACCGACAGCATGATGATGATGATGATGATATATATATGACCGGACGGGATGACCGAATCAGTAAGAGTGCTGGCTGGGTCCTGCGTGGGAAGTTTTGGATTAGAACCAAGGCCCATTCTATCCAATGGCTGACAAAATTGATACTTGTTGCTACCTATCCTAGTGCTTGACATGAATAGGATAGGAAAATGACTGGTTTGTTCAGTATTAGGATAATGTGAGTGAGTGGATATTGGATCATGGTGCTGGTTGCTAGGTCTTGCAGAGTGGCAGCACTATAAAGTCACTATTAGTGTGCACTGTCAGAAGTCGTATATATATATATATATATATATATATATGTGTATATATATACACACATTTACATTATATATTATGCATGTGTCTATATATAGCTCCCTATATTTTCTCTGCGATGAGGTTGGATGCCGGGTGGGGGCGCCACTGTCGGCATCCAGCGGAGGCAACATATATATAATATTATATATATGCATATATCGTCCTGATATGACCTTAGATGTTGCTAGGACGTAAAACAACAACAAACAAACAATATATATCAACATGTTGATATTGGTGGATCCTACCATAGCTTCGTCTTTTGTTAAACAACCACCATGTATAATCGGAACTTCCGTTAATTTATATTCGTATAACTTCTTTACCACCCACACACATATATATATATGTATATATATATTGGGTGCGTATATATATATATACATACATAATCGAGTGAATTGCACATATATTAATAATAATCGGAACTTCCGTTAATTTATATTCGTATAACTTCTTTACCACACACACACACACACACACAAATATATATATATATATATATATATATATTGGGTGCTTATATATATACCTACATAATCGAGTGAATTGCACATATATTAATAACAAAACAAAGAATATCACACAAGCGTAAAACATTGGCCGTTGGTAGTAATGCGAGTGCCCCTGACGAGTGCTAGCGCGAGGTGATGATGACAAAAGGATGCTTTATCTGTAACGCAAACACCGGAGGTGATTAAATTAAATATGCACGAGGGTGCTGCGTCAAATGGCTGCGTGGTACCGACCCACCACATCTGTTGCGCATACGAGATGCTAAGTAGGGGTCTGACGATATTCAAAGGTTTGGTCTTGGTATTGTGTTTTTTTTTCTAACTATAATTGAGTGGATGTTATGAGGGGTTGTTTGAAGAGCAGAGTGTGTTGGTGTGTGTGGGGAGGGGGGGGGGGGCTCCTCCCTGCCTCCCCCCGCCCGCATACACAGCCTTCCCCCGTCTCCAAGCATTTGTTATTCGGCGTCAATGGAGCTAGCTACCTTCCAGCTTATAAATCACTCTACTTAGTGGTTCGACTCCCATTTAGACTTTGTCTCTATACATTGGAAAGTAAGCCATCGGCAAAACAGCAGCTACTATTATGCCCAGGGGCCGTCTGCATGAAGAATTATTTATCAGCTCCGGTGTTAAGGGCGGCGTTCGGGTTAGCTAAAGCCAGTGTTGGGAAATGGGTCACGGGGTATGTATGGTTGTGTTAGCTAACATATAAGTTATTTATAGATTTGGGAAATCCCTCTGAGCCTATTCCCGGCGAGCACTGCTATTTGACAATATGGCCGCTGATACGGCAGCAGCGGCGAAGTTAATATCGCTTCGATTATTGGTTTAATTTGACCAAAATTCGGCGGCGGCATTAATATCGATTCGATTTCCGGTTTAATTTGATCAAATTTAATTGTTTCTGGACCGATATTTGCCAATATCGCCGTCGATTCGGTTGGGGTGGCGGCGGCGGAGCCTGGCGGCGGCAGCAATTTGTTTTGTTTACATTCGACACTATGAATATCGCCGCCGATGTAGCGGCGGCCTTAATATCGCTTCGATTTTAGGGTTAATTTGTTCAAATTTCACTTATTGAGTATGTAATTCTGTTAAATATGGTAGCATTGAATAGATTTGGCCCTACTTGCTACCTAACACCACCCATAAACTTGCTACGCAGTGGTGTTAGTGAAGGCGACGTTAAACTGGCAGTGTTTCGGTAACACCGGCCCATGCATAGGGAGTTTTCACCGCTAAACTAGAAATCCCATCCAAAACCAGTTTTGGCTCACTAACACCACCCCATGCGTATGGCCCCAGGTAAGTCTCGTCTAATTTGATATATATATATATACATATATATATATATATATACATATATATTGTATATATACATATACACGTAGTATATATACATATGCACAGTGTATATATAACAGTATATAGTGTACATCTTAGCAGATGCATTCAATAAATAGCAGGGCCAGGACGGGGCCAGAACCGGGCCAGCACGGGCCCAGGATGGGGCCAGGGGTGTGTTGGGAGGTGTGGTCAACTATAAGTGCGTCTGATACAGTGACACTGATAGTGATAGGCGTGGCACGAGGGGGGAGGGGGGCGTGGCCTGTGTATGATGGCCTTTGACAGGTAACCAGCCTACATGGGGAGTGGTGTTGCATGGCATGTGTATGATGGCCTTTGACAGGTAACCAGCCTACATGGGGAGTGGGTATGATGGCCTTGCAGTAAAGCCTAATGGGATGGTGTGCTGCATGGATGGCTTTGACAGGTAACCAGCCTACATGGGGAGTGGTGTTGCATGGCATGTGCATGATGGCTGTTGACAGGTAACCAGTCTACATGGGGAGTGGTGTTGCATGGCATGTGTATGTCGTGGAGGGTTGTGGGGGAGGGGGAGACTATGGGTCTAAATGGGCGCAGACCAACAAGCAGTTGTCAATGTTAGACATCCGCCAATAGGCGTGATCTACTGTCAGATAAGGAACGGGGACTGCTGGTTAGCAGCGTGCCAGGCTTTGTTCATAGCGGGTTCTGCTACGCTGTTCTGACAGGTCGGGCATCTGTCATGTAATTGCGCGCTTTTGTGAAAGTTGGACTTTATTCATTTGTTTTATGTTAAACAATATATATTGTAGCCGATTATACGAATATATATTGTTTAACACTAGGATTATACAATCAAACAAATGGGTTTGCAATGCCAATACCAAGTTTGTTGATCGTATTTTGGAAAAGAGCTTTTCATGTATATAAAGAGCTCTTTTCCAAAACATGATCTAGAAACTTGGCATTGGCCTCGCAAACCCATTTTTTAGATTGGCGCTTATCGTGTTTTGGAAAAGAGCTCTTCATATATATAATTTGATCTGGCATCAACATTCGGATATCTGTGTCATCACAATATCGTTGCAATTAGAATAGTCCCCATGCAGATATCAGGACAGTTATTATATACATATTTTAGGATTAAGCAGAGGAAATGTCAACTGTAGACAATTGGTCTTCCTCATTCCACTGATCCTTGTCGTATTCTAGTACAGTATAACCCCGTTAAACCAAACTTGAAGGGACCCTAGGAATGTGTTTGGATTAACCGATCATTGGTTTAACCAAGCTTTGAGTTTGTCTTGGCTTTGGCAAAAACGGGGGTGCATTACGCATGTACAATGTATGTGGACACTATGATTATTGTTTTTTTATGTATATACAGTTTAACCCCATTAAACCAACCTTGGTTAAATCAAACGATCGGTTAATCCAAACTTTTTTCCGCGACCTGGCAAAACACTGCCATTTATCATATAAAAAAGTCTCAGATCACCTTAAAACCACATGAAAGTTTGGTTCAACTGTACAGGAAGTGGCCTGGGACCGACAATCTTGTTTGTATTAACCGATACTTTGGATTAACCGAATTTGGTTTAACCAAGCTTTTTTTATATGATAAATGGTAGTATTTTGCATGGCCGCCGAAACAAGTTTGGATTAACCGATCGTTTGGTTTAACCGAGCTTGGTTTAACGGGGTTGTACTGTAATGATGAATGCCTGCTCGGTAGTTGCAATTATATATTTTAAAGTCATTGGATTGACTGGGTTGAGGTTGGCACCCATGATCTGCCATATTGGAAGCAGATGCTCAACTCGTTCAGCCATGCCAAGCCTGACCCTTTATTGAATAGAACCATGTCTATTTAATAGAGGATCTTCATTAGAACATTTGCACCAAGATCTCCACGAAAGCTGGTCAAGTCAAAATGTATTTATAAATTGAAAAGGACCTTAAACTGGGTTAGTGATTGTTTCTTTGTTATTCTTTTATATCCTAGCACCTCCATATTGTTACACGATCTGGGTATGTACTATTAATGCTTCTCGGAATACTACATGGAAAACTGTGTCAGAATATCTTCTTCATAAGGGGACATATCTAGTATATAGATTATTTTATTATGCACAATATAGTAGAATATTATCTATGAACAATATTATATACAGTAAAACCTCTCTAAATCGACCGACCTTGGGACCGACTTTAAGTTTAAGTGGTCGATTTAGGGAGGTGGTCGGATTATGGAGTTAGAAAATAGTTACAATGGTATGGTTGGGACCCAAATAAAGCGATCGGTATAGGGGAGTGGTCGATTTGTGGAGGTGGTCGGTTAGAGAGGTTTTACTGTATATAATATAGCCTACATATGTGAAATATATATGAAAATAGTATATGTACATATTGTAGTGGTCTGCACTGACCTCTCAGGCAAGTAACCACATAGACAGGTAGGCATGGGGAGTGTGTTGATATCAGGGAGCCTAGGTGGTGTAATGGTTAGCACACTGGCCCGGAATGCAAAGAGATGTGGGTTCGAGTCCCGCTCTAGGCGCAGTATTTCCCATTTTCATCGCGCCCACGACACTGGTTGCCGTGATCAGGATCCTGTACAAGCTTTGCGCTGTATGGTTGTTGAACCTACCCTGTGTATGTATGTGTAAGTGCATTGCCTGTATGTATGTAATTGTAAGCATAACAAGACTTACAATTCCAGGGGGACGAGTGTAGTGGTCTGCACTGACCTCTCAGGCAAGTAACCACATAGACAGGTAGGCTTGGGGAGTGTGTTGATATCAGGGAGCCTAGGCGGTGTAATGGTTAGCACACTGGCCCGGAATGCAAAGAGATGTGGGTTTGAGTCCCGCTCTAGGCGCAGTATTTCCCATTTTCATCGCGCCCACGACAATATGATATATAACATGTAAAGTATATATGTAAATATTATATAAAATATTAGATATATATTTATTATATATAAAATTACAAATGTAGCATTATGTAAGATTTTACATATATACAAACATACATGCATACATACTTGTGTACATACATATACATACATATACATACATACACACATGTATACAAGCACACATACACAAATACATACATACAATGATACATACACACATACATACATACATACAGTAAAACCTCTCTAAATCGACCGACCATGTGACCGACTTTAAGTGGTCCATTTAGGGAGGTGGTCGGCTTAGAGAGTTAGAATATCCTTACAATGGTATTGTTGGAAACCCAAATAAAGCGATCGATATAGGGGAGTGGTCGATCTGTGGAGGGGTCGGTATAGAGAGGTGTTACTCTACATACATAGATAGACACATGGCTGCATCATTATATTCCTCTGACACGGGGGCATACACTGCTGAGGGAATAACAACTGGCATTCTGTATCTATCTATCTCCGATAGTCGATCAGACAAATGACCGACTGTCAGATTTGGAGGTTAACACTTGGCTATACAGGGCCAGCTGTCACGGCCGTTGGTGGGGTGTGGAGGGAGCGACAAGTCGGGCGGGTGGGCGGGCAGGTGACTGGCGGCTAACGGCGTTTATAGCGGCTAGAAGCAGCCCGTAAAAGAGGTGGGTAATCGACACCACGTGACCACGTGGGGCGCCCTCGCGTTGAGTCACGAGAACTGACGAGATCGGGTCCAGTGGGCGCTCGGTGGTGTCGGGAACTCGCATGTGCGGGACTTCATGACACGCTACACCACCCCACCCACCACCTCTCTCCTCCCATTCCCATCTCCCTCCCACGCCCTCCCGATTATATTTCCACCGCGAGAGGGCGCGTGTACGCGCGATTATGGGGCACGCGTGATACACCTCCATTAACCATCACTGTATCAGTCCCCACAAGCTCCAATCCCCGAAAAACCCCGTCACACACTGCGTCGCTCGGGGCGCCGTCGGCTGCCCTGATGAGGAAGCGCATGCCGTGTGAGGTGAACCCTAAAACCAACAGGCAATAGCTCTAAGTACACAGTGCTGCCGGAACAAGCCTTTGTGGAAGGGTGCATTATGAGTCAGCATTACTGGTGACGCTTAGTTGGGTGCTTTTCAACCAAGTACACGCCGGTTAACGTGATTTATATATATATGTAAACAAACACAGGCGCGCGCTGGATTAGTTCCGTGGATTTCCGCTAGCAGACCGTGGCGCTGTTGCCGTATACGCACCGGAATGAGGTGAGTCCAAGTTAAATATTATTTGACGGACTTCCTGAATAGAAAGTGTCATTTGACCAACGTGTACTCTTATTAGCAGTTAATTAGTGAGTTCTTGCTCGTATTTGACTAGAGCTAATACTTTTTTTATTTTCAATTTCTACACGTCACTTTAGGTTGAAACGCGACCATTAATCTGGGAACAACAGTTTATTTCGATCATCGCTTTAAAGTTTAAGTAGTCATCACAAGTTCAACTGTGATATTTGTATAGAAACAATTCCAATATTGCATTGTTTGAGAGTAGTTATTGCTATGGAAGCATTGGCCTTATCTACTAATTAATAGCAAGTGTACAAGTGCTGACAGGACAGAATAAAATAAAGGGCCGATGCTAATTAACAACGTGAGCGATAATAGGGTAGTAAATAGTCCCAGTGACGTGATTCAATTCACTAATGAGCCCAGTTGAATGATATTTATTAATTGAATACTGCGGTGGCAAAGTGTACACGATAATCACAGCTGCATTCTGGGTATCCTGCTGTAGATTAATTCTCAAATTGTTTCCATGTGTGGGTAGAATAGTTAGGCTACAGTGCTACTGAACAAACATATTTTGGATTAGAACGTCGGAGTAATTATTAAAAGAGGGAGTGGGCGATGTGGCTGTAATACTTATCACACTCAAATCTGCCGGTGGAAATCTAACGTTTTTTATATCCGTTTTTGCTACGAAGGCATTATTCTTTTATGTAGCAGATGGGATGGCCAAATGAGTTAGAGCGTCCGTCTCCCGTGTGGTAGGTCGTGGGTTCGAATCCTGGTCGAGTCAAACCAATGACTTAAAAATTGATACTTGTCGCTTCCTAGCCAGGCGGTCGGCATTATTAGGATAGGGCAAGGAGCAGTGGAATGAGGAAGACCAATCGTCTGCGACTGAAATTTCCCCTGCTTAAACAACTAATGTACCCACAAAAAAAAGAGTTCCGCAATAGTATATTTTGTTATGATAAGTATGACATTTACATACTTACACACTTACATGCCTACATCCTTACATACTTAGACACATACACACTTATATACTTACATACTTAAGTACTTGCATCATCAACATGCTGTCGGTCGTGATGCAAAGACTGCTTTCATTACTTGACTGTCGCTCTCCATTTAGCTCTCTGCTGTGAGAGTGATGTCCATGAGTCGGTCTTAATGTCTCTCAGCTTCAGGTTTCTCTTGATGGTATCCTTGAACCGGAGCCGAGGGCACCCTCTCTTTCTGTAACCAGAAGACAGTTGAGAGTAGAGGATCTGCTTTGGTAGCCTGTCTGATGACATCCTCATGAGGTGTCCAGTCCACCGGAGATTCTTCTTGATCAGAAGATCTTCCATAGAGGCCAGCCCTGTCTGTTCGAGTATTTCCTCATTTGTCACTTTGTCCTCCAGGTTAGCCTCATGATCGAACACAGATGTCGCATCATGAAGGCATGCAGCTTTTTCACCTGTCGTCTGTACACTGTCCAGGCCTCGGCTCCGAATAGTAAGGGGTGGGGCAATGGGTAGGGGTGGAGGTGGGGGATATTGTGGGGGACATTGTGGGGAGGCATGCATATATCACATTGGGTTAGGAGTAAATACAAAATAAATATTGTCATATCTCTTAAATAGATGTATTGCAAAATAAATATTGTCTGTGGCCATAGTCACTTATATTCTTACATATAGAATGTGGGTAGCTAAATATATTGGCGACTTAAAATAAAAGAATATCTCAGACGATATAGCTTGCTATATTTCTATCATATTTCACTTAGCATGACTTATTTCTACACATGCAAATTAAAGCCTCAAATTTAAACAATGAATAATTTCTAGAATTAACGTGTGTTGCCAGACATAGTGGGATACAAGAAGAAACCAGTTGGTAATGTGGCTGAGTGGGATATCACACCATAGTGCTGTATTTTAATGCGATGGCAGCACTATGAGTATGAATCTGGCATGAGCGTGCACTCTCACGAGTCGGTGTCTGTCTTGATACTATTATTAGTTATTACCTCAGGTGATACTAGTATGTCAAACCCCAATGGCTCACTGGCTGGTAGGCTCGTGCCTCTGTGGAGGTGGTGGTGCCCTGCTCACTCCCCGATGGCGTGCTTGACTCGGGGTGTTTTTGCACCGTCGTGTCGTCACCCCGGCGTTCTTTGTTGGCGCACAATGGCTGTCACTCACACAGTGCTGCCACCTGGGGGAGGTAGCATGCACCATGCATCACCTGGGGTCATCACGCTGTCTACAGCTGCATTCTGGGTATTGCGCGCCCACCGCGTCATGCAAGGGTGGGGGTGGGGGTGGGGGGCAGATATAGACCTGTCCTCTAAGCAAAAAATACAGTGCTGGCATTATCCTAGTCATCTTAATCATCAAAGCAAGGTGCTGCCAATGGCTGAGTGATCCGGAAAAGCAAACCCATGTCCTCTCCACTATGAAGTAGGTGCTCTAACCACTAAACCATCCTATCCGGAATAAAATAGACGTCTTGCACTGCGCGTACTGGCAAACTCAACAATGCATTGTCAATGGCCGTGAGCAATCTTGAATTATCTTCACACAGAAAAAGTTAAATATCTCTAAAACCACACCACCTAGAAACAAACCGCCTGGTAGACATATAGAAAGCATTCAACGAATAGATTAAATTTATAAGGTTTGGGTTCTGTATTTCTATTAATTTTGAATAAAATAGACTTTTGCACTGCGTGCACCAGCAAAATCAATGCATTGTCAATGACCGTCAGCAATCTTCATTCAGAAAAAGTGAAATATCTCTAAAACTACACCACCTAGACACAAACCGCTTGGAACACATATAGAAAACATATTCAACGAACAAATTATATTAAATGTATATGGGTAGGGTTCTGCATTTCTATTAATTTTGCACTGTGCGTACCAGCAAACCCAATGGCAGTGTGCCTTTGTTCTGCAGCCAAGCTGCACGTGCATACACAATGTTTATAAACATTGAAAGGGGTCTATACACTTAGCTCCCTCTGATAACTGCTGACACATACAGTAGTTTTTGTGCGAGCAATGACCAATGTCCACATTCATTATTCAGTATTGTACGCAGCGGCTTCCCATATATGGGCACACATGTGGGCGATATAGAGGGTATGCACTGACGTCATGCTAAATGGAAGTGTGGCTATTGTGGCGATACAACCACAATAACAAACCCAACTAACTCAATGCCTTGTCAATGGTTGTGAGCAATCTTCATACAGAAAAAGTGAAATATCTCTAAAACCACACCACCTAGAAACAAACTGATTGGATTACATATAGAAAACACATTCAACGAACAGATTATATTAAATTTATACGGTTAGGGTTCTGCATTTCCATTAATTTTGAATAAAATAGACGTTTTGCACTGCGTATGCCTGCACACTCAATGCATTGTCAATGGCCGTGAGCCATCTTCATACAGAAAAAGTGAAATATCTCTAAAACCACACCATCTAGAAACAAACTGATTGGAATACATATAGAAAACACCTTCAACAAACAGATTATATTAAATTTATACGGTTAGGGTTCTGCATTTCTATTAATTTTGAATGAAATAGACTTTTTGCACTGCGTGTATCAGCAAACTCAATGCATTGTCAGGTTGTTTACTAGTTGATATCGCCACCATGGCCGCGCTTCCGTTTGATGACCTCACGGGAATACCCTCTATTTGAGAAGTATCTGTGTGATGAAAGCGAGGGCCGGGCTGGGAGAGTGCGGTCTGGCGGGCGGGCGGGGGAGGGTGGGGGCGGGGCGCTAGAGAGTAGCTGTCAATATGTGTTCTGGATGGAGTTGTTGTGTTCCTATAGCTGCTGTCAGGTTAAAGCTGCACAATCCGATGAAAACATAACATTTTCGAAACCAAAACACATATCTAGATTTAATCCTATATATCATATTTAGATATTTATACCGTTATTAAAGTTGCATAGTCCGATGAAAAAATTTTTTTTCGAAACGAAAATACTTATCTACATTTGATTCATTATACCCAACTTAGATAGTGGTGCATTAACTAGTAGTTTGGGGCAGCATGTACAGAATAATCAACAAATTTACTACTTTGAGGAAGTCATTAGGCACGGAGGCCACAAACAAATTAGGTCAATCTCATGAGCTAATTTGTCTTGCCCTCATTCCAAATACCATGTATGGCATTAGTCATGTTCTAAGACATATGTCACTCATTGATTAACCTCTTCGTTCATGAAAAACATTGTCGATATGTTGATGATGATTACATTACTGCCTCGCATAACTTCATGCTCCTGTCAGACTTTGCCTGCGGGCCTGCTCAAACAATGAATAATGTAGACGGAAAAATGCCACTGGAGTAGATTGTCATGAGAATAAAGTTATGTCATTCCCATTCCTGCTCCCTCGTTCATCCCTGCCCAGGCCGGTAATGGGCTCATCCTGCGCAGGGCCCTCATGTAGCAACGAACCAAACTGGAAGCCCCGCCCCCCCTGCCATCCCACTCCCCGACACATATATGCACTTCTTGCTGTTTGAGATGAGACTGTTCTCAGCCCCCATGTCTCCCCCACCATTATAATTATCAGTCGTACTTTAAAGACCATTAATTAATCATGTGCTCTACATTTTGTGACATGCCACTATGATCACTCGCATTGACAGTGCCATCACCACGAACTGCACCCCAACATTATTGTAGCCAATGAGATATTAAGGGCCCCCCCCCAAAAAAAACCTAAAATTGCTGATCGTCCCAGCCCGTGTCTGAAAAATCGGCCACCCCTTCATTTTTTATATTTAAAAAATTATTTTTAGAACTGTTAAAAATGTGTCCGGATAGCATCAATTCAATTTTTGTATCAATATTTAAGTCATTGATTTGACTCGGACAGGGTTCGAATCCAGGAGTTCGAATCCCATGACCTACCAGAACGGGAGTCGAGCACTCAACTCATTCGGCCATCGCGTCTGGTTACCTACTACGTCTACATCAAAAATAAAAAATAAAAACCTCCTGCCCACCTGATTTTCATTTCAAAAGGATGATCACCAACTTTTGTATTTGGCCTAACCAGGTGCTTCTCGGATTGATGTGCTAAACAATATGATTGGATAGTGCGCCACACTGCGGATTTGTTTCCCGTTGAGTTGCTCGCTCAGTGGATCCCAACAGTCATCATTATGGTCGGCCGAACTGGTCATAAATATCTCACATTTCTACGCGAGTCATTTAAATATGGCGTCTTATTTATACCTTTGCTACTATTTTACATCTATTATATAAATATTATACATGGTTTCTGTTATTTCCCGGTAACTGAACCATCGGGACTGGAATAGAAATGCATCTATGTCTCATCTCAAAGTGGACCACTTGCTTTAGTTCGTCCTTAAAGGGGCAGTAACATGACCAGAACAACTTTGGTGGTTCTTAATTATTATGATGAAATATGCCAAGTCATTATTTATATGGTTTGAAATAACCTATTTACAAGAATTATTTAGGGGCCAACCAGGGTTTGCGGGTCTCTAGGGCCAACTTGTGGTTATTCTTCTCATTCAGCCCTAATGACTGGATATATTAGAGACTTGGAGGGTAGTACAATCCCTACTATTACTTCAAGTAACTTTGAGGGTTTTCCAGTATGGCTTATTTTTTAAAGAAAAACACTAAAATGTAGTTTATTCAGTGAATAATGCCTTTTGTCAGCGCCAGAGCACTGGTCTTTCGGCCGTTCACACAATTTGTTGCTAGATAAATGAAACTATCAGTTGAAATAATAACCACATGAAAATCCTGTTCGATAATAGAAGCATAACATAAATGAACTATTAGTTGTAATAGTAACTGCATACAATTCCAGTTCAATAACAGTATCATGCATTTGGTGAATATGCATCACATGGTATTGCATGATTCTAGAATTATCTTTAAACATTTCTTTCTTCCTTTGTCTTTCTCTCTTCAATACACACACACACACACACACATACACATATATATATATATATATATATATATATATATATATATATATATAGTGTAAATATGCAAATCACTGGATCCAATCACCAATACCAAATGTGAGAAATCTTCCCATTGCTGATCCCATCACAAGTGGTTTATATTGTGTGGCCTAATGAATTGATCGGAAGTCTGAGATTGCAGTGGGGACTTACATCAGACAGGTTTTATGTCAATTTCAAGGGAAATGTTAGGTAATAGGTGTTGAAAGAAGGTGTAGTAAGGGTGGGGTAGGGGTGGGAAGAGTATCAGCTTATAACCTATGTAAATCCACCCGTCCCTTCCCTCTGTGGCTTCACCGAACTACTGATACGTAATAGTCAGGGTTACCCAGAAACTAATGCTGCTGGGTAGACCAATTTTGACTTACTGGGTTTTAACTCAAATAGCCCATTCTGAAGGCCCGGTGACACACGTTAGTGGACGTAGTTCAACGTAGTGGAGGCTAACATAGTTGAACGTAGTTGAACGTACCAGCATCCGTACTTCTCCATCATCAATCAATCAATAGTTCCGTCCTCTAGTCGAGGGTTGGATGCAATGGTTCTCCACTTGTCCCGATGGTGTGCTGTTCTGATAGACTGTGAATAATTCAAGCCTGTCCACTGTGAAATATTTGTAAACCATGATATTCTTGGTCTCCCTCTCCCTCTGCTGCCATTCACCTTCCCTTCCAACAATGTATGGTATATTGAACTCTGATGAATGATGTGGCCAAAATAAATAAGTTTCTTTGTCTGTATAGTGGCAAACAAGCGTTTCTTATTTTTAATTTTTCTGAGAACTTCTTTGTTGGTGATCTTCCTTGTCCATGATATTTTCATCATCCTTCAATAAGTCCACATCTCAAATGCTGCTGAACGTTTGTACATTTTCTTAGAGATTGTCCATGTCTCAGCCCTATACATTAGAGTAGACCACACATAACACTGAAGAATACGCTTCCTTGTATGTATTAATATCTTACTTGATGTTAACACTCTATACAGTTTGGAGAATGTTGTTTGTGCTATTGTTATCCTTCTCTTAATTTCTTCCTCACATCTCCCATCATTTGTAATCTTTTGTCCGAGATATATGAATTCGGATACTTGTTCTATGTTTGGGCCATCTATGGTTATATTGATATTTGGTTTATCTGTCTTTTTACTTATAACCATTGTTTTGGTCTTCCTGGCATTCATCTTCATGTTGAATAGTATTCTCCGTCATGCTAATGTGGTAATAATGTGGGTAGGCCTTGAGTTCCAATTTAATCTTTGGACATGTTCAAAAGAGCGCTATGTTAGAGGCTGAATTTGCATCCGTGATGCTAACGTACTCTAGCGTGCTCTAGCATATGCTAGCAAACTCTAGCGTGCTCTAGCATATGCTAGCATATGCTAGCATACTCTAGCATGCTCTAGCATACTTGGAGGAAGCCCTGGTCACATAGCCATTAGTAGACATAGGTGAATGTAGTGGAGGCTAACATAGTTGAACGTAGTTGAATGTATGGGCATCCGTACCGTAACGTATTTATCCATACTGTAACGTATTTATCTGTACCGAAACATGTCGTACCTTAACGTATTCCAACATAGTTTAAGGTACTTACACCACGTTTGACCCATTGTAAAAATATACGGATTTTCGGTTCGGATTTATATATTGGCAAAGAACATTATTATTCTTGGGCGAAGGAGTGGGACCAGGGTTATGTAACAGAGAAGCAATGGGTGCCCCACTCGCTTTGTGACATAAGCGCCTATGTGGAAAGGTGATAACACATACTGACATAGCGACCGAGATTGTGATGTGATCTTCATACTTTAAGAGACAGTTAATAATTATTTAAATATTCCCTCCACGCACCAAAAAGAATGCAAGTGGAGGGGAAGGGCATTTTTAATATATGTTTGTTGTAACTGTCTGCAACCACCTGTTACCACGGGGCCGATGGGCAAGCACACCCAGCCATCCTGCATACATTATGGACACCACCTGTAACTGGGGGTTGAGTGACAGCTGCCCCCTATTAGGGCATCGCCCACCGAGGCTGTAGAGGGTGTCTGATTGGCTGGCTGTGTGAGCCCAGTCAGCACCTGCATTCCTTATATCTGCCACACCGACCCCACTCTAGACTCTTGGCTAGGCTCTCTATCAAGAGACAACTCCACTTTCTACACTCAAACTAGCAGCATCTATTCAAAAGACACTGAGCAGTGTGCAACAACCATTGGACTCAGGTTCAATGGGCTGTAGGCACTGATCCCTATATACAGCAGCAAGAGTCATGAGGTTCTGTGTGGGCAGTTGGTAAGGAGTGAGGGTGATAGGTCACCAGTAGGTCAACAGGAGTTGATGCCAATAAAGCACAACTTCTTCACTGTCAATCTTGCGTGACTTGTCTTCCTTTCTTCCTTATGAGTTGCTGAGAGTAATTGCAGGTAGGAACTGACAGACAATTGTCAGAACACACCTGTGGAGACTAGTAATGTGTGGGGCTCAGACGGCCAAGTCCCATACTATTACACCATGTTAGCCTCCACTACGTTCAACTACGTCCACTAGCGTGTATTTGACCGGGGCATAAGTGTGATCTTTAATTAAGATACATTGCATATTCATCTAAAGGAATATGTGGTGAATCACATGGCCAGACATTTAAATACTTTGGCAGTGTAATTATTCATTTCTAGATTCGGTGACATTGCTGTGCTATCCCTTTCTTTTTGCACTGGAATCTACAGTTCGTGATATGATGTTGTGTAATGGTATTAGTACATCATGCATAAAGTACAGTTTGGATACAAATGGCCAATCATACCGCTAAGCCCCGATCTGCTTGTTGTGGGAGTGGGAGTAGTTCAGAATGGAAAACCAGCCACACACGGCTGCACACCCCAATATACAGTTGTGGATTGTGCTTTCTCATTTTGATATATACCCAACCGCCAGTGTTACTCCAATTGCTTTACTAATTGATAATCACAGCTTGTGTTGGTCAGATTTTTAGTTTCAGGATTCAGGATAGGGCACGGACTGGTGGGCTCAATGTGATGCCCCGGTCATATACATGTTAGTGGACATAGTTGAACGTAGTTGAGGCTAACATAGTTGAATGTAGTTGAACGTACCAGCATCTATACTTGTCCGTGATGTTAACTTGGTAATAATGTGGGTGAGCCGTGATGTCTGATTTAATTTTTGGATATGTTCAAAAGAGCACTACGTTAGAGGCTGAATTTGCATCCGTGATGCTAACATACTCTAGTGTATGCTAGCATACTCTAGCATACTCTAGCGTACTCTAACATACTTGGACGAAGGCCTGGTCACATAGCCGTTAGTGGATGTAGATGAACGTAGTGGAGGCTAACATAGTTGAATGTAATGGGGAACTTTCATTGCAACGCCTTTTGCAATATTCTGCCGGCAGGTGGTGACACGTGAGGGACCAAGGTCTTACGTGTTTTGCCATTTCCGAACTCTGAAGTGTGTGGTGGTGGGGGGGGGGGGGGGGTTTAGGTGTGTGTGGTGGGGGTGTAGGGGGTAATGGGGGTATAGGTGTGTGTGGTGGCGTGTATGGGGTGTGGGTATAGATGTGTGGGGTGGGGTGTGTGGTGGGGGTTTAGGGCTGTGGTGGGGCTGTAGGTGTGTGGTGGGGGTTTAGGGATGCTAAAGATTGTGGGGTGCCGCTTTGCAAGACACCCCTACACCTCCACCACAAACCACCTGCACCTCCACCACACACACCCTACACACCCACCACACACACCTACACCCCCACCATACCCACCTACACCCCAACCACACACGTACACCGTCAACCCCCACCACACATACTTACACCCCCTACATCCCTAAGCCCCCACCACATACACCCACCACATCCCTAAGCCCCTACCACACCCCTACACACCCACCACACAAGTGTGTGTGTTGGTGGTTTAGGTGTGTGGTGAGGGTTTAGGGGTGTGGTGTAGGTGGGTATGGGTGTAGGTGTGTGGTGGGGGTGTAGGTGTGTGGTAGAGGGTTAGGGATGTGGTGGGGGTGTAGGTATGTGTGTGTTGGTGGTGTAGGTATGTGGTGGGTGTGTGTGGTGGGGGTGTAGGTATGTGTGGTTGAGGTGTAGGTGTGTGGTGGGAGTGTAGGTGTGTGGTGGGGGTATAGGTGGGGGTGGTGGGGGTTTAGGACTGTGGTGGGGGGTGTAGGGATGCTAAAGATTGTGAGGTGCCACTCTGCAAGATACCCCTACACCTCCCCCACAAACCAGCTACACCTCCACCACACACACACACACACCTAAGCACCCACCATACTCACCTACACCCCAACCACACACACGGTCAACCCTTACCACACAGACCTACACCCCCAGCACATCCCTAAGCTCCCACCACACTTCTACACCCCACCACACACCCCCACCATACCCACTCAGCACACACCCCTATACCCCCCACCACACAGGCACGTATGTTGGTGGTGTAGGTGTGTGATGAGGGTGTAGGTGTGTGATGAGGGTGTAGGTGTGTGATGAGGGTTTAGGGGTGTGGTGAGGGTGTAGGTGTGTGTATTGGTGGTGTAGGTGTGTGGTGGTTGTGGTTGGTGGGGGTTTAGGGATGTGGTGGGGGTGTAGGTATGTGTGTGGTGGGTGTATAGGTGTGTGGTAGGTGTGTGGTGGGGGTTTAGGGATGTGGTCGGGTTGTAGGTGGGTGTGGTTGATGTGTAGGTGTGCGTGGTGAGGGTGTAGGTGAGTTGTGGTTGTGTAGGTGTGGTGTGTGTGTGTGGTGGGAGTGTAGGTGTGTGATGGGTGTGTAGGTTAGTGATTGGCGCAGAAGACCCGTCAGCTGCTGCCACCTAGCGTGTAATCCGGCCAGAAAGTCTCCCATTGAACTTAGTTCAACGTCCCGGCATGTGTACCATAATGTATTTATCCATACCGTAACGTATTTATCCGTACTGTAGTATAGTTATCCATACCATAACACATTTATCCGTACTGTAACGTATTTATCCGTACCAAAGCCTGCCGTACCTTAATGTATTTCAACGTAGTTTAACGTACTTACACCACATTTGACCCATGTTAGCCTCCACTACGTTCACCTACGTCCACTAACGTGTATGTGACTGGGGCATGAGTGTTTTCTGACTAAATCATATATGACATCATAGTGACAATGGCATGGTATACTATTACTAGTACAGCACCACGATAAATAAACAGCAGTGTGCACTGTCACTAGTCCACATCTGTCCTTGGTATGACTTTATACGTTGTTAAGGCGTACAGTCTCATGCTCTCCTTCTCTCCCTTCCACCATCTCTCTCTCTCCTAGCCACCAACCTCCCTCCCTTCCCTTTTCCGTCAATGGGAGCGGGACGTAGCTCGGACGGTGGGGTGTCTAGCTGTGTAGGTGTGGGTCATCTGGTCGATCCTGGTCAGTGGACACACTTGCAGTTTGGGCTATTTTCCTTTCCAACCAGTGGTCAACAACTGGTTCATCAAAGGCTGTGGCAGGTGCTGTCCTGTCAGTGGGAAAATGCTTATAAAAGACCCTGTGCTGCTTATTGGAAATAGTAGCCAATGTGGCAGCAGCAGGTTTCCTCTAAATAAATGTGTCAGAATGACCAAATGTTTGATGTCCAATAGCCGATGATAAAAATAAATGTGCTCTAGAGGCGTCGTTAAATAAAACAAACTTTCTTTTTTCCTTTTTCCGTCCGTCCATCCGTCGGTTTGTCCCTCTATCACTCCTCCGATCCATCCATCCATCAATTTCTCATTCACTCACTGACTCCCTCACTGACTCACTCACTGACTCACTCACTGACTCACTTACTTCATTCACTTCATTCATTCACTCACTTCATTCATTCCTTCACTCACTTCGCTTACTTCGTTCACTTCACTCACTTCGTTCACTTCACTCACATCACTCACATCACTCACATCACTCACATCACTCACTTCACCCACTTCACTCACTTCACTCACATCACTCACTTCGTTCACTTCACTTACTTCGCTCACTTCACTCACTTCGCTCACTTCGCTCACTCACTTCATGCACTCACTTCACTCACTTTGCTCATTTCACTCACTCACTCACTCACTCACTCACTCACTCACAACTGTTGAGTTGTCGTTATCGGTGTGCCAGTTGCCAGTCTTCACCCAGCATATCTCCCCTGCAAATACCGGAGCTATGCTCGCCATACTTAGATGCATCTTCAGCCCCAGCACGTGAATGGTAGCCGTGGCCACAGGCGACTTAGTTATCCGGAAGTGACGTCAGCTGTCAGACCTCGCCACGATCCCGTTACCGACGTTTATTGAATCCATGCACCCTGGACTAAGTATGTCCAGACACCTCGAGAGTTGGGTTTACTCACCGATCTTTGACTTTCTCCGATCCATGTCAGAACCCGTAAATATATATACATAATAGTATAATGGTATAGGCTATATATACATATACATATGCATTATATTTATTGTACAAATATTGTTAATTTATGTGTTATGTTTATACATGTGATTGACATATTATTGTAGTAGCCTGCATTAAACTCTAAGGCAACGAGTCAACATAATCAGATAGGCGCAATATTTCCCATTTGCATCACCCCCACATACAATATGTATAATAATGTTGGTTTGTTATATACATAGATATATTTAATATATATGGGTCAGCCTAACGAAAAGGGGCCAATTGGAGGAAGTTGTCGGCCTCGATCATTAGATGTCGGCGTCGATCGGTATAATTATAGCTTAGCATTGACAGGGGTGTTGAAAAGTCCTTAAATTTATCCTGAATGTAAAGGTCAAGAAAATACAATAACCTTATTTGTTTCTAGGATAATCTAATATGAAACAAAGAAATGCACTACACTTTTAAGAATTGTGATGCCGACATCTTCAATTGACCACCGATTGGCCCATTTTCGTGAGGCTGACTCATATATATAATGTACACTATGAATGTATTATAAATATATGTATATAATACACCCTTAAACTCCTACGGGACAATGCACCTCTTGAATGATTGCTTAAGTGATGCCTGATGCTTACAGTGATTGATTACCAAACCAGTTACCTAAATTTGATACTAGGTATCCAACTTAAATACAGGTGTGCTTATTAATCATTTATTGCTATATTGAGGATTTGCGTCAAACGATTAGCACCACGTAACCAGTGCCTCGTCGGCCATCATGGTTGAATAGAAGCAGTTCTCTTTAGTACAGCTACAACGGCAATAATGCTGCCGATGCAGCGGTGTTAATATCGCTAGGATTTCGGGTTTAATTTGACCAAATTTCCCTTATTGAGTAACCTACGCTCATAAATAAAATTATTTCAACCCCCGAGTGAATATTCATTATTCTAAATTACAGAATTAGATCGTAGCAGTGAATAGATTTCTGCTTTTTGTTTTGTTTACATTCGCAATAACACTGCCGATGCGGCGGCGGCGATGCGGCGGCGGCGTTAACATCACTCGGATTTACGGTTTAATTTGAGCCGAATTCACTTATTGAATAAGCTATGGTCATAAATAACATTATTTCAACCCCCGAGTGAATATTTATGATTCTAAATAACAGAATTAGATCGTAGCAGTGAATAGATTTGTGCTTTTTGTTTTATTTACACACACTTGATACTAGAAGGAACTGCTTTTATCCAACCACGATGCAACAGTAGTGTGATGCCTACGTCACACGCAAATCCTCAATAGAAGAAGCTATAGGATATTATAACAGATTAATAGAACGTGTTCCTGCTGAAGTCTATGGTGTCAGACTTTTATTTAATTAATTTAGCATGTTGTCACTTCAAGCATTTCTAAAGTTAGCCGTTTAAAATAAAACTCACTTCAAATTAAAGTAATGTTGACTATTCCAATCAGCATAAATGAGTTATCTCAGGAAATTGCTGAAACTCAAAACCATTGGACTATGCAACTTTAATGAGTGCGTGAGCAGCTGAGTTGGATATGTAGCATCACGTCCAGGTCAGTGTTTTAGTGGTTTATGTTTGGTTGTTGAACAATTTGATGTTTTATCAGATTATGAAGCTTTTGATGGATGAATTGTTGGTGAGTGCAGTTCTGACGATACAAAAGGAGCGTAGATAGGTGGTGGGTGAATTGTTGGTGAGTCTTGTCCCGAGGTGATTAACACACTACGCGCCACCAGACCACGAGGTCAAGGTAGGGGGCAGACCCTGGAGCAGGCCCCAGGAGGGGCTGGGGCTAGCCGAGCTGGGAGACGGGTGGTGGAGGTGGCGACTGGAATGTGTTCTTGTGATGTGATGTGGCTCGATGAGTGGTGAGAGTGGGGGATGAGAGTTTGTAGGAGGTGGTAGTGGGTGGGGTGGCGGTGTGTGTCCTTGTCCATGAGGATCTGTTTAGCGTGTGGTAATGTTGTGATGTGTGTGGTGACGGTGTGTGTGGTGAGGTTGTGTGTAGTGTGTGATAATGTTGTGGTGTGTGTGGTGAGGTTGTGTGTAATGTGTGATAATGTTGTGGTGTGTGTGGTGAGGTTGTGTGTAATGTGTGATAATGTTGTGGTGTGTGGTGATGGTGTGTGTGGTGAGGTTGTGTGTGATGTGTGGTTATGTTGTGGTGTGTGTGGTGACGGTGTGTGTGGTGAGGTTGTGTGTAGTGTGTGATAATGTTGTGGTGTGTGTGGTGATGGTGTGTGTGGTGAGGTTGTGTGTAGTGTGTGATAATGTTGTAGTGTGTGTGGTGAGGTTGTGTGTAGTGTGTGATAATGTTGTGGTGTGTGTGGTGATGGTGTGTGTGGTGAGGTTGTGTGTAGTGTGTGATAATGTTGTGGTGTGTGTGGTGATGATGTGTGTGGTGAGGTTGTGTGTAGTGTATGATAATGTTGTGGTGTGTGTGGTCATGGTGTGTGTGGTGAGGTTGTGTGTAGTGTGTGATAATGTTGTGGTGTGTGTGGTGAGGTTGTGTGTAGTGTGTGATAATGTTGTGGTGTGTGTGGTGACGGTGTGTGTGGTGAGGTTGTGTGTAGTGTGTGATAACGTTTTGGTGTGTCTGGTGATGGTGTGTGTGGTGAGGTTGTGTGTAGTGTGTGATAATGTTGTGGTGTGTGTGGTGAGGTTGTGTGTAGTGTGTGATAATGTTGTGGTGTGTGTGGTGACGGTGTGTGTGGTGAGGTTGTGTCTAGTGTGTGATAACGTTTTGGTGTGTCTGGTGATGGTGTGTGTGGTGAGGTTGTGTGTAGTGTATGATAATGTTGTAGTGTGTGTGGTGAGGTTGTGTGTAGTGTGTGATAATGTTGTGGTGTGTGTGGTGACGGTGTGTGTGGTGAGGTTGTGTGTAGTGTGTGATAACGTTGTGGTGTGTCTGGTGATGGTGTGTGTGGTGAGGTTGTGTGTAGTGTGTGATAATGTTGTGTTGTGTGTGGTGAGGTTGTGTGTAGTGTGTATTGTATGGTCAGGATGTGTGTAGCATGTTGTGCATGGTGAGTTGTGTGCTGCCGGTAGTGTGTATTTTGTGGTCAGAATGTGTGTTGTGTGTCATGAGGTTGTGTGTTGTATGTAGTGTGTAAGGTACAGTCAGAATGTGTATATCATGTTGTGTGTGATGAGGGTGTGTGTAGTGTGTTGTGTGTGATGATGTGTGTATTGACTGTGGTAATGATGTGTGGTGAAGTTATGTGTAATGTGTGGTGAGGTAGTGTGTGATGTGTGGTGATGATGTGCATAGTTTGTGATGATGTGTGTAGTGTGTGATGTATAGTGATGATGTGTGTAGTGTGTGATGTGTAGTGATGACGTGTATATTGTGTGGTGATATGTGTACTGATGATGTGTGTAGTGTGTGATGTGTGGTTAGCATGTGTGTAGTGAGTGGTGATGTGTGTAGTTTGTGATGTGTAGTGATGACGTGCATGGTGTGTGATGTGTAGTGATGATGTTTGTAGCGTGTGATGTGTGGTTAGCATGTGTGTAGTAGGTGGTGATGTGTGTAGTTTGTGAGGTGTGTAGTGTGTGATGTGTAGTGATGATGTGTGTAGCGTGTGATTTGGGGTCAGGATGTGTGTAGTAGGTGGTGATGTGTGTAGTGTGTGATGTGTAGTGATGATGTGTGTAGTGTGTGATGTGTGGTTAGCATGTGTGTAGTAGGTGGTGATGTGTGTAGTGTGTGATGTGTAGTGATGATGTGTGTAGCGTGTGATGTGTGGTTAGCATGTGTGTAGTAGGGGATGATGTGTGTATTTTGTGATGTGTAGTGATGATGTGTGTAGTGTGTGATGTGTAGTGATGATGTGCATAGTGTGTGATGTGTAGTGATGATGTGTATTGTCTGTGATGTGTAGTGATGATATGTGCCGTGTGTGATGTGTGGTTAACATGTGTGTAGTAGGTGGTGATGTGTGTAGTGTGTGGTATGTGGTGTACAGTGTGCCATTGTGACGATGTGCTGATAGCACACTTAATCAAATTACACTGAAAGTGACACTGAGCCAAGCAGTTATTTTTAAATGTCGAGCTCCAGTATACATTTTTGTAAGTCTTTGGCTTAAAGTTGCATGGTCCGATGAAACATTTTTTTTCAAAACCAAAACATTTGTCTACATTTCATTATATATATCCAACATAAATACTGGTGCATTAGCTAAGGTTTTGGGAGAACATGGACAGAATAATCAGTGCAATTATGACCCCATCCCTTTGGACACTTACTTTGAGACAGCCATTAAAGAGGGTCACCATTAATCAATTAAGTCAATCTCGTGGCCTCATTAGCCTTGCTTTCATTCCAACAAGGCTATATTTGAATTAGGTCATTCCACATCACAAGGTCTTTCGTGAGATGTCAATAGCGAGAGGAGTTTTGGAAAGCTTGATAACATTATTTTGGGTTCTTTCATCTTAAATCGCTCCGAAATTAGCAAGTTTTCATCAAAATTACTCCGGACTAATGATTAGTAGGTTATAATGATCAATTTGATATATTTATATAAAAAATAAGGTAAAGATTCCAACGCCGACGGACTATGTAACTTTAACTGATTTGGGGATGTAACCTACCACCTTCTGAACGTGTAGGCGATCTGACATTCAATCGGCCCTCATGTCTGTGGTGCAGTGGGGTTGTGAGATGTGATATATATTGCAAGATGTGTTATAATGTGTGAAATGTGATGTAATGTGCGAGATGTGATATCATCGGATTTCATCGGATTATGCAGCTTTAATAGCTGTGATATAATATGGGAGATGTGATACAATGTGGGGCATGGGCTTGTGCGTGGGAACGGGTGGGGTGGGGGGTCTGTACAGGGCATCTGGATTATGCTGATGTGAGAAAACATGGTTTAGCCATGACCAACAATTACTTCAGTACTTACCCAGTGCCGCAGTTTCCGCCGTCCGCCAGTTTCCGCAGTCTGCATCGCTTCTGTGCATCGTTCAAAATCGAACAGCATCATCACTAACCTTATAAATGTAATATAATGTTTTTGGTAAAGATGTTTTCTATATGTGTACCAAGCGATTTATTTCTAGGTGGTGTGGTTTTAGAGATATTTCACTTTTTCTGTATTTTCTGTATGAAGATTGCTCACGACCATTGACAATGCCTTGAGTTTGACGGTACGCGCAGTGCAAAACATTAGTTTTATTCAAAATTAATAGAAATCAACCTAACCTTATACATTTAATATAGTCTTTTCGGTAAAGATGTTTTCTATATGTGTACCAAGCGATTTGTTTCTAGGTGGTGTGGTTTTAGAGATATTTAACCTTTTCTGTATGAAGATTGCTCACGGCCATTGACAATGCATTTGAGTGTATGCGGACCGCGGAAACTGGCGGACGTCAGAAACTGGGAGACCGGCATGCATAAGTAGATATATCGAGTGGAGTGAGATAGGTGCCGATGACGTTTTTGTTTTTCTGCATTTCTCTATTATGGTTTCCCTCCCTGATAACTAACTAATTAATGCCTTCGTTGCATAACCTAGCTACACACAGTGAACTGATGCCAATCGATTCTACAACCTGTGCTGGATACGATGTGTTTGTTTGTTGTTGCTTTACGTCTTAGCAATATCTAAGGTCAGATCCGGATACATACCGACTTGTGACAGTGCACACTCATGGCAACTCTATAGTGCTGCCCCACTGAGAAATCAGGCCACTGGCACCATGACCTGAGATCCCACTCAGGCACATTATTCTGACACTGAGCTAACCACCCAGCCAGCATTGCCAGCTGGGCCGTGGGTGGGCCCCACATGGGCAGCCCATCTGGGCCCGTATGCATGGAGCAGTGCTAGCGGCGTGTGGTGTTATCCCTCTAACTCTGGGTACCTATCTCCGGTTATCTGCGGCGTTGAGAACTATGTCACGCCGTATGCATGGGCGCTTATACGGTGAGTGTTAGCTAAACATGAATTAATTTATTCATTATGGAAATTTCTCTGAGCCTGTTGCCTGCGAGCACCTGGTTGGGCCTAATATAATACCCACCGGGAACCAGCGCGCTTGTTACTGAGGTGGCGGCGGCGATTTGTTTACTTTACATTCGTCGATTCGACAATATTAATATCAGCGCCAATGCGAATTTAGGGTTAAATTGATAAGATTTCACTTATTGTGTATGTAATTCTGTTAAAAATGACAGCATTTAGTAGATTTGGGCGTAAGAAATTCCCGCCGATTCGGCGGCGATGGTGGCAGCCATATTTACTTGACGTCGACAGTATGGATATCGACGTTGCTGCGGCGGTGACGATTTGTTTACTTTACATTCGTCGATTCGAAAATATTAATATCGCCGCTGCTACGCCAGTAGCATTAATATCGCTTCGCATTTAGGGTTAAACTGATAAGATTTCACTTATTGCGTATGTAATTCTGTTAAATATGATAGCATTGAGTAGATTTGGGTTCCATCCTGACACTAACCTAACACTAACACCGCCTGTAAACCTGCTATGGGCAGGTGTTAGATTCTCTGACTTTAGCCCCGCGGAGTTTGTCTAACAGTAACACCGCTCCATGCATAGCAACTTTTCTGCGCTAAACCAGAAATCCCGCCATAAACGCGTTTTGGGTCGCTGGCACCGCTCCATGCATACGGGCCCTGGGGCCCAGCTAAATTTGGCCACAGGCTCCAAGTGGGCCCCACCTTGGCTAGCCCAGGTGGGCCTATCTCAGTTATTGAATACGTTCACTATATCTTAGACAAAATATGATTTTCTTTTTTTAAAGCTGGGAATCTAGCCCATGTGGGGCCCATCTCACGCCCACTTCAGAGCCCACCTGGAGCCCCTGACCAGCTGTGCCCTGCTCGCCCATTGAGAACCCATGTAGGGCCCACCAGGGCATGTTGGCTGGGCAGTCTGGGCCCTATCCTATTAATGCTGAGCGCCTGGCTAGGAAGCAACACGTATCAATTTTAAAGTCATTGTGAATGTGAATGGATTAGAAGAAAAAAAAACCACAATTAATGTGTACGTTTTTAATTTGTACTTATAGTTGCATAATTCAATAGTTTTGCATTTATGCAGTTTTCTTATATAAATACTGTCGTGGGGGTGATGAAAATTGGAAATATTGCGCCTAGAGCGGGACTCGAACCCACATCTCTTCCATCCCGGGCCAGTGTGCTAACTATTACACCACCTAGGCTCCCTGATATCACCATACTACCCACGCCTACCTGTCTATGTGGTTACTTGCCTAGAGGTCAGTGCAGACCACTACAATTGATTGATATGACCTACTTTACTCTGGCTTGAAGTCACTTTTATTATAAGGGGTTAACTTTGGAGATATTTGAAGTGAAAACATGCCAAAGTTAATGTCCGCAAGCACATTAAAATTTGACACAATAGGCTTCAAGAGGAGCAGGTTCTATTAAATTGCCTTAGTATCCCATCATGCTATGCAACAACATACGCATAATAACTCCTCCGGTCTCTAAGTTGGAGTTATAGGATCAACTCTAAGTGCTTAGGTTTTGAAATTGTGATGCTTTAATAACTGTAATATGTGCCCTTAAAGTTCCATTAAGCTAGGATTCCTTACACACGGTATGCGGCATGCGGCATGCGGTGTGCGGCGTGATTACGGGATGGGTCCTTTCACCCACTCCCACACCCACACCCACACACAGTGTCAGGTTTCTTCACCACTGTTCTCTATGGCAAACGCAGCAGCATTCGCATTCGCATGCCGCACCGATCGGTACATGGACCGATTCAGTATTCGCATGCCGCATGCCGCATGCCGCATGCAACCAGACGGGATGGCCGAATGAGTTAGAGCGTCCGTCTCCCGTGCTGGTAGATCGTGGGGTCGTGGGTTCGAGTCCCAGTCGAGTCAAACCAATGACTTTAAAATTGATACTTGTCGCTTCCTAGCCAGGCGCTCGGCATTATTAGGATAGGGCAAGGACTGGTGTGCTCAGTGTCAGGATAATGTGACTGAGTGGGATACCAGGTCATGGTGCTGGCGGCCTGGTTTCCCAGTGGGACAGCACTATAAAGTTGCCATGAGTGCACACTGTCACAAGTCGGTACCCGTCCTGATATGACCTTAGATGTTGCTAGGATGTAAAACAACAACAAACCGCATGCCGCATACCGCGTGTAAGGAATCACCCTCATTGACTTAGATGCTTTTCGATTTTTTGCCGCATTCGCATTCGCATACCGCATATCGCGTGTAAGGAATCCTAGCTTTCAGCTGGCATTCCTTACACGCGGTATGCGGCATGCGAATGCGGCATGCTGCATGCAAACGGCCCATTTAAAACTGAAAACGGGCCGATTCATTTTTCGAATCGCGAATCGCAATCGTAAGGAAGCACTTTTAGCCCTAAAATTTAGTTTTAAGTCATGAATCGCAATCGGTAGGTGTGCTAGAGGAGTGCACACCTCAAGACTTTTGGGCAATTTTTGATCGAATACGGTACGTGGGTGCGGAAAAACGGTAGGTGTGTACCTAGCATTAGTATGCACAATTTCACCTTGGTGTGCACACTGAAATGCTAGGGAATGGGTTTCATTTAGACACCTTTTCAAGTGTAGCGATGACCAAAGTGCACCAAATGTTCAATGAGTGCACCAGTGTCTAAGTTTGATATATCGAATTAAATCTAATGTTTAAGTTGAATAAATTAGATGCCTTCATTAGAATGTGTAGATCTAATGGCTGTGAGCTGTGCCTTTGATGACTTCCCCTAAGTAGGTCACACGCTGTGAGTTGCTCGAGAGGAGAGTGTTAGTGGATGTATATTTATTACTGTTGTTCTAGACTCAATGACCTCAGTTTCAGTATCTGGAGGAGGACACATGGCCCAAGGCTCAACCTACTGCCATTACTCACAAGCTGAAGCTTTTTGAATTGAATTGCGTTTTAATCAAAGCCACAATAAAAAAAGATGGAAGCTTAATCTAGACAGCCATGTTTGTAGAAAGTATGGTGAAACTTTCTACCATCCTTTAGTGATTGTAACATTTTAATTACTAATAAAACTATCTTACTCCTTGAAAAATAAAAATTATAATTGTATCTCAAATTAATTTCGTATGTTGGGGTTTTATATCCTAGCAACATCCGCAATGATATCAGGACGGATACTGACTTGTGATAGTACGCACGCATGGAGACTTTATAGCACTGCCTCACTGGGAGACCAGGCCAATGGGACCACTCCCTGATATCCTACTCACTTATCCAGATTTGATTTGACATATCTAGCGTAGACATTGGTGCATTTAACACGTTGGTGCATATGAGGGTGATTCAATTTAAGAGCCCCCTTTTCTTCTGGAGAGTATGGTGTAATGCTAAGTACACACCTACCATTTACGACTCGTGCACTAAAACTCGCGACCCGACCCGACCCGCTTAAAACTGAAAACGGGCCGATTCATTTTTCGAATCACGAATCGCAATCGTAAGGAAGCACTTTTAGCCCTAAAATTGAGTTTTAAGTCGCGAATCGTAATTGGTAGGTGTGCTAGGGGAGTGCACACCTCAAGACTTTTGGGCAATTTTAGATCGAATACGGTAGGTGGGTTCGGAAAATCGGTAGGTGTGTACCTAGCATTAGAGTCTTGACGTGCATGCCAACATTAATGTTGCATGTTTGCACTACAAGTATCGCGAAGTTAGGCATGGCATTTAAAGTATAAGTTACTTTAACCTAAAGTATGATATATATATATATATATATATTTGTTTGGTTGTTGTTGTTTTACGTCCTAGCAACATCTAAGGTCATATCAGGATGGGTATCGACTTGTGTGCACTCATGGCACCTTTTTTATAGTGCTGCCCCACTGGGTTTGTTTGTTTGTTGTTGTTTTATGTCCTAGCAACATCTTAGGTCATATCAGGATGGGTACTAATTTGTGACAGTGCACACTCATGGCAACTTTGAAGTGCTTCCCCACTGGGAGACGAGGCCACCATCACATTATCCTGACACTGAGCCAACCAGTCCTTGCCCTATCCTAATAATGCTGAGCGCCTGGCTAGGAAGTGACAAGTATACATTTTTAAGTCATTGGTTTGACTCGTCCAGGGTTCGAACCCACAAGCCTGTAGGTTCGGATGCCATGATATCCCGAAACAGGAGACGGATGCTCAACTCCTTCGACCATCCTGTCTGGTCTAAATAATATACAGATATATATATATATAGTTGAGAAATTCAATACTATCAGACTGTCTAACTCTAACGAAGAAGAAACTTACCTTTGACTGAAACTTTAATTATATGTATGTAAATCATCTAGCTTTAAAGATGGGAAACGGAGCAGAGGGCTAGAGGTGGTGGAAGCCCTTTATTGTCTCGTGGCTCTGGCCAAGCAAAAAGCCCTACCGTACATAATAAAGCTAAAATTCTTAATGCGAATGAGTAAACAATGGCCGAGTCAGGACCGGAAGTGACGGTGGTGCTAATGGCCACGGAGAAAATAATATATGGACCGAGTGTAAATATCACAAATTAGCATATCACAGAGGAATACATAATTAAAGGAGTAGCACCGCCAATTTATCTACATATAATAACTATATTACATACATAAAGCCACTGCGGCAATAATGGTAGACAAAGCAGAGTTGGGCTGAGGTCTTATTTTATTAGTTCTCTGGCGGGGACTATAAATATGCCCACCTACAAAAGAAAATTATAGCAGGAGTGAGACAAGTTTCGACACTACACAGGTGGCGCCCCATACACGCGCCTCAAATGAGGGTGGACGCCTGACTCCTAATACATATAATATTGTACACTAGTAATAATAAATATAATTAAACCTTGGTATATGCTTCGTTATTTATATTATTATAGTCAATTATAATTCACATATATACTGATATATATGTATATATATATATATATATATATACACTTGTAATATATCACTGTATGCCCATTCGGCTCCATAGGTTGTCGACGAAGGGGCAGACAGAAGTGTACCTCGTGAACATAGTTATCATAGCTGCGGGAACAGGCTCTGAGGGCAGTTTTAACTGTCACGTATGCTAATTAGGTCCCAGCAGACGCCGGCCCCCTGTAAATCTTGCACTGAGATCATTTATCGGCTGCTCTGACTAAATAACCACTGACAGAGTTGTCAAACCAAGCCTACTTAGGGGTAATCCAACGTTGTCAACATGTTTACTGTCGTACACAGTGTACGACCCCGGGGGTTTGGGGGGGGGGGGGGGGTGACAGTCAAGTACAACTTTTATCATTTAATAAAATGTTGATCTTTATTGGCGAACCTTTTTTTCTTTCTTTGTTATGTGTGTACATTAGTTGATTAAAGTTGCATAGTGCGATTGTTTTGGATTTCTGCCATTTTTCTAAGATAAATATTTTAGATTTATCATTATTATTGACTTTACTTTAGTGTGAAGTAACTTTTATTTTAAATGGTAAACTTTTGAGATATTTGAAGTGCAAACATGTAAAATTAGTTTTGGCAAGCATTCTAGGCTAGGTACTGACATGTATACCCTTTTAAGTCATTGGTTTGACTCGACTATGATTTGAACCCAGGGGGTTTGAGGGTTTGAATTCAGGGTTCAAATCCTATGATCTACCAAAATGGGATGTGGATGCTTACCTCATTTGGCTACCTTGTCTGGGTTTGTAGTAAAATGTTGATGTATATCAATTACAGGAGGGGGGTTCTAGAAAAGTAGTACTCTTTCTACTACAGTCAAACCTGTTTAACCGACCACCTCCACATATCGACCACTCCCCTATATCGATCGCTTTATTTGGGTCCCACAATACCACTGTAACCATATTCTAATTCCCTAAACCGACCACCTCCCTAAATAGAGAACTTAAAGTCGGTCCCAATGTCGGTCGATTTAGAGAGGTTTTACTGTACTTTGAAAATATTGAGAACTTTGGAAGATCCCTTACATAGATCATCATCCAAGTGTTACTTGTGTGCGTTGTGCGACTGTATTCTAATTATATTGGGATTAAAAATGCCATACCCACATTACAAACAAGGCAATTGTTCAGTGCAGACTCCGTCGAAGACCAGCTGTTCTAATTTATCTTTTAAGTAAGCTGTCTTCTTCTGTGTGGGGGGTTTGTAACCTTGATGGTTACAGGCTGCTGAACTGCAGTATTTTATAAACAGCAGCGATAACATGGTCCGTGTTTGGCTGAAGTACAGACATCTGGGGGGAGAGGGAGTTTTAAAAAAAAAATTATAAAAAAATATTGACAGGGTATTTACTCTGCCCATAATCTATAAGTTCCCACGAGGGTGCTTGTTTTCAATGCTGGACAGCTGTGGTGCTGTCTGGGTCTGGTCCCTTGCCCAGGAGTGTTTATCTGTTTCTGCTCAGGCCAGCCTTTTTGCGATTTTGAGTGTTAGTAGCCTATGTTAGTTTGTTTGTATTTTTCCAGAGCTTTGTTTAGTCTGATTATGATACCTTAAGCTAAGATTATACGCGGTATGCGGTATGCGGCATGCAAATGCGAATGCGGCAAAAAATCGAAAAGCATTTAAATGAATAGTGGTGCTTCCATATGTCCGAATGCGAATGCGAACACGAATGCGAATGTGGCAAATGGATCGACCCATGGACCGATCGGTGCGAATGCGAATGCGAATGCGAATACTGCTGTGTTTGCCATAGAAAACAATACTAACTTTGATCTTCCTTCACAAATTTGGAGGAAAAAACCCCAAAAATGTTATGGGTAACTTTTTTGGTGTGTTTGTTTGTTTAACCATCCCCCAGCACACAAAGTAAACATCGGCTATTGGGGGTTGGCATATATCTATGCCGCATATACCACATTCGCATTCGCATGCTGCATACCGTGTATAAGGAGGAAGCTTAGCTTTAGCCTACTTTTGATATTTGAATGTTTTTAAAGCTAGGTGGCACGTCAATCGGCGGCCATTGGTATAGTTCGGTTCTAACTCTGTAGGGGGCGCCTTGTGCATCCTTAGTGACAGAATGCCATCTGCCCCGCGTGCTAAATTACCCATGTTAAGCAACATGAACGATAACATATAGTAGCATATAACAATATATAATAACATATCATAATTTTACCTCGGGCTGTTGTCTCCAAGGCATTCACACCCATGGAGATAAAGTATTTCCAGTTTCAGGTCAATTAGCATATTTTCCAACAACTCAGGACACATGCCGAGTTGTTTCAAGGTACGTTTAACAAAAAAAACAAATACTAGTTTCAAACATAATATATAATATATAATAATATATAATACTAAATACTAATATATAATACATAATAATATATCACACATAATAATATGGTATGATATGTACTGATGTGTAATGTGTAATACTATATAATAATATGTAATAATATGTAATAATATGTAATAATATAATAATCCAATAATCTAATCTAATAGAAGTAGTTATTCAGTAAAACTCCAACAGTAAGTAAATAATCCTGTGAGCTAAGTCCTTCATTCTGAGAAGGCTCTTTTCCTTTTTTACTGCACTTTTCCCTGCTTTAAACATTTGTTGCTAATTGAAAAGCATCCTTGGCGCGGCTTACTGAAGCCAAGTTCCCAGTTGGCCTAGCGCAACCAGGTGTAGACGCTCTCCACTGAACTGGTAAATAAACCATCACCAACGGGGACCACCCCCAAGCACTGACCCGCACTGGTTGTTGCAGTTTTAAGTCCTGGCAACATCTAAGGTCACATCAGGATGGGTCCCGACTTGTGACAATACATACTGATGGCGACTTTATAGTGCTGCCTCACTGGGAAATCAGGCCACCAGCTCCATGACCTGATTCCTCAATTAGTTACATTATCCTGACACTGGTGGCCTAATCGGTAGTGCATGGGCCTCACGTGCGGAAGTCCATGAATTTGGTTCCCGGTTGAGTCAAACCAATGACTTAAATTTGATAGTTGTCGCTTCCTAGCCCATCGTTCGGCATTAATAGGATATGGCAAGGACTGGTCAGCTCAGTGTCAGGATAATGTCACTGAATGTGATATCAGGTCATGGTGCTAGGGGCCTGGTCTCTCAGTGGGGCAGCACTATTGGGTCATGGTGCCAGCGGCCTGATTTCCCAGTAGTACAGCACTATAAAGTCACCATGAGTGTGCACTGTCTCAAGTCGGTAGCCATTATGATATGACGGGAGATGTTGCTAGCACATACAACAACAACAACACACACAAGTTGGATATGGAGGGTCAAATCTGGGTCAGTGTCTTAGCTTAGAAAATTATTTGAATCATGTGACTTGGATAAATTAAATAGACTTGTTTAGGGACTAGTCATCAAAAGTTAATGGTTTTCATAATCCTACCAATGCTAGGATAAAGTTTGCCACTCCCCCCTTCTTCTCACATGATCCTAATATAAAACCATTGATAGAATATAAATGATACATATATATTATATGTATATGTGCAGTATAATTTATTATACGAATATAAAAGGGGCGGAGGATTAGTTAATTATTATTATTTTATTATTTATTTATTTAATACAACCAATGCATTTATTGTCCTATGTGCTATCTATGTTTATTTGCTGCGGGCCAGCACCCCCCCCCCCCCCCCCCCCCCCCCCGCTGCTGGCGCCCTCACCGCCTAGTCCGCGCACTACTGGTGTGCTTCAGTGCCCTAACAGACGGAGATTTTAGTTTTCGTTTTGTATAGCTCGGGCTTTTATTACTCGGCCAGAGGCCTTTTCAATAAAGAAGGCTTTTCACCATCATTCGTCTCTCTGCTTTATCTGTCACGTACCCGAACTTTATATATGTGTATATGTATATATATGTATATATATGTATATATATAGCTCAGAAAGCAGTCGGAACATGATTTTTACCCCTCCCAACCCCCTTCTGAGCATCAAATTGTTCAGATTGTTGAGAACACCGATTTCTAGGGACGGTGACTGACGCTATTACTTGTATGTATTAGGTTCCAGATAATTGCTTGGGGAGGTGGGGGAGGGGATCGACTAGATCCATTTGACTATTGCTTGTTTGTGCAGGTTTTCATTCTTAGCCACAACTAAGGTCACATATGGACTCATGGATATGCGCACTTAATAGTGTTGCCCATTAGATACCATGCCACCTATACCATGTTCCGAACCCCACCAGTTAAGCTGGAAAGTACCAGATTCTGCCGATAGATGTCACTAGCTTAACTGGTGGGGTGTAATACACATGAAGAAAGCAGCAGTGAAATTCCAGAAGAAAAATACAATATAGTTGTCTTTTAGTTTTACTAAATATATATTACAAGGATAAGAGCTTGATGCCTGTTGCGATATGAATATCTGAATATAATCAGGCATTTTATTATTTGTCCATGCATTCTTTATGGAGATATAGCATGTGAAATCACAGGCACTCGGGGAAAGTACCCAAATAGAGTGGTTCCAGATTCTGCCGATAGATGTCATTAGCTTAACTGGCGGGGGGTATATTGCATTAACCAGACATGGAGAGAAACAATCCTTGTTCTAGTAGTAGTACCCTACTAAGATGAACTACGAGGCAAAGTACGTATCAATCTTGTAAGTCTTAGCTTTCACTCAGCAATAGATCGGACCCATGACCTCCTATAAGAGCAACGAGTACTCTAACTGATTAGTCCATCACGCCCAGTCCAACATAGTTTTGATATGATATGGATTTAGAATATACCATCTTGATATAATTTTAGTTTTTCAACTAAAATGTAAGAAATTGTAGTCATAATCATTTTAGTACATTGAAAATAGCTTCACACTGAGACCACAACCTCTCTACACCTAAGTTAAATGATGACACTCTAGCACAACCCTTTCACTTTGGTGGCTTCTGGGCACCTAAATGAGGAACCCATGTACCCCTGACAAGGAATGCGCGTATCTGTGGATAACACTTAACACCTTCGCAACAGACTATGGCGAATATATGCTCTGATCTGACTAAATGTTTTCATTCTTTGCCATCCACTAAAAGTCCCCACCCTTCCTTTTCAATGAAGATATTAGCTGACGGATAACGACTCAAAGGTCTGGTCACATGATCTCAACATTTATTTCTTACAGGAATAATCACTGTATATTAGCCAAATATTTAAATTCTAGAAATATTAAAGTTGCATAGTCCGATGGTTTTGGGTTTCTGTCATTTCCTGAGATAAATAAATAAAATATGTTAAGTTCATTGTTATAATCTACATTGTTTTAGATTGAAGTAACCTTGCTTTAAAATGAATTACTTTGGAGATCTTTGAAGTGTAAACATGCCACATTATTGTTGGTGTGCTCGTCAAAGCTCTTAGCACATAGGGTTCAGCAGTAACAGGTTTTATTAAATGACGTCATGCTCCCTTACATGCAGCAGCACATACTTCATAAGTGCATCAGTTGCATATGTAGAATCAACTGGAAATAAATCATCTGGCTTCGAAAATTTGATGATTTCATCGAACTATGCAGCTTGAACTGTAAGTTGTAACATTGCACTTAGAACTATAAGTTGTTTCAAGATATACAAACCGTGTATAGTCATATTTGATCAGGTTAATTGTGAATAAGTAGAGTTGTATTGATCATGTTCATCATCAACAACATCATCACCATGATCATGATCATGATCATGATCATGATCATGATCATGATCAATCCCTCAACCCCGAGGGATTGTTGCACACAAATAACTTTGCAACCAGTTTTCTCCATTTTATTTCCTGTTCTCCACTGCCCTTTGGGACTTGTCAAACTCCACGCGTGTCCAATCTCTGACGTTCTCTTTCCATGTCTTCCTTTTTTCCACCTTGCTTTTCCCCCCCTCTTTCAGTGTGCCTTACAAGATGGTTTTCGCTAGGTCTGATGAATGGGAAATATGGCCATACCACTGAAGTTTGCATCTCTTTACGATCACCGGGAGATCTTTGTGTGGTCCAATTGCTTGCTGGATCTTGGCATTGACTTCCTCCTTGGTCATATTAGTGGCCCTTTAACTAGAGGGGGAACTGTTGGGCACACTGGCCACATTAGGTGGAGGGCACACATTTGTCGCATTGGTCATATTTAGCCAAATTAGCCATGTTCAGTTAAAGAAAAAACACCAACAATACCAAGTCCCCAAAACCCTGTCATGCTATTGGATACATAGATCAACATTATGTTATAAAAAACTGAAGAAATTGATCATTTTTAGCTTTTGGATATATTGGACACCGTTAGTAAAACAATTTACATTAGCCTCCTTCGTGACCACACACGGATCACACTGTTCACATTCAGTGTGTGCGGGGAACTTCACATTATAACCACATTGGACAAATTAGCGAAATGTGAGGCCGAGTTCAGTTTGTTTTTTTAATTAAAGAGAGAGAGAGAAAACCTAATTACCTCATTAACAGCCACCATACTGGCGTATATTGAAACAAACTGGACACTTTCGCCAAACTTGCCCAGGATTAGCCACATTAGCCCCAGTGATGAGGGCCACAGAGTATGCGCGTGCGCATCCCTCACAGGTGTCCTCCTGCACTAGGCGGGGTCCGGGCTTGCACGTGGCCTCGGAGTGGTGAGTAGGCTAACCAGGCCCCCGGCCACGTGGGGTATTATGAACCGCCTAGCGTCCACGTGTTTATACTTGGAGGCACGAGCTGAGCACCTCCAGAGCAGTTTTGAGCGACTCCGAGCAGCTCCGAGCAGCTCCGAGCAAATTGTGGTCAAATAGAAGCGGGCAGCTGAGGAGTTGTGCCCCTGGCGGGCTGCTGCGCAACTAAAAACTGTTTACGAATTGGAAGCTTGGTTGGTTTTTGGGAGTTTTACGTCCTGGCAACATCGAAGGTCATATCAGGATGGGCACCGACTTGTGGCAGTGCACACTCATGGCGACTTTATAGTGCTGCCCCACTGGGAAGTCAGGCCGCCGGCACCATTCAGAAAACTGTGATGTAATGTTGATTAAAGCTGCATAGTCCGATGAAAACATAACATTTTCAAAACCAAAATAATTATCTAGATTTGATTCAACATAGCTAACTTAGATGCTAGTGCACTTATTAAACATTTGTCGTCACATATAAGGGGATACTGAGTCATTAATAGAACATGTTACTGCAGAAGCCTATGGTGTTATAGTTTTGGCAAGCTTGCCAAAATTAATTTAGCATATTTCCATTTCAAACTAAAGTAAGGTAGATTATAATGAACAACCTAATATGTTAATCTCAGAAAATGAGAGAAACTCAAAACCATCGGACTATGCAACTTTAATAGTGCAAAGGCTGTTCAATGTAGGCACTAATCACTTCCGGTGGAGAGCCTAATTAGTGCGCTCGTGTTGTAAATTGTGTGTTCATTTCACTCGCACTTCTCTGGTGCTCTAATTCTTTTGTTACAGTTGCATAATCCGATGGTTTTGAGATTCTGCCATTTTATCTTTAATGGCCGGTGCACACCTACCGTTTACGATTTGCGCACTAAAACTCGCGACTCGACCCGACCTGCTTAAAACTGAAAACGGGCCGATTCGTTTTTCGAATCGCGAATCGCAATCGTAAACGGCCGCTTTTAGCACTAAAAACTGAGTTTTATGCGCGAATCGCAATCGGTAGGTGTGCGCGGGGGGCGCACACCTAGCGATTTTTGGGCAGTTTTAGATCGTATACGGTAGGTGTGCGCGGAAAAACGGTAGGTGTGCACCGGCCATTAGATAGCTAGATCGGGTTAGGTCATTGGTATCTATTATGCATTAGTTGTTTTAGGTAAGTTTTATTTTAAAGGATTATGTTTGGAGATATTTTGAACAGTGTTGAACATGCACACTGAAAAGCTAGACATGGTCTTTCTTTAGGCGTTTTCGAATATACGACTATGACATAGGACCTTAAATTTGCGTAGTCCGATGCTTTTGAGCTCCCGTCAGTTTTCTGAGATAAATATGTTAAAATGATTGCTATAATCTATATTACCTTTGAAGTAACTTTGACCTTAAATGACTAAGTTTTAAAATATTTGAAGTGCAGGCATGTAAAATTAGTTTCGACAAGCATGCCAAAACTCTGACACCATAGGCTTCACCAAAAACAGGTTCTATTAAATTGCCTCAATATTCCCTTCTATGTGGCAACAACTGTTTAATAAGTGCATCACTATCTAAGTTAGGTATGTAGAATCAATTCTAAATACTTGTTTTGGTTTTGAAAAGTTGATGCTTCATCGGACTATGCACCTTTAATTACGGATAGGAACTCCAAACTGCAACACATCTTCAATGAGTGCACTAATGTTTATATTCTGATATGTAGGTTCAAATCTTGATGAATGTTTTGGTCTGAAGAAAAGGCGATCCTTTCACCGAATTATGCACCTTTAAATTGTGTTTTTTAAACATTAATTTCTTTATGACTTTCTTCCCTCTCTCTCTCTCGCCCTTTCTCTCTCGCCCTCTCTCTCTCTCTTCCTTGCTCTCTCGCACGCTCTCCGCTCTCAAAACCGCATGCGGTGGCCGAATCGGTAGAGCGCAGGCTTCCGTGTGGAAGGTTGAGAGTTCGAATCCCAATCGAGTCCAACCAATGACTTAAATAATTGATACTTGTCTCTACCTAACCTGGAGCTCAGCATTATTACCATAGGACAATGATTGGTTAGCTCAGTATGAGCATACTTTCTGTGTGGGATATCGGGTCATGGTGCCGGCGCCTGGTCTCCCAGTGAGGCAACACTATAAAGTGCGCCCTGTCACACAAGCCAGTGCACATCCTTATATGACCTTAGATATTTCCAGGATGTAAAACCCCAACAAAGAAACATTGAAAACCGAGAAACTCGCCCTACACCAAACAGTATTTAATGCTGCTTGATATGTAGAATCAAATCTAGATAATTGTTTTCGTTCTGAAAATGTGATGCTTCATCGGACTCTGCAGCTTAAAGTGACGTCATGAAAGCGTGATAATTGGCCATTTTGAAAGCGTGGTAATTGCCCACGTCGTTTACATGCTATAGCCCACTGCTAGCCCTAGGTTTCTTTGGTGGTTTTAGTTTGCATTAAGCCAACATGGTTGATGATGCCTTAGGAATGCAGCCAGAACAATTTTGAAAAATGACCAACGTCCCTAGTAGTAGTGCCATATATAGTAGAGGGAGGGATAGATGATTAAGTGACGTAAGAAAAGTGTGATAATTGGCCATTATGTTGCCCCTATCATCGCTCATTATCACGCTTCCAATTATGGTGGCTGTAATTTCCGATTACACGCCGGGAGAGCCTCAAACAGCCTTGCTTTGTCATCCTTATTTATAAAATCCTTGGTATAACTGAACTTTGAAATAGCTATTTCTGTGACCCTAATCGGTGCTGTACTAGTAAAACAGCCCCCCCCCCTCCCCGACACACTCACAGACAAACACAGTATCCTAAGAGACATCCTCATTTAAGTTTCACCCGGGTGTGTTTTCTCTTGATGCCACCAGGGGGACGTTACCCCGGAAGTACCCGACACACACCAGGCGTCTGCGCCGCTGCACTCAAACTGTCCACGTGATCGTTATTTTGGGGATTTGACACCGAATGTGTGTGGGCGGGGGCGGGGGAGGGGACGTCGATCACATATAGCAACTTTTTGTAATGGTCCGAATACATTGTGCGATATTGCACGATATCGAATACATGAGATCACCCTTCCGACTGCGCACCTGCTGAAAACGGCGTTGGCAGCAAAGCAAAGGCGTATGGCCATTGAGTTTGCCAATACATGTAGGGCAAAACTTCGATTTTATTCAAAATTAATCAAAATACATAATAATTTGGCACAAACATGGATGGAGGGATGCAATATAACAATATAATGAATATGTTTAAGACACAACTCTCCATAATTAAGCATTTTGAGCTAAGAAACATACAATTTCAGTCACTTTACATGCTGATGTTTACATCACCATTGGTTAGACATAAATCATTCTTGTTCTAAATATTAAAATGTCAAATGTGTCAACAAAAAACTTGTTTCAAAGAAATATATAATAAATGTCTGATTAACCCTACCCATTTCCTAGCCCAACAAATGTTATTAACCATCGTAAATATAAATAAAAACATGAATAAAATGAGTTAAACTGACTCTGGCTATGGCTCCAACACTAGTCTGAGTGCCCAGATTTTTCTCAATCTAAATGCAGATGATATAAGATGTGCTGATTAGATTGATCTAAATTCTAAATGCAATACTAGATAAAAGATTAACATCTTAGTTTATTATATATCTTTGTTTAGTTGGTATTCTATGTTTCAAACAAGATCTGAGATGAGATGAAACTAGCACATTTCATAGCTGCACCCTATGTCTTAGCATTAGCCATGTGCTTCGCAGGGGTTTGTTTATCTTCCACGTATCCCACAATGCACCACGCCACTGGAACGGTGATCTAGTCTATTGTATAATTATAAATCTAGGCAACTTTTTTTAAGGGTCCGAATACATTCTGACCCAATAGCAATTTGTATATAGACAGTGTCTTTTAAGGGTCAGGATACATCCTGCGATATAACCCGAGGGTGATTAGTGTATAGACAAGCTCTTTTAAGGGTCGGAATACATTCTGTGATATAACCTGGTTGTGATTTGTATATAGACAACCTCTTTGAAGGGTCCGAATACATTCTGTGATATAAGCTGATCGTGATTTGTATATAGGCATCTTCTTTTAAGGGTCGGAATACATTCTGCAATATAACCCGATAGCGATTTTTATATAGACAACCTCTTTGAAGGGTTCGAATACATTCTGTGATATAACCCGATATCAATTTGAATATAGACAACCTCTTTTGGGTCAGAATACACTTAGCAATGTTGCACGATATCGATTTGTGTGTGGCAGCTTATGTAATGGTCCGAATACATTGTGAGATATTGCACATTATCAGTTTGTATTTATCAGCCTTTTTAATTATTTGAATACATTATGGGATATTTATTTGTATATAATAGCCAAATCCAAATATCCGAATGCGTTATATCATATTGAACACAATGGATTTGTATATAACAGCTTTTTTAATGTCCGAATACATTGTCCAATCTTTGGACAATATTGAGTTGCGTATAACAGAATCTTGTAAAAGTGTGATTATATTGCGCGATATCGATGTGGAATGGGTTGGCAAACTTGCTTTCAATTTATCTATTTATTTTTGTTAAACAATTTCTTTGAATATAATTAATCATTGATGCTTAACATGTAACAATATAACATATATAAAATATATAAATAGTATTACACATGTGTTAAGTTAATACAGGGATGCCTTAAAGTTGCATGGTCTGATGAAATATCCTTTTGTCAAAATTAAAACAACTACCTAATAATATATCAATTATTCATCAAAGCTACTCCGGAATAATGAATAGCAGGTCATAATGATTAACCTGATATTTTTGATCTAAAAAAGAAGGAAACAATTCGAAAGCCATCATGCTGCAGCTTTTAACTCGGCCGACTGATACTACTACGATATGAAGTCAATAGAATATAATTGCATAATGAATGTCAGAATAGCTCTCTAAAATGGACTACTACAAGTGATTGGCACTATTTTACCTAGTTGTAGACGTGGTAATAGTAATACCTTCAGGGTATAGTCAAGTGCATTCACAAAGTTTCAGCTCCACCTTAGAACTCACTCTGTCCATGCACTCAGACTAGTATTATAATTTATATACACATGTATGCAAAATGGGGTCTTTCGATTACAATGTTATTTGGGTATTAAATTGAAATAACTTTGATTTTACCGTTACCAAGTGCAGTTGCTGAAGCGGTAGGAGCGCATGCTTCCATTGTGGAAGGTCGAGAGTTTGAATCCTGGCCGACTCACACCAATGACTTACAAAATTGCCACTTGCCACTACCTAGCCTGCACTTACCATTATTATGATAAGGCACGGACTGGTTAGCTCAGTGTCACGATAATGTGACTGACAGGGATATCAGGGCATGGTGCTGGCAGCCGGGTCTCCCACTGGAACAAAACTATGAAGATAAAGTCACCATGAGTGTGCATTGTCACAAGTCGGTATCTGTCATGATACGATTTTAGAAGTTGCCAGGACTTAAAACCCCAACAAACAACTATTTTACCATTCAGTATGGTAGGGTAGTTTTGTAAACCCTAGTGGGTTCCTTCCTGTCAGGTGGAGCAGCACTATTTCTTTTAAAAAGCTGCTTTTATTTAACGACACCTAGCACACATTGATTTTCATATCATCGGCTATTGGACGTCAAGCATATGGTCATTCTGACATATTTCTTTGGAGGAAACCCACTGCTGCCACATAGGCTACTCTTTCCAATAAGCAGCAATGAATATTTTATATGCACTTTCACACAGGCAGGACATCACATACCACAACAATTGATGAGCCAGTTGTGGACCACTGGTTGGGACAGAAAATAGCCCAAACTGCAAATGGGTGCACTGAGCAGGATCGATCGGATCACTGACACCTTCACAGATGGGCACTCTACTGCCTGAGCTACGTCCCGCTCCCCCAAGCAGCACTATTAAGCCACCTTGAGTGTGCGCTGTCACTGGGCATTACCATTGCACCCTCCTGGAACATGTCCGCCACCCAGCCCCAACTGACAGGGGGAAGGGAGGGGGGGTGGGGGGTGCGGGGGGGTCTGGGGCTCTTTCAAAGTGCCAATTACCAGTTAACCAAACATCTGCAGGCACTGTCTTTATGCTGCCTCCAGGTGTGTGCGGGTAACTTGGGGTGAAATATTCCCCTGACACCTGACAAACAACACCAACAACTAGACGCCTTCCAACAGTGGCGATTGTCGGCAGGGGAGCGACTGAGATTACCGGGCGCGGTGGCCTCATCGGTGGAGCGCGGGCCTTGCGTGCGGAAGGTCAGGAGTTCAGTTCATGTTCGAGTCAAACCAATGACTTTAAAATTGATACTTGTCGCTTCCTAGCCTGCGCTCGGCATTAATAGGATAGGGCAAGGACTGTTAGCTCAGTGTTCGGATAATTTGACTGAGTGGGATATTATCAGGTCATGGTGGTGGCGGCCTGATTTCGCAGTGGGACAGCACAATAAAGTCACCATGAGTGTGCACTGTCACAAGTCGGTACCTGCACTGATATGACCTTAGATGTTGCTAGGACGTAAAACAACAACAAACAAGCGACTGTGATTTGCACTGGATTGCGAACCCACATGTCCACAGTCTGCTTGTAGTTGTACTGGTTTCTTGGTTTGCTGCAGCAGCGGGTCTCTACTAGCGGCTCTTTGACAAGGGACCTCCACCCCCCACCCCAGGCTGCTTACGATGTACACAATCTGCACATCATGCATGGGGAAAACACCAGACAGGTTCATTCTAATGTTTAATCAAACAAATTTTATGCAACCCAGGATATAAATATATATATATCTATATATATATATGGTATATACTAGATACTATGTGTGTTAATATATACAACATACATAATTTATATACCATATAAGGAGTATAATATATATTATGCGTATATAAATGCCGGAGTTAAAGTACTTATTAATATTATCGTTCTGTAATATTAATTATTCCAATATTGTCCAATCAATGCCTTACTTGTTAGCCCGGACCTGCCCTGCAGGGGAGCCAAAACGGCGGGTTCGGACGCCGGCCCTCCATATTGGTCAGTCTTCGGCCAGCTTTCAAACTTTAATCGGTAGGCATATAATTGCTAGCCAGACAAGCAATAAAGATTGTCCATCCCATCTCCGCTTGTCTCTCCTTTTGATGTAGGCACATTTATATATTATATATAATGTATGAAATGTATATATGTGTAGATGTATAATGTATATATATAACATAAATAATGGATATACCATATATATTATATATATATACTATATATGATAGGTATAATATATATATATAATATACATAATATATATATCTATACTATATATGATAGGTATAATATATATAATATATATAATATATAATATATATATTATATGTAGTATATGTAATATATGTAATATATGTAATATATTTAATATATAATGTACATTATGTATATAAGATAGACAATATATAATATATGTAATATATATAATATATAATATATATAATATATATAATATATGGTTAATATATGTATAATATTTATATAATATATATAATATATGGTTAATATATGTATAATATTTATATAATATATATAATATATATATAATATATAATATATATAATAAATATAGCATATATAATATACATATTATATCAAATATATAGTAAATATAATATACAACATATAACAACATAATGTGAGATATAACATAATGTATATTAATTTTTTTGTTTTTCTTGAAGATTTATACTGCCTATCATGGATAAGTCTGAATAGACTTGTTTTCACCATTAGACAGTTTGGCGAGAGAAAGCCCGAGCCTACACTTTTACCGACCCAAGGGATTTTTAACCTCCCACACCACATAGACATGGTATGAGAGCAACTGGCCTTTGATGACGCTGTAAGTTATCCACAGCGGTGGAAATCCAAATTGGCAGAGGTGGGGGCATGGGGAATCGAACCACCAACCTTCAGATTAGGAGTCTGTAATATATGTAATATATACATAATATATACATTATATATATATAATATATATACTATATATAGCATATATAATATATATATAGTATATCAAATATATAGTATATATAATATACAACATGTAACACACCTATGTGAGATATAACATAATGTGTAACATTTACCGACGGACACCTCCGAATCCCCTCTCACCTTCTGTACCTAACATGTGTAGAACACACGCAGTCTACCTGGCGGCCGGGCCCCGTCCCTCCCCACAGCCCACTCCCCCTTGTAACGCCTTAGTGTGCTGGTGTAGGACGTTCAAAACACTACCCCATTGAAAACACTACGGTAGTGTTTTCAACCTAAGTTCAAAACACTACTGTTAAGTTCAAAACACTACCCCTACATATGTCCAAAACACTATCCAAGTTCAAAACACTATCATAACACGGCAGTGGGGGATGTAAGTGTAATGCCACTTGTTTGTTTGTTGTTGGTTTACATCCTAGAAACATCTAAGGTCATATCCAGATGGGTACTGACTTGTGACAGTGCGCACTCATAGTGACTTTATAGTGCTGCCCCACTGGAAGACCAGCTGCCAGCACCATGACCTGATATCCCACTCAGTCACATTAACCTGACACTGAGCCAACCAGTCCTAGTCCTTTTTAAGTCATTGGTTTGACTTGACCAGGGTTCGACCCCATGACCCCATGATCTACCAACACGGGAGACGGATGCTCTAACTCATTTGGCCATCCCGTCTGGTCTGTAATGCCGCAAAATGTAACCTGGGGTTTGATTGATTGTTTGTTGTTGTTTTATGTCCTAGCAACATCTATGGTCATCTCACGATGGGTACTGACTTGTGAGAGTGCACACTCATGATGACTTTATAGTGCTGCCCCACTGGGAGACCAGGCTGCCAGCACCATGAGAGTAGTGTTTTGAACTTAATGGGAGTGTTTTGAACTTACGGATAGTGTTTTGAGCGTGGCCACAGTCGTGTTTTGAACCTACCTTTAACTAAGTTGAAAACACCACCGTAGTGTTTTGAACCTAGGTTGAAAACACTACAGTAGTGTCGTTGTGGGGTAGTGTTTTGAACTTACTACACGGGTGGGGGCGCCACCAGGCGGGCAGGCTGCTGGGAATGGGAGCGCTTCTTATCAGACCTTGTCTGTCTTATCTCTACGAGCCCCGGGTACTGCCCGGTTCGCAGTGTGCCATCTAAACAAGCTCGTCTACTAACGTATAATGTTAAATTCTGCTATTAACATGCAGCAGAATAAGTATTATTATGGTAAAATAAGGCCACGAGGGGCCAACGGCTATAGGATAGTGTATCAATCGAGCTCTCATCATTTTTTGTAGTTTCCAATCCCGGCATGCAGGTGTTTCTAGGGTGGTTTATATCTATGTATATACCTCTAGGGTGGGCCGTTGGCCCCTCGTGGCCTTATTTTACCATAATAATACTTATTCTGCTGCATGTTAATAGCAGAATTTAACATTATAATGGTAATTAGGCCACGAGGCCAACTGCTACTTTGTATTGCTGCTGTGTGCCTGGTGATTGGTCCTTCTTTTCCTGGTAAATAAATGGGACAAGTCAACAGTGTTGCCTATTGCTTTTTATTTCGTTTTATTTCTACCGTAGCTCTCAAGCTGTCTAATACATGCGTACCTCAACGGGTTTCTTGGATAGTATAATGTCATTACATTTTTAGTGTCCCTGCTCCCATAAGGCGGGTATCAGGTTTGTCACCTCCATATTTTTGGCGGCTGGTCTGTTATAGAATCTCTGGAAGGTGCCATCACCTGTCCAACCTGCGCCCTGTAATATGGTGGCCAGCGGTACCTGCCTCCTCGTCGCTGCACTCGTGCTCGCATGCCTGCATGAGTAAGGTGTGAAGGTGGTCATATCCACTCCTGCCTCCTGCAGTGTGCCTCTCACGTATCTGGTCAGGGTCTCCTGCGATGCCTGGACATGTGGGCTGCGGGTGGTTGCAAAGACTGCCGGGTGTGCCCCTTTTAGCTCCTCCCGGTCTAGGTACCATTTCAGGTGTTCATACACACAGAGTTCTTTCACTCCATATTCGCGGAACCTCAGAATCAGTGGGTTTTTAGCCGGATTGTTCGACTTCATCTTTGTCGTGTACCTTATTGTACAGACCCCATCCTCCCAGATGAAGTCCCCCCTCCGCATTAGACCTAGGGCTTGCAGCCTTTGTCCCGTAGCTAATAGGAATAGACATACTGTCCTCCTATTCAGTCTGTCTGTTACCAGTTCTCTTGTAGGTCCCCAGCTCTGGAGGAGATCCAGCAATGTCTTTGGATCCCACATCCTGTCATTCCGTGGTGTTGCGTGTTTGAGATTCCCGATCCCTTTCAGGAGCCTAGTCACTAACTGGTGCTCCCCAAAGGGCTTCCCCCCCACCGTTACGAAGGTAGATAGCAACGATTTAACTGTGTTGATCGTGGTGTGTGCCGCCCCACCTGCGAATAGTTTTTGCAAGTATTCGATCCCCTCCTTCAGTGTAGGTTCAGTAGGGCTAATACCTTGGTCTTTGCAGTGGCGGTTCCAACGGTTCAGTACTAGTGTATATTGTTTCTGAGTGGCATTCGCCCAGGAAGCTGTTAATGTGCTCGCCGTGTCCTCCGACATGCCCATTCCTTGAAACATCTCACCTAGAGTGCGATTGCTAGCAATCTCATTTTCCCTTCTAATGGGAATACCTTGGTTCTGTGACCTCCCTGGGTCAGGGTACCTTCCTGCACCGGGATCTCGATCCCGGCTGTGAATCCCGGTTCTTGTTTGAGTAGCGGGTACCAGGGTTGCGTTGGCCAGTTCGGGATGATGAGTATCCCTCTCGGCCTGTCTTCTTTGATCTTGATGAGGACCCTCGACAGCAGGCTGAATGGTGGAAAGAAATAACCATGAATATATGACCAGTTCATAGATAGTGCATCGGTGCCATGTGCAGTCAATTCAAACTCCCGTGAGATATATTTAACCATTTTGCGGTTCCACCTCGTGGCGAACATGTCTATCTCGGGTGTCCCTAGTTTGCAAAACACATACTTTAATACCTCATCACTTAGCTCCCATTCCCCTGCGTCCGTGAAAGCTCTCGATGCCTTGTCTGCCTCCGTGTTATTGATTCCCGGGCAGAATCTCATTGACATTGTAATGTCTCGTCCCTCTACTAGCTCCCAGATAGCCTCTGTTTCTTGGTAGCATTGTTTTGATCTGGCTGAGCCCCCTTTCTCAATACATGCAAGTGTGGTTGTGTTGTCTGTGTACACCCTTATGTACTTCCCTGTCAGCTTCTCACCTTGGTGTTGTAACATCCTTCTGACTGCCCTTAACTCTAAGACGTTTATGTGTGTGGACTCGCTTACTACCTCGTCCCACTGTTCCCCATAATGTAAGTGGTTGGTTTGGTCGTAGTATCCCCACCCTTGCATTGAGGCGTCTGTGTAGAAGTACACGTCTACCGCCTTCTGTGTGTAGTCTCTGTACGTCTCTGAGACGTTTTCCGTCCAGTAATCTAAGGTCTCTCGCACCCTCCTTGTTATTGTGCATTTTCCCTCATAGCTTCCACCCGCTTCTCTTAGGTTCCAGTTTAGGGCCCTTACTATTGTTTTTGATCTAATGTGTGCCCATCTGTTTCCTGGATCTGTCGCCACTAGTTTGCCTACCAATCCCGCTAGCAATCTTGTCTTTATTGTTCTAGCTGTCAGCACCTCTTTAATGAGTGACTTGAGTTCCTCGTACTTATCTTTAGGCAGTGAGACTCGTAGGTTATTTGTGTTTATTATAAAACCTAGGAATGTCAATTTGCGTGTTGGTGTGATCGCTGATTTTCCTTCATTAATGGTGAAGCCCAGTCTCCTCAGGAGTCACAGCGTGGTGTCCACTGCTCTAACCACCTCCTCCTTGCTGTTCCCCATTATTATTGTGTCATCTATGTAGAAACATAACAGTATGTTGTACTCTACTCTGAGGTGGCTCATCACTGTCTTCATTATCTTTGTAAAGATTCTCGGTCCTGAACTCAGGCCATTGGGTAACACTCTAAATCTATACCTCTCATTGTTATACACAAATTGTAAGAGGTCCCTGTCTGCCTCTCGTATCATCAGGCTGTGATATGCTTGTGATATGTCGATGCTCGCTAGCCACGCCCCTTTGTGTATCAATTGCATCACTGTTCTCAGTTGTTCCATCTTGAAGTGCCTGTAAGTTACTTTTTCATTCAATTTTGAGAGGTTTAAGATGGGTCTAAAATCTCCCCCTTTTTTGGGTATCAGAAAAAGGTGTGACACGAACGTTCTGCTTGTCTCTGATGCTCTCTCCACCACCCCTTGTCTTAACATCTCGTTTATTTTTATGTTTAAGATGTCCCCTTTGTCCTTGGTGTCTGACCTCGGTATTACATATTGTGTTGGCAGGCTGTCTAGTTCAATGGTTACACCCTTCACCATTTGGAGTATCCACTTATTACTCGTGATACTTCCCCATTCACCCGCATTTTGCGATACACCCCCTGCTTTGAACTCAGTACGATTTTTACTTACATCTACTGCCTGTACTGTCGGCCGCGGTAGGTGTTGGCATTGTTGTTGTTGTTGCCGCCTCTGCCCCACCCCCCTCGGTGGGGGCGTGGCTGCGCGCCTGAACTTTGCCTGGGGGCGTGGTGCTGTCTCGTCTCCTCCCCTCTTGGCCGTGGGACGTATTGTTGATGGTGTTGTGGGTGGCGGCCCCTCCCCTGGCCGCCTCTGAAGTTTCCCGGCTTCCTCATGGTTGGTTTGATCCCAAACCCTCGTATCAGTGTACTAGCCGTTTTCTGGTTGGTCTCGAGCTTCGTTACTTGTGTCGTAAGGCCATCCCCTAGCAGGTATTGGAAGCCCTGACCCCCATCCTTCTTTGCTAGTGGTCTTATTTGCGGTAGTGGGGTGGGTCTGAGATTGTCCCTCCTCAGGCCCAGTAGTGCGTTATTAGTGCGCGCCAGTACTTTCAGTGTTGTTACTAGTGCCGTCACCATCTCCTTCACTTCCAGCGGTTTTCCACGTTCTATGTTATCCAGTGCCGTCGCCACCGGTCTCGCTGCGAACTGTACCCCCCACTGTGCCGCTGCCAGTGCCGTATCATTGTCTCTCACCCTTGCTGGTAGGGTTGGTTCCAGCTCCGGATTTAGTCTTGTTTTGTGTAGACTGGTTACATTGGCTGGTCTGGGGAGCGTGCCGTATAGTTCCGAAATTTCCGTTCTGCTTAGCGGATTTTCCCATAGCGTGTTTATTAGTTTCGCCGTGCTTTCCGCTAGGTTCTCCCCTTCTGCATCCAATGGTGCTTTCTCCGTTGGCAGGAATTGTTCTAGGTATGAACCTCCCGTGTGCGTCTCCGCTACTGTCGGTATCGGTATCGGTTGCCTCTCCCTCACCTCACGTGTCCCGGTTAACTTGGGTGTGGTCGGCTCGGGTGGCGCCCGTGGCGTTGGGGCCAGAAGTGACACTCTCCTGCTCTCCGGCTCGGGCGTGTGTCCCGGGTAGGCCGGGGGCTCGCTCCCCCCCCTATCCCCAGTTGACCTTAGTGGGGTAAAAGCCGAGGCCCTCGGACTCTGTTGTCTCCGTGTCTGGTGGGTGTTCCACCTCTGTCACCCGGTCCCGTGACGGAACCACCTTCCGTCCAATTGATGGAGTAGCCGGCATTTCTGTCCCTTATTTCGGCTTGTAGCTCGGCTCTCCTGACCTCCAGCCTCTCCAGCTCCGCCACCGGCGTTGGTACGTATCTCGCACCTCGCCATTGATCCGCACTAGCTGGATCTGGAGGGGGGCTGTAGGTCTGGGTTAGATCTGCTACCACCATCCGTAGGCCGTTGTGCAGGTCCCCCATCGGGGGTGGAGTGTATGTCGGTGCTGTTGAGGCTAGCACCAGCCTCATACCTCCTCCGTCCGTTCTCACCACCGTGCCCTCGGCCGGTTCACCTTTCCCCGTGCTGTCTGTTTCCGATGCCGTATCCGTCCTCTCGTCCATGGTAGGGGTGGCGTTCCCTACCTCCAGTGGGTCCACCTCGGACACCGAGTCCCTGTCCGATTCATGTGGCAGAGATACAAACAGTGCTACATTCGGAGAGGTAGTGCGCTGCCTTTCCGCCACCTCAATGTACATGGTCAGCATACTTGCTGCCCTGTTTCCTTCTTCTCGCATGTCGTAGTCATTCTCTGTAGGCGAGGGCGTGCGAGACATACGATGTGCCATGGTGAGGTAGTTTAACCGAATGACGTAAACCTCCCTAACACACGGTTCTAGTGAGGCTCTACCGAGTCGCTCACGCTATTAACCTTAATTTAATTAAGGTTTTGAGCCCGATTATGGTGCTCTGACCTCTGGACACCAGGTGTCCTGGGTCTTCGCCTCTCGGTCGTGACCTCCAGTCGTGACCTTAGGTCGGTTAGTGCGTTCCTCCCCCCTACCCGGCGGGTGGTGGAGTGGGGGGGGGCTTCCTGCCCGTGGGGATGGGTGGGAGCTGGCAGCCGCCACTCCGTCCTTAAGCAAAACTCTCCCTGTTAAACCCCGACCGGGGTGGGAAGTGAGGATCTGAATCCTAGTAAAACTTACGTTCTCAGAACCAACCTCTGGTGAGTGCCAAGCCAACTCTACCACGCGACCACGTAGAGGTGGCTGGGGTGCCCCCCCCGGAGTCCCGCGGCACCCCAAGTATCCGTGTGAAGTTGCCGCTAACGGCCAGCTGTCTTCCCACGGCTCAGTACTTACCGTTAGGGCGTCCTAAGCGGCGGAGCGCCCTAAGACGTGTTGCTCTCTCGATAGCTAATCCAAAAGTGACGAGAGCTCGATTGATACACTATCCTATAGCGGTTGGCCTCGTGGCCTAATTACCATTATAATGGGCACCGGCACCGGGCAAAGACTCGCCAAGCAAATAAAACAAAAACAACACCCCCGAACTAAACAAAAATACCAACAACAAAACTAAAGAGCCTTCAATTAAACCTACAGACAAAGGTGGTAGGAAAATACAAATATAAATGACTATCTATTTTCGCGTAAAATTATATACATACATATCAAACTAGATATATATACACATTAAGCTATATACAGTAAAACCTCTCTAAATCGACCAACCATGGGGCCGACTTTAAGTGGTCCATTTAGGGAGGTGGTCGGTTTAGAGAGTTAGAATATCCTTACAATGGTATTGCTGGGACCCAAATAAAGCGATCTATATAGGGGAGTGGTCGATATGTGGAGGGGTCGGTATAGAGAGGTTTTACTGTATATCAAACTAGATATATATCCAGCTATATACAGTAAAACCTCTCTAAATCGACCGACCATGGGACTGGCGTTAAATGGTCCATTTTTTAAGGAGGTGGTCGGTTTAGATTAGTTTTTTATCATTACAATAGTATTGTATGGGCAATCGTTTGGGATCCAAGTAATGCAATCGATATATGGGAGTGGTCGATCTGTCGGGGTGGTCAGGTGGTCAGTTGAACAGGTTTTACTGTATATTGATGTATATATACATCAATCTATATATATATATATATATATATATATATATATATATATATATATAGCTTGATATATATATATATCTATATATATATATATATATATATATATATATATATAATAGTTACCTACATAAATAAGAAACAAGGAGAACATGATAGTGGGTAGAAAGGATATATTCTCTGACTAGAGGAAATGAGCCCTCTCGCCTAAAAAGAAAAATTTCAGTGGTACAGCGAGTGAATGCAGGGGCTCTGAGGCGTGGGTGAGCAGGTGGCGCCATGTGCTCAGGTCATGAGGAACTAATAGATGACCTAATGAGTAGGTGACCAGCCGATGACTTAGTGCCTGGGGGAGTAGATGAATCTTCCGGCTTATTATACTCATATAATGGTTTATACAGCATAACAATATTTCAAATTTTATTTATACGTTGATGTTATAGATAGTTTGATGATACAGTACAACCCCGTTAAACCAAGCTTGGTTAAACCAAACGAGCGGTTAATCCAAACTTATTTCGGCGGCCCGGCAAAATACTACCATTTATCATATAATAAAGTTGGTTAATCCAAAGTCCGTTAATCCAAACTATCGGTTAATCCAAACAAAATTGTCTGTTATAGGCCACTTCTTGCATGGTTAAACCAAACATTCATGTGGTTATATGGTCATTTGAGACACCACCACCCCTTTCGTGTGGTTATATGGTCATCTGAGACCCCACCTCCTCTTTTACCACACTTGTTTGGATAAGTGTTAGCAAAACCTTCATGGGGGTGCTTATACAATTAGCTGCTTATGCAATCAGCTGCAATAGTCTTCTTACATCTGCATACCAAGGTGTTGTGTGAGTTATTTATGTGTTAGATGTGCAATATATGCTTAGTAATTCATAATGCACCCACGTTTCTGTCAAAGCCAACTCAAAGTCAAAGCCAAAGCTCGGTTAAACCAATGATCGATTAATCCAAACAAATTTCTAGGGTCCTTTCAAGTTTGGTTCAAAGGGGTTGTACTGTATAGATTATATATATATATATATGTATATCAAACTAAACCTATTGTTTGATGTAAATATATAGATATCTATACTGCTTCCTGCTGCCTAGGGAAGTTTCTACACATATGCAAATTTATGATGAGTGTTACATATATAAGTGACAACATGTGAAATGTGCGTGCAATGCTGTAATATAATGAGAGTGATCAGTCCACAGGTCGCTCGTAACTCACTTCCTCGTTTCATGTTTATTATGTGGCAATGACTGTTATGTGGCAATGTTTATTATGTGGCAATGAATATTATCTGGCAATGTTGATTATGTGGCAATGAAAAAGAACACTGATTGTCCGTTTGACTAGACTGACTGATGATGCTTAAGTGTAAGAGTACTCCTTACATAGAGGCCGAATGGGTAGAGCGCGGACCTCCCATGCGGGAGATCGGGAGTTCAGTTCCCGGTCGAGTCAAACTAATGACTTCAAAATGTATACGTGTCGCTTCCTCGCCAGGCTATCGGCATTATTAGGGCAATGACTGGTTGGCTCAGTGTCAGGATAATGTGACTGAGTGGGATATCAAGTCATGGTGCTAGCAGCCTGGTCTCCCAGTGGGGCAACGCTATAAAGTTGCCATGAGTGCACATTGTCACAAGTCGGTACCCGTCCTGATATGACCTTAGATGTTGCTAAGACGTAAAACAACAACAAATAAACAAAATACAAACTCAGTGGGGCAGTACTATAAAGTCGCCATGAGTGCGCACTGTTACAAGTAGGTACCCGTCCTGATATGATCTTAGATGTTGCTAGGACATAAAACAACAACAAACAAACAAACCGTACGTGGAGCTATGTGAATGATACTCTATGACTGGTTGGTTGTTGGAGTTTTACGTCCTTGCAACACATAAGGGCATATCAGGACAGATACCGACTTGTGACAGTGTGCACTCATGGCAACTTTATAGTGCTGCCCCACTGGGAAATCAGGCTGTTGGTACCATGACCCAATATTCCGCTCAGTCACATTATACTGACACTGAGCTAACCAGTCCTTCCCATATCCTATTAATAATGCCAAGCACCAGGCTAGGAAGCGACAAGTATTGTACGCATTGGTTTGACTCGACTGAGAACCGAACTCCCAATCTCACGCATGCGAGGCCCACGCTCTATCGATTCAGCCACCGCGCCCGGTGATACTCTATGAACACAATGTGCTTGCTGTGTATTGGCTATGACACTGATATTGGCTACTTCTCCAATGGCTGCTGGATAAGCTATGCTAATATTGATATATTCACTCCTAATGCGACCGTCATCATTGGCTGGAGTCCAGGTTGGACTGGGCGGGGACGTGTTCTGGTTTCATTCACATGTTAGAGTGTGTGCCACTTATTATTCGAGATACCCGAACCAGGCTAGGAGCACAGAGCTACCCATAACCTGATTCAAGCTGCATGGTCCAATGCTTTTGAATTTACGCCATTTTTAGAGATAAATATATTACCATATTCTCGTGGGTTAAGGCCCATGTGTGGGTTAACGCACTACCCCCACTTAGTCAATATTTCATAAACACCCAGCCCTTAAACGCCCATGTGTGGGTAAGCGCCTACCCCCACTTCAGTGATTTGCCAATTTAAACGCCCAGGGCATTAACCCATGAGAATACGGTAAGTTTATTATTATAATCTACCCTAAGTTGTTTTGAAGTAACTTATTTTAATGGCTAACTTTGGAGAATTTTGAAGTGAAACATGCTTAAATTTTGGCATGCATATTCAAATTCTGACCGCCCTTTAGACTTTAATGGTAACCGGGTCAACAATATTGACTTAGGATATTCCGTTCTATACAGCAAGAAATGATTAATATGGTATATATGCTATGTACTGAATTATTTGAATATAAACGCATATGAAGAGTTCAGCTTCAAAACCACCTAAACCCCGTAAAAGCCAATCCAATAATTGAGATCAACATTAGAATCAAACCTTCAAAAAATTAATTTATTTACATCCTTATTGTTTTTGTTCATTGCTCCATAATCATTATATCACAAGAAAAGTGGAATTAGTGAGAATTAAAATTAGCTTCTTGTATTTTAATTAACAAGGATTGGTGTTTAAAGGGTTTTCCGCCTGAACTCGTCATATATTCAGATATTCATAATAAAGAGTTCAGGCGCAAAACCATGTAAACCCCAATCCAAATATTGGGTTTAAATAACAGAATTTTACCTGACAATAATTTTAAAGCTCAGTAATTCAACTTTTCCTATTATCTCATGCTTATGGGGCAATACACAAAACAGTAGGAATATAACAATATATATTTTTTGAAGGTTTGATTCCACTGTTTCTCTCCATTTTTGGATTGGTGTTTACGTGGTTTTGTGCCTGAACTATTATTATATTTGTGTATATATATGTAATATATATGTAATATATTTGTGTATATATATGTATATATATGTAATATATGTATATATATTAGATATAACTACTGTGCTTTATTTGGCAGTATTGGTATGCTTGCCAAAATTAATTTGGCATGTTTGCACTTCAAATATATAAAAAGTTAGCCATTTAAGATGAAACTTTAAAGTTGCATAGTCCATCATATTTTCGAAAGCAAAATACTTATCTAGATTTGATTCTACATATCTACCTTAGATACTGATGCAGTTATTAAGCATTTGTTTCCACATAGAAGGGAATACTGAGTCAATTCAATAGAACCTGTTACCGCATAAGCCTATGGTGTCAAGAATTGTGGTGTGCTTGCCGAAACTAATTTGGCATGTTTATGCTTCAAATATCTCAAAAGTTAGCCATTTAAAATGAAAGGTACTTCAAACTGACGTAAGGTAGATTATAACCATCAATTTAATATATATATCTCAGTAACTATGCAACTCTAAGTTATGTCAAACTAAAGTAAGGTCGATTATAACGATCAACCTAATATCTTTATCTCAGACAATTCCAGAAACTCAAAAACCGTCGGATTATGCAACTTTAAGTACGTTACAAAGAGTACAGTGAAACCCTGTTATAACGAGCGCCCTCCTTTTTAATGAAAACTTTAATATAGCGTGATGACTCATTGAACCCAAAATCACGTAATTCAATAACCTGAACCCCAATTTAGCATCACTGCGCTGTTTTCATGATGACATGCTTGCTTAGGGGGGATTCATAAACTTGACGGTTGCAGGCTGCAGGATTGCAGCATTAGAAAACGGCACTGATAAATCAGTCTGTTTTTGGTTGAAGAGTAAACTTCAGAGGGGCGGTTGTAGAAGTGGGGAGTTCTTTACAACAATAATGACAAGTTGTTGGAGCGGCATTGGCTCTCACCGGTCCGATTTGAGCAGTGCACTTATGTTAGAAGGAAGGGAGGGGGAAAGGTGGGATCTACAACAGGAAGGTGGAAAGTGAAACAGTGAAAAAGTAAAAAGGCCCATCCAAGCAAACAACTCCCTTGATCAGGGGGAGGAGTAAGTCTGGGAGAAAAAACAAGAGAAATGGTAGTATAGAGGAAAGAGAAATGAGGAGAGTTGAGTCAAAGTGCCGTGCCTCCTTGCCCTGTTGTGACCAGTTGGTGAGCCGGAGACACAGACGGAGTAAGAGGTAGGTGAAAAGCTGGCTGGTTCCTTGCAGAAACTTTTTTTTTAGACGCTATCAAGGAGGAGACTGGCAGTGGATCGGTGGTAGAAGAGGTGTGGACGAGGTGGAGTCCGGACAGCAAGTGTACGATGACATTTCATGGACCCCAACGATGGGTTATAACGGGGTGTCATCGTAGGCCCTACTTGTCTTGGCCGACCACTTATGGTTGACGAATGCAGGTGACCTGCTTCCGCAGGCCTGCGTTGATGTAGGTGGCGCCCCCACCGGCCTGAATGCAGGTTTGGCCGAATCCATCATGTTTATCTAAATCTATCCAGCGTAATCTCGATTTGTCATGTCACGTGGTGCGCTTTAGCGGGCGGGGTGCGGTTGTCAGGGGCTGACGGCTCGTATCTAACCGCCTTGTGACGGCCGTCATAGATTTAACATCTTTCTAGATACGTGATCCACCCCACCCCGGTACTGCTGGTGTAGCCACAGGAGGAGTGAACACCAACTCTATATCATAAGCTGGCGAAAATAATCTACATGCCGGGGTAAATGAAATAAGCACATCAATTCTTAATTTAAGAAGCAAACTATATTCTCTCTGTGCATCTTCGCATTCACCCGCTACTCTGTGCCGATATAAGTAGCCATTTGATATTGGAACCAGGGAATCCACTTCCTGTTCCGTACTAAAGCTATTTTCGCCCGTATTTATGCCTGGTGCACACCTACCGTATACAATTTGCGCACTAAAACTCGCGACTCGACCCGACCCGCTTAAAACTGAAAACGTTCTGATTCATTTTTCGAATTGCGAATCGCAATCGTAATCAGCCCGTTTTAGCCCTAAAACTGAGTTTTTAGTCGCGAATCGCAATCGCTAGGTGTGCCCGGGGAGCGCACACCTAGCGATTTTTGTGCGCGAAATGGGCAGTCTTAGATCGTATACGGTAGGTGGGTGCGCACAAACGGTAGGTGTGTACTAGGCATAAGACTATGTTGATATTCACCCCAACTGCAAGTACGAGGTGAATCTTTAATCTAACATCTTTCGGCTTTCTCTCGAGTGTAGCCAGCGAGTGTCGAGATAAGGAGAGATTGTACACCCACGGTACCCAGCGTTTCTCCAAAGGCCGTCGCATACCACACGACAATCTGTCTTTAACACTGTTTACAATTTGTGAATGGAGATAATTACTTCATGGGGGTGTTTGAAGCGTATAGGACTCGAACCGTAATTTCTACTAGGACTACTGTGTATTGAATGCACGTTCTAACCATTGTGTGCTGTATGCATGGCAACGATTCTGCCATGGATGTGTTCCATTCACACAGAACCCACATCTCTGCTATTTTCTAATGAGTGTTTTAACTATTGTACCCCTGAATGGAACTCCCAACATCTCCCGACCAGCCACTGTAGGGACAAATAGTTTGTGCCTATCTTGATGTGTTCTTGCCGGTGTGTGAGACCTGTATTTGCTCCCCGAGAGAGTGCTGCTGGTAACTTGCAAAAACCAACAGCACTTCAACTCTTTGCAAGCAGGTTTGATGAAATGTGTAAGATCTTCTGATCCGAAAGAACCTCTGGTGGATTGGACATGTGATGAGGATGTCAACAGACAGGCTACCAAAGCAGATCCTCTTTTCTAAACTGTCTTCTGGTCAGAGAAAGAGAGGACACCCTTGTCTCTGGTTCCAGGATACTATGAAGAGAAACCTGAAGCTGAGAGACATTAAGACCGACTCATGGACATCCCTCTCATAGCAGAGAGCTAAATGGAGAGCGGGGGTTAAGTAATGAAAGCAGTCTTTGTCGCATTGCGACTGACAGCATGATGATGGCCCCTTAGCTATTGGATAAATTCTGGTATGAGGGCATTGCACACATTATGATATGCAAACCCTCACTTTTGGTATTCAATGATGTTCTAACTATTGCACCCCATAACTGTGGAACAAATTATCTTATGGGGTTTTACAAACTACTACTATTACTACTATTACTACTACTACTATTACTACTACTACTACTGCTATTACTACCAGTATTACTACTACTATTACTATTACTACTATTATTACTAATACTATTAATACTACTACTATTAATACTACTACTAATAGTACTATTAATACTACTATTAGTACTACTACTATTACTACTACTATTATTACTACTACTATTATTACTGCTACTATTACTACTACTCTTACTACTACTACTATTACTACTACTACTATTACTACTACTATTATTACTGCTAGTATTACTACTACTATTACTACTACTATTATTACTACTACTATTACTACTACTACTATTACTACTACTATTATTATTACTACTACTATTACTACTAGTAGCATTGCTACTACTACTACTGAGAACTACTAATCATGTAAATCTACTAGAGCACCTAATACCCCTGTCACTATGCTAAATTGGACGTCAGTGCAACATAGTGAAGATAGGCGAAACGTCGGTCTAACACTAACAGAGTTGTAACGTGTCTAAACGAGTTAGAACGTAGAAGGAAAAAAAGGCCCAACATAATGCTAATGAGCCTCTAGCACGGCGTCAGCGTAGCGAAACCCTAGCATCGGCTTATGCTAATTACACCAGCGCTAATGTAGCTATGTGTGATGTAATTCATAATGTGAGTCGATGTCAGGCCCACGAGTGAGCAGCGTCAGTCTAACGACAGTCCAGCATGCTAGGCGTAAGGACAGCGAGCGCTCAACGTGCTCGATGTGAGCATAACAGATGCCTTTATATACTCAAAGGCAAAACATTTGCACCACATTGATACCATGTTCTCAGCACGTTTGCTTATATTCGAAGAAGATTGGCGCACATGCCAGCCGTTCATCAACTATGTCAAATACGTCAAGACACGTTGGACTTACTTTAGACTAATGTTAGAGACACATCAGAGACACATTAGACCTACATTGAGATACATTAACAGCACATTGTTAGTGCCGCGCTGCACATTCCTCCAGTCTCTCTGTCAGTCTACCGTAAGTCGATGTAGCTAAACGTAGACTGACGTAGCTCTAACAAACGTCTAACATATCTTGCCGTAAGCCTAACATGAGCACAACATAAGCCCAACGTCACCCAACGTAACGGCCTTACGTCGAGCTATGCAGCTGCCCTCTGCATGGTTCTCGATCAATGTACGTGGTGTAATGTACAGCAGTCTTTACAGACAGTGTGCAGATCACGTGTCCAGAATTCAACCTATGACACTCAGAGACTTCCGGTTATCGACCCAATAAGGGACAGCTTCTCTTGTAAGTTAATAATTTCACCGCTTCGCTATACTACTATTATGTACAAACCATTTCTTTTTATCTTTCTTTCTATCTTTCTTTCTTTCAGTCTTTCTATTTTTCTTGTTATCTTTCTATCTTTCTTTCTTCCAGTCTTTCTTCCTTCCTATCGTTTGCCCTTTGTTTTGCGTCCCCCCTTTACTTTTGCTGTTTCTTTTTATCTTTATTGCTCTGTCTTTCTTTCTTTCTTTCTTCCTTCCTTGGTTCCGTTCTTCCTTTCTTTCTTACTGAATTGTCGAAACAGGACTCTCTTCTATCAACTGTAACTGAGCACTTACAATCAGTCTGTGTTCTTTACTTGTATACATGTTTTCATCGGGGCTTGTTAGCCTTCTATATCAGCCCTCCACCTTGGGCCATTATCTCAGGAAGGGGCACCCCGGCGCGCTGGCAAGCCTGAGCGGCGCCCCGGCGGAGGCTATGGAGGGTGAAGTCCTCGGGCCGTGGGACCCCTTGGGCGGCGAGGGCCCCTCGTAGCAGCGTGGTGAGAGAGCGAGGGTCGAGGGGCCGGCCGGAGGGCATGATGAAGGCGGGCGCGTCAGGGGCGGCAGGGCAGAGGGCGGCGGCGCCGAGCCAGGCCGCGACGGGGCAGAGGGCGGAGTCCGGGATGGCGGGGATGAAGAGGGCGACCGCGCCCGAGGGTGAAGAGATGGTCTTGGAGCTCCGGATCTGCAGTCGGAGACCCCCGGGCGCGGAGCGGACGTCATCGCGGGTCAGGGTGTGGGGGCCGCCCCACCCCTCGGGACTCGGGGCCAGCAGGTTGGACTGGCGCAGCATCCCGAAGTACCCGAGGAGGAGCGCGGCCCGAGGCACGAGCGAGGCGGGCCCTGCTCGGGAGAGGTGGTTGATGGCGAGGGCGAGCTGCTCCGGGGAGAGGGGCGGCGCCTGCCGCTGGACGTGGGCAGAGGTTCGCTCCCCCCCTCGGCAGACATCCTTGGGAAGGCGCGCGTCGAAACCCGAGGTGAGGCCCCCAGCATCCTCGACCCAGGAGCGGGCGCCCGAGACGGTGTTCTTGACGGAGGCGGGCGCCAGCCCGCGGAGGAAGAGGGCCGCCGTGAAGGCGGCAACGTCGAAGGGCGTGGGCGCGAGGGGGGCCACGCCTCGGGCCACCGCGAAGGTGACGAACTCCTCGGCCTGGCGACGACGGTTCCTCCAGGTCGCCGGGGCGAGGGAGGCGGCACGGAAGCGGGAGACGGCAGCAACTTCCTCGGGCAAGAAACCTAGAGGCCGGGGAAGAAGGGGAAAGCGTCATGGGTGATGGTAACGGGGAGCAGCCCGAGGCGGGCCACCTCGTCGCGGGCCGTCGCCTCCCATGGGCCCGGGAGGTGGGCGCGGCTGAGGGCGTCCGCGAGGAGGAGGTCAGCGCCGGGCTTGTGGGTGATATGTAGAGTGAAGGAGCCCGTGGCCGCTATCAGCCACAGCTCCCGGGCGCAGGTCCCGAGGGTGACGTCTCGGGCGCGGCCGGATTCGAGGGCAAGGGCGGAAGCCATGTTATCGGTATTAATGATGACCGTCGCCCCCGCGACGTCGTCCGGGAGCAGGGCGCGCAGGGCGACGACGAGGTTGATCGCCTCGAGCTCGTGGATGCTGTTAAATCGTGACTGGAAGGCTTTAGAGTACCCTCGGGCATAGTAGTGAGATTGGGAGAACGCCCCGCCCCCGGTGAGGCAGGAGTCGCACTCTATCACCCAGCGGCGACCCTCCGGGGCGCGGAGTAGGTGCAGGCCGTTCGAGATGCGGCCGTAGGCGGCGAACCACCTCAGGTCCCGGAGGGCGTCGTCGGCGAGGGTGATGGTGGGCGCCCCGAAACAGCTGCGCAGCGCCCCGAGGAGCCGGGCCATGAACTTCCGGCCGGGGAGCACGCAGCTGCTCACATGGTTGAGGCGCCCCAGGAGACTCTGGAGCTCCTGCTTCCCGAGGGTGGGCCGGGCGACGCGGGCCTCGCAGTCGTCGACGAGGGCCTGGATCTTGCCGGGGGCGACCCGGATGGTCATCGCCTCGGTGTCGAGGGCGAACCCGAGCCATTGAAGGCGGACAGCCGGGGGATGACACTTTCCGGGTGCCACGTCGAGGCCGAGGGCTGTAGTGAGGGCCATGAAGGCGTCAAATGCTTTGCAGGCCCTCAGGTAGGAGCCCTCGCACCCGATAAAATCGTCGACGTAGACGAGGGCGTGGTAGCCCTCGCGCCGGAGGATCCAGGCCACCGCCGAGGTGACGCGGACACAGGCCGCGCCCGAGGAGCGGCAGCCGAAGGGGAGGGCGAGGTCGATGTAGGTGGCTCCGTTAAGGGATATCCCGAACAGGGGGCAGGAGAGGGGGTCGGCCCGGAGCTGGCGGTAGGCCCGGGAGATGTCCGCCGACCAGACGTAGGCCCCTACGCCCTCGGATACGAGGCGGCGGCCCACGTCGGCGACGGACGGGAGGGTATATGCGTGGGGTTCCCCGAGGTATTCCCGGCGGGGGATGCCGGAGTTGACGCTGGCACCTCGGGGGTAGGAGAGGTCCACGATGACCCGCCTCTTACCGGGGTCGGACTTGGGGCGGGTCATCATGGGCGAAACCTGGGTCCAGGGGGAGAAGGGGGGGACGTGGAAAGGGCCGATGAGGGCGCCGAGGGCGAGCTCGGACTCGATAAAGGTCTGGATGTGGGAGAGAAATTCCCGAGGCTCGCGGTGGTTGGTGAAGGTGGGGCGGGGGATGCTCGGGGCAGAGTAGTTCGAGGGAAAACCGAACTCGAGGAGGTCCAGGACGGCTTGGTCAGGGTAATCTTGGAGGCGGGAGCGCCAGGCCTGGATGTGGAGGCCTGAGGGGAGGGGAATGCGGGCGGCCAAAAAATTAGGGAGGCCCGCTTCCCGGAGGGTGGTGTAGGTATGGCGGATGTGAGGGTAGCGGTCCCACGCCTCGCCAGAGGTGTGGGGCCAGGCGGCCAGGATGGTGGGGCGGTACTGGGAGGGGGTGGGGCCGCAAGAGGGGGCTGCGGGGAGGGTGTCCTGGAGGTCGGGGTCGAGGACGTCAATGGTGGGCTCGTCTAGGGAGGCGGCGGGGGGGTTGGTCTGGGGGCGGGGGGAGGGGGAGGAGGTGCGGCGGGGGCGGGCTAAGGGGGCGGCAAAGGCGTGGGGGGTGGGGGGGTGGTCGGGGTCGGGGGGGGCGGGAGGCGGGGCGGGAGGGCGGGGGAGAGGGTCGGGGGGGTCGGGCGGGGGGTCAGGGGGCGGGCAGAGGAAAGCAGTGTCGCCAGGGTCAAGGTAGTCTTCAGGGTCGGGGTTGATGGGCGACTGAGGCCGGTAGGCGGTGGAAGCCTTGATGAGCGGGCGCTGGGGCCCGAGGTGGCCGGGTGGTGCGGCCGTGTCGAGGCGGCGGTCAGGCCGCGCCTCGGGCGTGGGGGCAGTGCGGGGGGCACTGTCGGTAGGGCTGGTATCGGGGCGGCTGGAGCAGGGTCGGGGGGCGGCTTCGTGGTAGGTGGGCCGGTTATAGACCTCCGGGCCGGGCTGGAGGTGCCGGCTCTTTAAAAATCCGGGGAGGGCGTGGGGGCAGCTGCGCGCGCACGCTTGGCCAGGCATGCGTCCTCACTATGGACGGTCAGTAACTTCCGCACATTCGCGCAGTAGGCGCAGGCATGGCGCAGCTTGGCGCCCCCTTGGCCGTGAACCTCCCCCGGGGCAGCGTGGGTGCATGAGGTCGGGTCCCGGTTCCATGCGTGACAGAGCGCCCCGTGGGTCTCCCTGGAGTAGGGCACGCGAGTATCGGTGTGGGCGCGGGGCTGGGGGCGGGGCTTGGTGGTGTCGAGGGGCCTTGGCTGGGTGGGGGCGGGCTGGGCTGGCATGGCTAAGCAATCGAGCCTGAGTAGGTTTATCGCGACTAGGTCGTGCCAGCCGTTAGGGAGGGTACCGTCCGCGATCGCAGAAAACACAGTCTCTGAATAGCGGCGGACTGTGGTCCAGGGGTAAATAAGGTTGTCCCGGCAGACTCCAATGAGGTGCTGGTGCAGTCCGGGGGCGGAGTGGGCGGGGAAGTCCGGGTGGTCGAGGAGATGCAGGAGGGCGAGCGTGTACTCATCTTTCGTCGCCTCTCCTCGCTTCACCGGCTTCCTCTCCGCCCCTCGCTGGACCAGATCCGAGGGGAAAAGGTAGTCGGCCGGTATACCTTGTCTCCTGGTGGAATGACGAGCCTCGGCAGACGCCAGTATCTCTCGGACGGCGTCGGCCGCCGAGGCGGGGCTGTGGCGGGAGACGTCCTCTTGGTAGGCCTGGGACGCGTAGGCAGGCGCTTGGGAGGGCTGGTGTCGATATCTCAGGTACTCCGTCGACTGGGGGGCTGGCAGGCCCCCGTGGGGCGGCGGCGGTGGTCGGGCGGTGGCGCGCGCCCGAGGTGTCGGCTGGGAATGCTGTGGCGCCGCCGGCAGCGGCTGGTTTGAGGCGGGAGGCGCCTCACCGGACGTGAGGGCGTCGATCCGGGCGTGGATCTCTGCGGTAGCCTGGCGGGCCTCGGCGGCTGCGTCGGCGGCTGCCCTCCGGTTCTCCGTCTGCATTTTCTGCATCGCCTCCATGAGGGCAGACATCTCCGTGCCCGAGGCGTGGCCCGAGGGTGGTGCGGGAGATGCCGGAACGGAGGCTGGTGAGTCCTCCCTTGGTGGTGTAGGTGACGGCCCCGGCGTGCGGGGGGCAGCCCGGGAGCTCTTGCGGCCGCGACCCTTTCCTTGAGGCATGGTGCGTAGAGGAGTGATCCGAGGTGGTGAGAATCCAAATAGAAGAAATGCTGACAGGGAGACGGCAGGGAGCAGAGTGAGGAGGAAAGCTGGCGGGCGGCCTTATAAGGGGGGAAGGGAGGCGGCAGCAGGTGAGGTGCGAATGCTAGCGGCCCGGGGGAGGGTGCGGGGTGGCGAGCAGCGGGGGTCGGGTGAGGTGTGGGCGCGTGAACAAAGGACGGGCGGGGGGAGGTGGCAGTGAGTGAGCGATCTCGGCCGAGGTGTGGAGGTGGCGCGACACGCGGGGCGGGGGAGGGTCTCCTTCTTTCCTCGCATCAAACGTAATGCTACGCATTACGACCAACTGAGCACTTACAATCAGTCTGTGTTCTTTACTTGTATACATGTTTTCATCGGGGCTTGTTAGCCTTCTATATCAGCACCAGATAGATAACACATTCAATAGAATACTCCCCTTAAATCGGGAGGTAATGGGTTCAATCTCCGGTTGAGTCAAGCCAAAGACTTGCAAAGTGAATACTTGTCGATACCTTGCTTAGTGGTGGGAATTACTACGACTGATTTGCTCACTGAACAGGCTAATGTAGGGTATCTTGTCATGCTGCCATCGGCGTAGCATCCCAGTGGGGCAGCACTATAGAGTCGGTACCAATCCTGAGATCACCTTAGATGTCATTGAGTCTTAGCCCCCAACAAAAATACACCCCCCCCCCCAAACCACCCCAAACTATATAATCCATCTAGGATCTGATAATAACACATATCTTTCTATGGTCTGTGAATTGTTAGTTGGACACATCCTCATGGTCAGTTCATCCGCCATCTTGGATGTGGATCTATGTAACTGAAGCGGACAGGGGTGCGGTCCAACTGGCATTAAGACCTGCTCTCTGATCGGTCAGCTTGCTAGTCACGTGCCACCCGCTGATAAGTGCCGGGCCCTCATTGGTCGAATTTCCACCCTCAACTCACCCGGCGTCCGGTTTGGGTCACGTGTTTTGGGTCCCGGGCTGGTGTCAGGGCGAGGTTAAGGGTGGGGGTCGGGGTGGAGCTCCTATTCCTAATGGTAGATAGGCTAGACCAGACGGGATGGCTGAATGAGTTGAGCGTCCGTCTCCTGTTTTGGGAGATCGGGGGATCCGAACCCATTGGATTGTGGGTTCGAAAACTGGTCGAGTCAAATCAATTACTTAAAAATTGATACTTGTCACTTCCTAGTGAGGTGCTCAGCATTATTAGGAGAGGGCAAGGACTGGTGTGCTCAGTGTCAGGATAGTGAGACTGAGTGGGTTATCAGGTCATGGTGTTGGTGGTCTGGTCTCCCAGTGGGGCAGCACTATAAAGTCACCATGAGTGTGCACTGTTACAAGTCGGTACCCATCCCAATATGACCTTAGATGTTGCTAGGACGTAAAACAACAACAAACAAACAACAAACAAGGTGAAGTTTCCTTGGTCACCATTGCAATATGACTATGAAACAGGCAAACGGGAAAGACTACAGTTGTTAAGCAGTTATTGCCTGATGTGGGCATTGAGCACTGAGGGACGCTGAAGTGAATGCTTTCCAAGATGACCAAGGAACTTAGCTCCTAAGTTTTAGACGAAGAACCGTGGATATTAAATTATGTCACTTTCTAATCCATAGCAATTTGAGTCGTTAAACTATAAAATTATAATGAATTTGAACGATCGGCAAAATCCCAATGTTCAATGTTCGAAACAAAACACTCATCTAGATTTGAACTGACACATCCAACTTAGATACCAGTGCACTTATTAAAGTTGCACAGTCCGATGGATTTGAGTAACTGTTAATTTTCTGAGATAAATATATTAACTTGATTGCTATGCTCTACTTTACTTTAGCTTAAACTAACAATAACATGTATTTGAAATGGCTAACCTTAAGAGATATTTGAAGTGTAAACATGTAAAATTAGTGTTGGCAAGCATGCTAAAACTCTACCAGTCACCATAGGCTTCTGCAGTAACATGTTCTATTAAATTGACTCGGCATTCCATTCGATTTGGAAAGAAATGCTTCATAAGTGCATCAGTATCTAAATTAGATATGTGGAATCAAATCTAGATAGTTATTTTGGTTTTGAAAATCTGATGCTTCATCGGACTATGCAGCTTTAAGTGTTTGTTGCTGCCTAGAAGGGAATGCTGAATCAATGTAATAGAACCAGTTACTGCTGAAACCTATGGGGTTAGAATTTTGAAAAGCATGCCACAATAAATAAGGGCTTTCAAAGTGAGCCGATGCACACCACCAGCTTCGTCTACATGCTCACCTACACAACACAAACTATGCATGCACCTTCTACTTTTTCATAACAGTTAAGTTAAAGCTGCATAGTTCGATGAAATATCAAATTTTCAAATCCAAACCAATTATCTAGATTTTATTTTACATATTTAACTTAGATACTGATGCACTTATTAAGCATTTGTTTCTGCATAGAAGGCAATACTGAGTCAATTTAACAGAACCTGTTGCTGCAGAAGTATATGGTGTCAGAGTTTTAGCAAGCTTGCCAAAACTAATTTTCCATGTTTGCACTCAAAATATCTCAAAAGTTTACCATTTAAATTAAAAGTAACTTTGAACTAATGCAAAGTAGATACTAGTGATCGATGTAATATATTTATCTTAGACAAAATACAGAAATTCAAAACCATCGGACTATGCAACGTTAAGTTAAGTTAAGAGGAAAATACCTGAATAGAGTGGTTCCAGATTCTGCTGATAGATGTCACTAGCTTAAGTGGCGGTGTGCACCCCGTCAGTTAAGCTAGTGACATCTATCGGCAGAAGCCGGAAACCCATCTATTCTGGTAGTTTCCCCTTAACTGGGGGGTATTGCAACTCGTATCTCACAACATTTTGAAAGCACTGTCAATTTAGCATGTTTACACTTCAAATATCTCCTAAGTTATGCCAGGTACACACCTACCGTTTTTCCGCACCCACCTACCGTATTCGATCAAAAATTGCCCAAAAGTCTTGAGGTGTGCACTCCCCTAGCACACCTACCGATTGCGATTCGCGACTTAAAACTCAATTTTAGGGCTAAAAGTGCCTCCTTGCGATTGTGATTCGCGATTCGAAAAATGAATCGGCCGTTTTCAGTTTTAAGCGGGTCGGGTCGGGTCGCGAGTTTTAGTGCACGAGTCGTAAACGGTAGGTGTGTACCTAGCATTAGTCATTTTAAATCAAAGTTACTGGAAACTAAAGTAAGGTTGATTATAATGATTAAAGCTGCATAGGCCGATGAAACGTCACATTTTTTAAACCATAGCAATTATCAACATTTGATTCTACATATCTAACTTAGATATTATTGCAATTATTAAGCATTTGTTGCCACACAGAAGTGAATACTGAGACAATTTATGAGAACCTGTTACTGCGGGAATTTATGCTGTCAGAGTTTTGGCGTGCTTGCCAAAATTAATTTGTCATGTTTACACTTCAAATATCTCCAAACTTAGCTATTTAAAATAAAAGTTACTTCAATCTAAAGTAAGGTAGATTGTAACAATCAATTTAATATATTTAGCTCAGAAAAATGACAGAAACCCCAAACCTTCGGACTATGCAACTTTAAATCAATATATTTATTTCAGAAAATGAGAGAAGCTCAAAGCCATCGGACTTTGCAGGAACCTTGGGCAGTAGGCAGTGGTTCAGTAAAACGCCACTGGATCCCTTCATGCAGACCACTGGATACATGGGCGATCAGGCGCGCCCCCTATCGCCGACCACGTGACCGCAGATCACCCCGCGTACTGGCTGACCGCCCAACCACCGTCTGTTCAATCAGGTGGGCAGTTCGCATTGCTCGGTGTCCACACTGAGCAATCAAACACTGCGCTACATATATACAGTAAACTCTCTCTAAATCAACCCACCCTGGGAACAACTTTAAATGGCCCAATTAGGGAGGTGGGAGGTTTATGGAGTGTTTTGTTTTATCGTTACAATGGTATTGTATGGGCGATCGTTTGGGACCCAAATAAAGCAATCGATATAGGGGAGTGGTCGAACTGCGGAGGTGGTCAGTTAGAGAGGTTATACTGTATACTTTAATTAATTATGATTTATAATCTAAAGTTGCATAGTGCTCTGGTTTTGAGCTTCTGTCTTTTTTTCTGAAATAAATATATAACATTGATCTTTATAATCTATCTTACTGTGACAGTGCACACTCATGGCAACTTGATAGTGCTGCCCCACTGGGAAATCGGGCTGCCGGCACCATGACCCAATATCCCACACCGTCACATTATCCTGATACTGTGCTAACCAGTCCATGTCCTATCCTAATAATGCCAAGCTCCATGCTAGGAAGCGACAAGTATCAATTTGATAAGTTTGACTCAACCGGGGACCGAACTCCCGATCAGGAGCGACCAGAGACCTGTGGATAAGTAAAGTGAATATTCACGTGAATGTTCACCGAGGCTGGCACTAGGAAGACTGGCCTGTCCGAAGCATGATTGCGGGTAGAGAAGGATTACATATTCGACCGGTGAATTGTGAACACCAATGAAGGAGATGTTGGTGGGTGGAGGGTGGGTGGGTGAAGAAGGAGGTGTAGCTTGGCCGGCTGCCTAGAGGAGAGCGCCCTCTAGGGGCGTGTCCAGGAGGGAGGAAGGGAGCTGTGACTGGCTGTTCTGTGATTGACAAGCAACGCCGGCCAATGAGGAGTGGGGTGGGGGGGGGGGGCTGTTAGTGGCATGCAGCCCCCCCTCCCACCTACTGGAGACGGGGTGTGTGTGTGAGAGCGTGATGCTCTGCTGTTTCCTCCGGCTCTAGGACTTAGAATTTAGAACTTAGAACTTAGAAGGGCCCTGAAGGAGAGTTATACATTTATTCGCCTCATTTCACTCAATATATGGAATATATACATATATAACATATTTATAAAATACTGGTGATATATGTATGATATTGATATTTTTATTATATATTTATAATATATTATTATATATTTATGATATTGATATATTTATAATATAGGTTAATACATTTATTATATATTTATACTTATAATATATTGATTATATATATATTATGTATGTATGATATGCTTACGATATATTTAAGATATATTATGATATATTTATCCTATATTTACGATATACTATGATATATCTATCATATATTTACGATATATTATAAGATATTTATAATATATTTAAGATATATTATGAGATATATTATGAGATATTTATATATTTATCATATATTTATCATATAATTACGATATGTTATACGTGATATATTATGCTATAATATGCTATATTTATAATATAAATAGCAATATATTTACTATTTGTAACATAATATATCTAACTTTATGCATCTATTTTCCGATAAGAAGTTTTAAGACCAGAAGGCCCTCTGCGATGACCATTGCGTGATGTAATCTCAAAAGGCTCCATCCACTGTGATTGGTAGATCTGTATTCAGTGCTTCCGCTGGTACCAACCTGCTGCTTGGCAACAATTATTCAGTCCCAGGTGGGTCGGCAGAGAGAGAAGAAACATAAAACGATGAGGGCTAAACAACTTCAAACCATCTGAGAAGAGGGATTCCTGGATTGAAATCTGCGCCCAGAGGGCCAGGCTTTATAGTGTTCACTCGATATGAACCGTTGGTAAAGTGGTCCCAGAGGGAGGTCTCTTGGTCGGCGTGTGTGTGTGTGGGGGGTGGGGGGGGGGGTGCACGCCGTGTTCTTTATGGTGCACGCCGTGTTCTTTATGGCAACAAGTCACACACTCCCCTACACATGGGACTCCATGGCTATAGACCATTCCGCACTAGTTGGTCCAGGGGTAATGATGTAAAGGAAATTTGAAAGATACACCTACATAGAAAGTGGGACATTTTGTGTGTCGGGAGGGGGCGGGGAGGCTGCCCTTATTGCACATATTGAACTAATGTTTCAGTCAGGATTTAATTTAGATATCACTGTAGATCAATAAGGGTTGATGACTAGCTTGTTTTTCTTTATGCACTTCGTTGTTGCCACTGATATCAGAGTAATGATTGGTGGTGGAAATCCTCTATTTATAGGAGGTTATAACAATGAGATCTATACCGCTTCAAAAATTAGAATACGTCCTTAGCATATCCGGTATGTACGGGGTGGACAATAATTAGATATTGTATGTGTAAGACATACTGGAAATCTCACATGGAAGTGGTAATGTGTGACGTAGGCAACTACAATAAAACCGCTCTAACCATTCTCTGTGGCGGAGTGGTTAGACTGTCTGACTTTTTTCTAGGTCAGACTCCTAATCTGAGGGTCGGCGGTTCGATTCCCCATGCCCCCAGCTCTGCCAATTTGGATTTCCACTGCTGTGTATAACTTACAGCGTCATCAAAGGCCGGTTGCTCTCATACCATGTCTATGTGGTGTGGGAGGTTAAAAAATCCCTTGGGCTGGTAACAGTGTAGGCTCGGGCTTTCTATCGACCAGCAGTGGAGTGGGAAAGACCAGTCGTCTGTGACTGGGATTTCCCCTGCTTGGGACAACTAATGTACAAAAAAAACAAAAAAAACAAGAGACAAATAAGTGTTCACACTTCCTGTCTACTATATCGCTATATCGACCACATCCACAGATCGACCACTCCCCTATATCGATCACTTGATTTGGGTTCCAACAATACTATTGAAACCATATTCTAACTCTATAAACCAACCACCTCCCTAAATGGACCACTTAAAGTGGATCCCAAGGTGGGTCGATTTAGAGAGGTTTTACTGTATATTCCTTTTAAAGTTGCATAGTGTAATGGTTTTGAATGTTTGTAATTTTCCTGAGATAAATTATATTAGATCGATCACTAGTAATCTACTTTACATTAGTTTAAAGTTACTTTTATTTTAAATGGTAAACCTTTGAGATATTTGTAGTGCAAACATGGAAAATTAGTTTTGGCAAGCATGCCAAAACTCTGACACCATAGACTTCTGCAGTAACAGGTTCTCTTAAATTGACTCAGTATTGCCTTCTATGCAGAAAGAAATGTTTAATAAGTGCATCAGTAGCCTTTCTAAGTTACATATCTAAAATCAAATCTTGATAATTGTTTTGGTTTTGAAGATTTGATATTTCATTGGAGTATGCAGCTTTAAGTTACAGCAATTTCAGAAATATTACAAAATTATGAAAAATGCAGGTTCCCCCCCCCCTCCCCCCGCCCAAATCTAGTAAAAATAGGTAATTTAAAACCAAAGGTAATGTTATGGTCAACTGATGAACACTAGATTTAGATGAGACCCAAGTGGTGGTGGCATCCCAAAGAAAAATTGCCAACATGACACTCTGGATAGAAGATTTCCACCACTCACCTGCCCTCTGGTGGCAGTGGCAAGAATTAATGTGCGTTGTATCTCACTCTGAAGCATGCTCCGTGGAATCGGACTCATAGAGGATTTGAACCCCCAACCTGCAGTCTGATAATAGTGGGGCAAGAACTAATGTTGAGGGTAGCATTTCACTGTGCAACATTCTCAACCAAAAAGATCTTGTACCTGATAAAAAAAAACACCAAAAAAACAATTCCTTCCGATATATAGATTAACGTTTTACACAATGGCCAATTAGCAGGATCTCCGAGAAAATGCGTCAACATTCATTAAAAGCCGACCTCATATGACCTTGGATGTTTGCAGGACGTAAAACCCCAACAAACATCAAACAGCGTCATTGAAAGCGATTCGATCTTGGCCCCTTACTGGAGACTCGATCACCACAGCAGTGTGGCAGTCCGAGAGTCATTTGGAGAGGCTTATTACTATGGCTGTAGTACTAGCTCCAACTGTCTTGCAATGATCTATAATCTCAAAGCCACCTGTAGATTTCATGTTGAGAGGCAATCAGAGACAAATTCCACTCCCCCGGCCGGGCCAAGGCTAGACGCGCCCGGGAGTACTCAAATGGAGTCCACGTTCATTTGCATATATTCGACACAGCCTATTACACCTTAATAGTTAACTGCTGTTTTCCCCTTCTCTCTCTCTCTCTCTCTCTCTCTCTCTTTCCAATTCTGACATTTAGCCTTCATGTGCAAGAGAGTACAGCCAGAAAATGTGACATTACAAATCACCAAGTAACAATTAAAAAAACACTGCAGCAGCTAGCTGAAAAATGTGATTTCACATGAAGTGGATTGGTGTATGTGGGTCACGCGACGACGTGTGGGTCACGTGACGACGTGTGGGTCACGTGCCGATGTGTGGGTCATGTGACGTGTGGGTCACGTGAAAGGTGGGTCACGTGCTTGGCCTGATAAAGTAATAGTCTTACGTCCTGGCAACATCTAAGGTCATATCAAGACGGGTAGCTGCTTGTGACAATGTGCACTCATGGTGACTTTATAGTTCTGCCCCTCTGGGAGATTAGGCTGTCAGCACCATGACCAGATATCCCACTCAGTCACATTATCCCGACACTGAGCCAACCAGTCCTTGCCCTATCCTAATAATGCCGAGCACCTGGCTAGGAAGCGGCAAGCATAATTTGTTATGTCATCGGTGTGACTCGATCAGGGTTTGAATCCGAGGGTTCGAATCCCATGATCTACCAAAACGGGAGATGGACGCTCAACTCAGTCGGCTATCCCGTCTGGCCCTGCATGGGCAGGTGAAGTGAGTCATTTAAGTTAGCAGCACTTAAGGCGATTTTACCACGCGAGTCAAATGGGTTGCCTTGTGAGTTAATTGAATGAGTTGAGCGCCCACTTTTGTGGGTTTTTTGGTGTTACTTTATTAAGCAGAGACAATTTCAATCACACCAATTAGTCTTTCTCATGCCAGTGCTCCTTCCCCTATCCTAGTAATGCTGATGTCAGGCTAGGTACCAACACGTATACATTTTTAAGTCATTGGTTTGACTTGGCTAAGGTTCAAGCCTAGGTTCGAACCCCAGGACTTACTAAAATGGGAGGCGGACGCTCAACTGATTTGGCTATCCTCTCCGGGATCCATGGGATTCAAATCCATGAGGTTCAAATGATTTAACTTTGATACTTGTTGTTACTTAACCAGGTAAAGCATAATCACTATCTCGCATAATGCATTGTATGATATCTCGTGATGTGCTATCCATTCTCACCTTAATACTAATAAATAAATTAACCAAGTAAGCTAAGTCCGATAACGTTATTCCCGCGTGGAAAGAAATCCTACACACTACTACCATGCGTCAATGGAATCTCAGCTGTATTGTTCATTTTGCAGCATGCATTAATGGAATCTCAGCTTTATTGACCCCGTTGCACCATGAGTCAATTCAATAGAATCTCAGCTTTATTGACCCTGTTGTACCACATGCCAATGGAATCTCAGCTTTATTGTTTATTTTGCGCTGTGCCTCAATGAAATCTCAGCTTTATTGAACCTTTAGCACCATGCATCAATGGTATCTCAGCTTTATTGACCCCATTTCACCATGAGTCAATGAAATCTCAGCTTAATTGACCCCGTGCACCATGCATCAATGGAATCTCAGCTTTATTGACCCCGTTGCACCACGTGTCAATGGAATCTGGGCTTTACAGTTCCTGTTGGCGATCAATCTGCGAATATGCTGCATGCTTACGGCTCATTTATCTGCAGCTTTTCTCACCCGAAAAGGGCAATGGAAAATGTGAGGGTGGAATACCAACCAGTCTCATAAAATACACGTAATGTGCACGGCAGTTCGTCATTCCACAGACATCATCAGGACAAGGTTGGATGTGTGCGGGGTGTAATGCTCTTCACAAAGGATTGCTCTTGTCTTATATGTACCTCATTATAAATATGTTTGTATCTATAATATATATCATATATATACACATAAATGACCTCACTGTTATCCTATGTATCTCATTATCACTATAATATATATATATATAGAGCCCTCCCCCGCTTAAGTATAAGCGGGGAACCCAAACGCGGGTGAGCTTATCAGGATCAGAGGCCCCCCCCCCCCCCCCCCCCCGCCATGAAGAGTTCAGGCGCAAAACCCCTTAAACGCCGATCCAAAAATTGATATAAACATTGGAATCAAACCCTCAAAAACTTTATTTTATTTCATTTCTGCTTTTTTTGTTCATAGCTCCATAATCATGTAAAACATATAAGAAAAGTGAAATTAGTTGGAATTAAAATTATTTTCAGATACAAATCTTGTATTTAAGCTGCATTTATTGATTGTCGTTTACGGGGGTTTTGCGCCTGAACTCTTCATATATATACAAATGACCTTACTGTTATCGTATGTACCTTATATATACATACACAAATATTTATTGTGATCATGAGGGACATAACAATATTAAGATCCCAATAAGGTCATGTGTGTATATGTATATATATATACATACATACATACATACGTACATACATACACACACATACATACATACACACATACATACATACATACACATGACTTTACTGTGATCTTATGTCCCTCATGATTTATGGTGATCATGAGGAACATAAGATCACAGTAACATCATGTGTGTGTATGTATATATGTATATATATATATAATAAGATCACTATAACTATTTTGATATATATATATGATATTGACTATAGTATGATATATATATATATATATAGATATATATCGGTCGTGATGACCGAATCGGTAGAGTGCAAGCTTCCCATGCGGAAGGTCGGGAGATCGAATCCGAGTCGAGTCAAACCCAAGACTTACACAATTGATGCTTGTCACTTCCTAGCCTGGTGCTCGGCATCAACAAAATTGACTTCATATTCCCTTCTATACATCAACAAATGCTGAATAAGTGCACCAATACCTAATGTGAGATTAAATCTATGAAAAAAGACAGATATTAAAAACCATCGGACTGTGCAACTTTAATATTGGGCCTCAAGAGTGCCTGGATTTGTGGCCAGGCAATGCGAGATGTTGTAGATATCCTGATACCGTCTTATAAGTTATATTATAATGTATCAAATCAGTAGCAAAAAAGAAATGAAGAACAGATCTCATTGCAAATTTATGTCATCGGGATATCAGAAAGCCTGGAGGCATGGTGCTCCGTCTGTTCAGTGTCCTATATCTTTAAGAAGGCAGTGGGGTGCACATCATATTGTGAAACCCACAGGTGGAAACGGGCACAATTATAACTCACAACTACCACTTACAGGGATGAAAGATCTACGCGATTTCATGGATTTCGTGGATTTTTCCTATAGGCCCCTACTGCAATCCCGAAGCACGATCAACGTATATGCCCTACTAATATGTTGTGCAATACGTTGTTTTACACTGCCGCACCATCAGCGTATACTAATATGTGGTGCAGATGCCACAGCACTATTAGCGTATACTAATGATATGTGCTTCAAATGGCGCAGCACTATCAGCGTATACCAATATGTATAAAACCCGACTTGCGGGAATTTTCCGCGATTCCCTGACAATGCTAAACCTATGGGAGGATATCAGCATTTCCACTTTTTTTTCCCAGAGACCACTTTCATCCCTGCACTTAGGTGAGTGTCAGTACCAAGCAGACACCAATCTAATAATCTATTGAACAGATTGAGAACTCTACCATTTAAAACACCCCAATATTGATGATTATCAAATTAATAAAATGCTTATGATAATCAAACCCCAGCATTAAACAGAACACAGTAAATCCTCTCTAACCGACCACCTCCGCAAATCGCCCACTCCCTATATTGAGATCTTTATTTGGGTCCCAAATGATCGCCCATACAATACCATTTTGTAACGATAAAAAAAACCTCTCTAAACGGACCACCTCCGTAAATGGACCATTTAGAGTTGGTCTCATGGTCGGTCTATTTAGAGAGGTTTTACTGTATATATAATAACATTAAGTACATAATCTTTTAATATATTTTAAAGTAAAACAAAACCTGAAAAGGATACATTCTGTGAAAGGTACTATATATAATACTGCCATGGGTGCGTTCTGTTATCAGTCCGTGCATGTCCTGAATTGACCTTAGATATCGCAAGGGCTTAAAACCCCCAAAACCAAGCCAGGCTAGAAAGGGCTCGATATGCCGCCGTCTCCGGTATACCAGAGATGTACAGCCTGTCTGATGTGTGTTACAAGTCCATCCTTGAGCATCCACTCAGCTCAATGGTGTTCTCTGTGGCGGAGTCATTAGAGTGTCTGACTTTTTTCTAGGTCGGACTCCTAATCTGAAGGTTGGTAGTTCGATTCACCATGGCATCACGTCAGCCAATTTGAATTTCCACCGCTGTGTATAACTTCCAGAGTCATCAAAGACCAGTTGCTTTCATACCATGTCTATTTGATGTTGGAGGTTAAAAATCCCTTGGGTCGGTAAAAGCATAGGCTCGGGCTTTCTATCAACAAACTGTCTAATGGTGAAAACAAGTCTATTCAGACTTATCCATGATAGGCAGTATACATCTTCAAGAAAGAAAGAAAAGTCCCTGTCTAAATGGCTCTGTCGCCTGCTACTGAGCAGTTGTAGTCTAAACGCTGCCAGCCATCACATGACTTATGGCTTCTTCACCTTCATGTAAAGAGCTATTATTTCTCGTTCACTGGTGGGTTTTTTTCTGCACCTATCTCATTTCCCCGTCTCCCCAACTAGGACCATCAACACTAGGCTGCTTATAAAAAAAACTACAAGTCCATTCAGGGGTGACAGTCTTTGGTCGGTTTCTGGATTTGTGCATGTGTGTTGGGGGTGGGGGCGGGGGCATTCTGATCAGTTTTCTGAAGGGTTTAATTAAATCCGAGGATAATAATTACTTGGGCAGGTAGGGGGGAAGGGATCAAGGTAGGGTTGGGGGTCGTCACAAAGTTTGTTTGTTGTTTTTTTACATCCTAGCAACATCTAAGGTCATATTAGGACGGGCGTCACAAAGTAGATATAGTCGGTGTAGTGACCTGAATTGACCTCTCAGACAATCGCTTGAATAAGCCACATATACAACTTACAAGTAGACCATGGTCTGATATCTCACCCAGTCACACTATCCATTCAGGCAGTCCTTGCCTTATGTTGTGTGATGCTGAGTACCAGGCGAATTAGTGACACATATTAATTTCGTTAGGTCTTTTGGTTTGACCCTGCCGAGGTTTAATCCCACGACCTGCGTGATGGGAAGCAGACGACACACCCTCTCAGCCATCCCGTCCAGTGCTTTTATGGACAAATTATATATGTGTATATTTTCCGAGCGCTTGTAATGGCATGTATTCATTTTGCTTGTCTTAGTTACCAATACCATTGTTGTCTTAGTTACCAATACCATTGTTGTCTTAGTTACCAATACCATTGTTGTCTTAGTTACCAATACCATTGTTGCATTCTCGCTAGGAAATGTGCATTAGAATTAAAGAAATCATAATCTTGATGACTTTGTTCTATTTCAATTAAAGGTGCACGGTCCGATGGTTTTCAGTATCAGCCATTTTCTCAGACAAACGCATCAGGTTGATCATTATAATCTACTTTGCTTCAGTTTGAAGTAAGTTTTATTTTAAATGGTTAACCTTTTTGGAGATCTTTGAAATGAAAACATACCACATTAATATTGGCAAGCACATCACAATCCTGACACCAGAGGCTTCAGCACTAATGGTTTCTATGTAATTGGCTTAGTGTTCCTTTTATACATGGAACACATGATTAATAAGTGCACCAGTATCAAAGTTGGATATGTAGGATCAAATCTAGGTCAATGCTTTGGTTATTAAAACTTGTGACTCTTTCATCGGACTGTGCAGCTTTAAGAAGAGAAACAAAGACCCTGTACCAGTACATTTATTATCATTATTACTACTACTATGACTATTACTAGTACTATAATATTAATATAACTATTACTATTGTAGTATATGAGGCTCTCAGGCCTCTATCAAACTAAAGCTAAGATTCCATATATGCGGTATGCGAATGCGAATGCAGCAACAAATGGAGAAGCATGTAAATGTACAGTAGTGCTTCCATATGTCCGAATGCGATTGTGATTGCGAATGCGAATGCGAATGCGAATGTGAATGCAGCAAATGGTCGACCCTTGGACCAATCAGTGCGAATGTGAATACGAATGCTGCCCCATTTGCCATAGGAAACAACAGGACCATTGAGTTTCATTCACAAATTTCCAGAAAGAAAGACCAAAAATCGCATCGGTATCTATGCTGCATGCCGCATTCGCATGCCGCATACCACATACCGCATATATGGAATCTTAGCTTAAGGCAGTTAATACAGGTCTGATGTCTGCACATTCCAGATATGAGTTATCTATCGTCGCAGTAGGGAATTCACTTGCAGCATTTCCCCTGTGGACTCAGTATCTCAGTGTTAACCCTAGATAACATAAGACCACATATTTACTTCGTTCATGTATTTCCTCCAACAACCTGCAGTTTGAGGATTCCTCACCCATATGAAGTGACCTGGTCTCTTCCTGAATCTCCACCCTCCTCTCTCCTTTACCCCAGATTCTGGATTTGTATTTAATTCGTAGAAAAAGAACCCCGTGTCGTTCACTTCCTGTGCCATTCACTTATGTGCAGACTAAGAAGGTGTAAAGACCACCCATATATATATATATATATATATATTTATATATATATGAAAGTAGGCAATTTTGTAACAAACTCTCTGCTAAATCAAAAAATGCAACAACCTACTGATGATTAAAATCCAGATGTTTGTTTTCTTTGTTGTTGTTTTACATCCCAGCAAAATCTAAGGTCATATCAGGAAGGTACCGACTTGTGACAGTGCGCACTAATGATGACTTTATAGTGCTTCCCCACTGGGAGACCAGGCCGCCAGCACCATGACCTGATATCCCACTCAGTCACATTATCCTGATACTGAGCCAACCAGTCCTTTCCCTATCCTAATATCAATTTTAAAGTCATTGGTTAGACTCGACTAGGGTTTGAACCCATGAACTCATGGGTTCGGATCAACCGATCTCCCAAAACAGGAGATGGACGCTAAACTCATTCGGCAACTCATTCGACCAACAGTCTGGTATTTAAAATCCAGATTAAAAGTTGAGAGCCCAAAATAGACATGGATCAGTAAAGTTACCCGATTAGATCACAGACCAGACGGGATGGCGATGTGAGTTGACCGTCCGTCTCCTATTTTGAGAAATTGGGGGATCTGAACCCATGTGTTTGTGGTTTCGAGCCCCAGTTGAGTCAAACCAATGACTTAAAAATGTATGCTTGTCACTTCCTAGCCAGGCACTCATCATTATTAGGATAAGGCAAGGTTGGCTCAGTGTCAGGATAATGTGACTGAGTGGGATATCAGGTCATGGTGCTAGTGGCCTGGTCTCCCAGTGGGGTAGCACTATAAAGTCACCATGAGTGTGCACTGTGACAAGTTGGCACCCGTCCGGATATGGCCTTATGATGTAAAACAACAACAATCAAACAACAGATTAGATCACAAAAGTTGAGACCAGAAATAAACTGCAGTCACAACCATTCCCCACCCTCCCAATTCTCCATTTCCTTCCTTTCAAACCAAAAAAAACCCACCAAAGTATACCCAGCATACTGTAACACCTGACTGACCTAATATCGCATATAACCACAAAACTATACTGAACCAAGAAAATGAACAAATATATCCTTCCAAACATTATCTAGACTATCCCAAATCCATTCCTAACTATAATAGCATAAGCATATTACTGTCGTGAAGGGTAATGACAATGGGAAATATGGCACATAGAGCAGGATTCGAACCCACACTTCTTGCTGTTCGGGGAATAGTATGCTAACCATTACACTACCTAAGCCCCCTGATTTTGTTTTTGTTTATCCCAGTTGAAAAAGATCTTTTTTGTTCTCCACTAAGGCACTCATTTTCTACCATGACAAGTAGGGTGAGATGGTCCGATGGTATTAACAATATGAATAATCACATATCATTTGAATTTACAATATATCATTGCTTTGCTGGTGGTGACCAGATGGGATGGCCGAATCACCATGTCCATGATACCTGTGTATGTGGCTCCTTGCCCAAGAGTACTACTGCACTAATGCCTCCAAACAGGCAGAAGATTTCACTCTCACAGAAAAGAGTTTTAACAGCAAAGCTGTTTTGTTTGTTTTGTTTGTTGTTTTACGTCCTAGCAACATCTAAGGTCATATCAGGACGGTTACAGACTTGTGACAGTGCGCACTCATAACAACTTTATAGGGCTGATCCCACTCAGTCACATTATCCTGACACTGAGTGAACCAGTCCTTGCCCTATCCTAATAATGCTGTGCGCCTGGCTAGGAAGCGACAACTATTAATTTTAAAGTCATTGGTTTGACTTGACCAGGGTTCAAACCCACGAAGGTTCGGATCCCCTGATCTCCCAAAACATGAGACGGATGCTCAATTCATTCGGCCATCCTGTCTAGTCACCACCAGCAAAGCAATGATATATTGTCAATTCAAACGATATGCTATTATTCATATTGTTAATACCATCGGACCATCCTTTCCTACCTGTCAAGGTGAGAAAATGAGTGTCTTCGTGGTGAACAACAAAATCGTTTTCAACTGGGATAAACAAAAACTTAATTAAAAAGGTGGGAAGAAGAAATCTCATCTAATGAAATTCACCTCATTTCATGGAATTAATCTTAATTTGTGAAATTCGCATCATCTCATGGAATTAATCTGATTTTGTGGTGGAATTCACCTCAGTTCATGGAATTCACACCACCGAATTTGATAGCGCGCCACCTACATTACCCACCATGCAGCACGCGCCACCCCCACCCTCATCCCCACTCCACCTCCACCCCGCACCCTCAGCCACCACCTCCTCACTCCACCCCTCTGCCTCACCCCTAACTCATGTGGCCTTGACCTTGCTCGCGACCCGCATCCTTGATTCCTGACACCTTTCAACATTTCTCTCCACCATTTTTTCGCTGGTCACTCCTCCAGCTGTAGCTCGCTTATTCTGGGCGATAGGCGGACCTGTAGTCATCTGTCACGTGTATTCTGATTGTGTAGTTCACCTGATGGTCATTGAGTTATTTATTTCTGTGTTAAATGTGTTCATTCTGTTTAATACGTTCTTTTGTCAGCGCCGACACACTGGTTTCCCAGCTATTTCTTTTCAATTCAAGATTATTTACACAGAAAACGGTATATAGAGTATAGATCTATGCATCGATGTGAGCTAACAATATCTGTTAAATAGACAGTTCGAGCATATAGCACAATGGACTCATAACTGCAACTACAAGAGACGATTTCCCCCACCGATCTACTCTCTGAAGGTAATGGCAAGAACCAACTTGTTGGGGAGCAACAGCAGCTCACTAGGCCTATTTCATATGATGTCAGCATAGGTATTTAGGTCAGTGCGCGCGCAACTTGGCTGCAGGACGACACATGGTCACACTTCAAACTCAATGGCTATGAGCAATCTTCCTACAGAAAAAGTGAAATATCTCTAAGACTACACCACCTAGAAGAAACAAACCGCTTGGCACACATACAGAAAACATGTTCAACAAACAGATTATATTAAAGTTATAAGGTTAGGGTTCTGCATTTCTATGAATTTTTAATAAAATTGACGTTTTTCACTGCATGTATTGGCAAACTCAATGGCAGTGTGCCTTGGTTCTGCAGCCAAGGTGCGCGCGCATACACAATGTTTGTAAACATTGAAATAGGTCTATACCGCGTGCTGTACGGCAAAGATCTTATACTAGTTATAGACGATTTCCACCGCAAACCCGCCCTCTGACGGCAGTGACAAGAACCAATATATTAGGCAGCATCTCACTGTACAACATGCTCTACCGAAAAGGTATTGTAGGTATAGACGATTTCCACTGCAAACATGCCCTCTGACGGCAGTGACATGAACCAACATATTAGGCAGCATTTCACTGTACAGCAGACTCTACCGAAAAGGTCTTGCCGGTATAGATGATTTCCACCCCCAACCTGCCCTCTGATGGCAGTACCACGAACCACCTTGTTGCGTAGCACGAACCACCTGCTCTCTAATTGCTGCCGAAGAATTAATGTGGTTGGTAGTAGCTCCCTGTGCAGCAGGTTCTATGGAAAAGGTCTTATAGATGATTTCCAACCCAATCCCTGCCCTCTACCAGCAGTGGAAGAACCATGGAGTTAGGTAGCAGCTCGATGTGTATTATACTCTACAGAAAAGGTGTATTCAAGCTGCATCTCACAAAAAAAGCAGTCCAAAGAGCAACAAAGAAAAAAAAAACCAAAAAACAAAAAGACATTACTGTAATCGATCACTTTTATCATACTCATACCTTCCTTCTACATGGGACCAGACGGGATGGCCGAATGAGTTGAGCGTCCGTCTCCTGTTTTGGGAAATCGGGTAATCCGAACCTATGGGTTTGTGGGTGCGAAACCTGGTCGAGTCAAACCAATGACTTAAAAATTGATACTTATTGCTTCCTAGCCAGGTGCTCGGCATTATTAGGAGAGTGCAAGGACTGGTTAGCTTGGTGTCAGGATAATGTGATGTGAGTGGGATATTAGGTCATGGTGCTGGTGGCCTGGCCTCCCAGTGGGGCAGCGCTATAAAGTCACCATATGTGTGCACTGTCACAAGTCAGTGCCCATCCTGATATGACCTTAGATGTTGCTAGGACGTAAAACAACAAACAAAAAAATCCTTCTAAATGAATAACTTTCCGACACCACCTCAAAATAGACCCAGTCAGCCAACACTCATGTGGGTTTAATGGAGGGTGGCAGCCATTTTATTCTGTCTCCCACATGATATATTAAAGGCACATGTCTCCATCTGGTTCTGGTGGAATTCTCTCCCCGAGATGACAGGCATAGCTCAGAGGATTAGCTAACTGTCGTTTAGCTGAACTGCTCGGTGACCTGTTTAGTGAAGCAGTTCCAGCTGTGACCGACGAGCTTGTTTATAGTTAGTTATACTTAGTACGCCTGCAGGGTGGTTGGTTGCTGGAGTTTTACATATATCTTACTTTAGCTTGAAGTAACTTTTATCTCAAATGGCTAACTTTTGAGATATTTGAAGTGCAACCATGCCAAAGCAATTTTGGCAAGCACCCCAAAATCCGACAGCAAAGGCTTCAGTAGTAACATGTTATAGTAAATTAACTTATTATGCCATTCTATGCAGCAACAAATACTTAATAAGTGCACTGGTATCTAAGTTAAATATGTTGAATCAATTTGAATGAAGTAAAACTTTGATGCTTGTGTGATGGCGGGCCCCTTTGTTGGCCACCCGGAACTTGACCCTTATGCTGTAGACCCCCCAAGCAAGCAGGAGAACGAGTATGCTTGCTTCTGTCAGTCTTTATTGCTCTTCACTCACTGCGGCGTCCGCGGTCAAGTGACCTGCCTCTGCCCTGACAGGTCCCTCGTCAACTTCCTTGGGGGATGGGGGGGAGGTTACACTAGCCACACACAGTAGATGGCAGCCCTGTCATGGTGCCGCCCGGCGGCTACCGTGCTGCCACCTAATGCAGTAAACTGCAATGGTGACAGAGCAGTCCTTGCTGCCACTGTCTGGTAGTGGAGCTCATGTCTGGACTACTACACTTGCATCGGACTATGCAACATTAAGTATGTACTTTGTTACAAATTCTACCTCGGTATGTGTACACTTCTTAAGCAGTTGTTGCATAGAACTTAGAAAGGAATACTAAAACAATTTAATAGAACCTTAAATTAAAAGTAAGGTAGATTATAACGACCAATTTAATATAGCTATACGAGTTACTTCAAACCCCAAAAGTAAGGTAGATTATAACGACCAATTTAATATAGCTATACGAGTTACTTCAAACCCCAAAAGTAAGGTAGATTATAACGACCAATTTAATATAGCTATACGAGTTACTTCAAACCCCAAAAGTAAGGTAGATTATAACGACCGATTTAATATAGCTATACGAGTTACTTCAAACCCCAAAAGTAAGGTAGATTATAACGACCAATTTAATATAGCTATACGAGTTACTTCAAACCCCAAAAGTAAGGCAGATTATAACGACCAATTTAATATAGCTATACGAGTTACTTCAAACCCAAAAAGTATGGTAGATTATAACGACCAACTTAATATAGCTATACGAGTTACTTCAAACGCCAAAAGTATGGTAGATTATAACGACCAACTTAATATAGCTATATAAGTTACTTCAAACCCCAAAAGTAAGGTAGATTGTAACGACCAATTTAATATAGCTATGCGAGTTACTTCAAACCAAAAAAGTAAGGTAGATTATATTTATAACGATCAACTAAATATATTTATCATTAAAAAGATGGTAAAAATGGAAAAGCATTTGATGATGCAACTTGAAGCAACTTTTGTCTGATGTAGCAACAATGTTCACGCCCCCACGCCTACCATCGGATGTAGAGTGACGTGGGACGTGACGTGGGACGTGACGTGGGACGTGACGTGAAAAGTGGATGTTGCGGGGCAGGGCGGGGCGGGGCGGGGCGGGGCGGGGCGGGGCAGGGCGCGGTGGGGCGGGGCGGGGAGGGGCAGTGCAGGGCCGCGATCGGGTCAGGGCCGGGCAATGCGGGGCGGACCGGGGTGGGGCGGGGCGGGGCAGGGCGGGGCAGGGCGGGGCAGGGCGGGGCAGGGCGTGGCAATGCGGGGTGGGGTGGGGAGGGGCGGGGCGGGGCGGGGCGTGGCAAGCGGGGCGGGGTGTGGAGGGGCGGGGCGGGGTGTGGCGGCGCAGGATCGGACGGCGTAAGCCGTATGTGGTCAGTTATGACGGCTTATCCACATTCCCGGCGCCCCACACGCCCCCTGGTGGCATCTCCCGGCGGCACGTGTCGGCGCGCTCCCAGGTGGCGCAGATAGGAACCATTAATACGGCCTCCTACCCCCGCCCGCCGCCGGCAGTAGGAGGAGGAGGAGACGGGGTGGGTGGACGGCCGTGCATGACGTGTGCTAATATTATATTCCCAAAAGCTCGTCATATCAATTTAGGAGAAAAAAAACGGCACAAACTGACGGCGGCATGAACTATTTATATATTCGGATTCTTAGCCGGGATGAAATTTAAGACCCTTAGGTACGAACGGAGGTTGGTTGTTGGGAGTTTTATGTTCTGGCAACATCTAAGGTCATATCAAGATGGGTACTGACTTGTGGCAGTGCGCATGAGTGCAATTTTATAGTGTTGCCCAACTGGGAAATCAAGCCACCCACACCATGACCCGATATCCCACTCAGTCATATTATCCTGACACTGAACTAACCAGTCCTTGCCCTATCCTATTAATGCCGAATGCCAAGCTAGGAAACGACAAGTATCAATTTGATAAGTCATCTGTTTGACTCGACCGGGAACCAAACTCGCGGGGCCCGCGCTCTACCGAGTCGGCCACCATGCCCGGTACGATCGGAGGTAAAGGCTAAGGCTTCCTTACATCTAGCTTAGATACTGATGCACTTATTAAACATTTGTTGCCACACAGAAGGGAATAATGAGGCAATTGAATAGATCATGTTCCTGCAATAGGCTATGGTATCAGAGGTTTGGCAAGCCTGCCAAAATTAATTTTCCATGGTTGCACTTCAAATATCTGAAAGGTTAGCCACTTCAAATAAAAGTTACTTCAAGGTAAAGTAAGGTGCAACATAACATCAACTTAATCTATTTATCTCAGAAAATGTCAGAAACTCAAAACCATCGGACTATGCAACTTTAACAATTTTTAAAACCAAAACACCTATCTAGATGTGATTCTATGTGTCCTGCTTAAATACGGGTGCACTTTGTAAACATGTCTTGCTGCATAGAACGGAACATTAAGTGAATGTAATAGAAGCTGAAACCTCTTATAAATTTAATATAATCTGTCTGTTAAGCATGTTATCTGTTTATGTGCCAAGCGGTTTGTTTCTCGGTGGTGTGGTTTTAGAGATATTTCACTTTTTCTGTAAGAAGATTGCTCACGGCCATTGACAATGCATTGAGTTTGCCGATACGCACAGTGCAAAACGTTAGTTTTAATCAAAATTAATAGAAATTCTGAACCAGAACTTTATAAATTTAATATAATCTGTTTGTTAAGCATCTTATCTGTTTGTCTGCCAAGCGGTTTGTTTCTAGGTGGTGTGGTTTTAGAGATATTTCACTTTTTCTGTATGAAGATTGCCCATAGCAATTGAGTTTGCAGTGTGACCACATGCCATCCTGCAGCCAAGCTGCGGGCGCACTGACCTAAATACCCATGCTGACGTTATATGAAATAGGTCTATAATGTCCAGCATTTCTACCTGCATGCCTGAAGTAATGTCGGATGATTTTACTTCAAATAACTCAAACAGTCAACCACTTATTATAAAGCTTTCTTAAAACTAAACTGAGATAGGTTACTTATAACAATTAACTTAATGTATCACAGGACGTGGTGTCCGAATCGGTAAAGCGCAGGCTTCCCATGCGAAAGGTCGCGGGTTCCAATTCCAGCCGAGTCAAGCTCCAATAAAACCTCTCTAAATCGACCGACCATGGGACTGACTTTAAGTGGTCCATTTATGGAGGTGGTCGGCTTAGAGTTAGAATATCCATACAAACGTATTGTTGGGACCCAAATAAAGCGATCGATACAGGGGAGTGGTCGATCTGTGGAGGTGGTCGGTTAGAGAGGTTTTACTGTAATGACTTACAAAATGAATACTTGTCGCTACATAGCGTAGTGACATTACTAGGATAGGGAAAGGACTGGTTAGATCAAAGTGACATTACTAGGATAGGGAAAGGACTGGTTAGATCAGTACCAGTGGGATATCATTATCAGGTCATGGTGTCAGCAGCCTGGTCTCCCAGTGAGACAGCACTATGAAACTCGCTGTGAGTGTGCATTCCCACAAGTTGATACCCGTCCTGATATGACCTTAGATTTTACTAGAACATAAAACCCTGACAAACCAAACCATTCAAATTTCATATATGGCAGTACCTAAACTATGACTACTGGAACTATATGCAATTTGAATTAATCGGTCTTCAGTTCTCCCTCCTTCAGTTGATTTCCACAAGGGAGGGAATATTATTTATTTTTAAAAGAAAGTTTCTTTGGTAGTTTGTGTGTGTGTGTGTTTTGTGGGGTGGGGGGGGGGGCGGGATTAAACATCTTGTGCAGTTTATCATTTGTCTGGATTGTATAATTAATATCAATTATAGACGGAATAACAGAGTGTGACCTAAAAGGGAGGCAATAACAGTGGGGGTGTTAATATGTGAGAGTGGGATTTCCATATGCCGTTCCTTAATTACAGGGCCTTTTTTTATTTTGTTTGTTTGTTGGTCTTTTATGTTCTAGCGACAACTAAGGTCATATCAGGGCGGGTACCGACTTGTGACAGTGCACATTCATGGCAACTTTATAGTGCTGCACCACAGTGGGAGACCAGGCTGCTGGCACCATGACCCAATATCCCTCACAGGCACATTCATTATCCTGACACTGTGCTATTCAGTCCTTGTCCTAGCCTAATAATGCCGAGCACCAGGCTAGGTAGAAACAAGTATCAATTGTGTAAGTCATTGGTTTACCTCGGCTGGGATTTGAACTCTCGACCTTCCGCACGGGAAGCCTGCCAATTCGGCCACCTACCTACGTGAAATCCTTAGACATCATGCTACCATGTCATCGACACCAACGATGCATCCTTAGAATCCTGAATTAGTCTTATTTCACCTTATAGACGGACAATAAGCAATCACTTTTAAATACCTATCATAAACAACATTTTCCCGCATCTCAACCATTTAGTCCATCCACCACATATTCCCGGTCGCCTAATTGGTAGAGCGGGGGCCTCGCGTGTGGAAGGTCGGGAATTTTGTTCCCGGTCTAGTCAAACCAATGACTTCAAAATTGGTACATGTCACTTCCTAGCCTGGCGCTCGGCATTAATTGGATAGGGCAAGGACAGGTTAGCTCAGTGTCAGGATAATGTGACTGAGTGGGATATCAGGTCATGCTGCCAGCAGCCTGATTTCCCAGTGGGGCAGCACTATAAAGTCGCCATAAGTGTGCACTGCCACAAGTCAGTACCAGTCCTGATATGACCTTAGATGTTGCTAGGATGTAAAACAACAACACACAAACAAACTTCACTATACTCACCCATACCAGGTGCCCTGAGCCTTAGTGGCTCATGTATTATGCATAGTGTGTGTCTTTCCGTTTTTATGCACCTCTATGTTGTTTTAGAAATGTTGTCGAGGCAACATTTGTAATTTACTAGCAAGGCAAGATCGACCTAGTTACCCCCCCCCCCCGCCACTGCTCACCTTACTTCCCCACCCACCCACCCTGGAGTGAGTGTTGCTTTGGCACCGATCATTTGACACTAGACGAAGATGTTCATTTGTTGTTAATATTACTGCTCTTGATTGATGTTGTTATCCTTTTCCGTTCACCTGATATTATTGCTATGTCCTCATGAGTTGATGATTAACTGTGCACGATATTTGATGATTATCATGATTGACCGAAATGCTGAACATGTTGAACGTCCCCGATATATGATTACCGGATTGAATACTTGATTTGATGATTCCGATCTGAAGGGAAGACGTTTGATTCAGCCTGCCTGCATGCTAAGACTTGTTTTCTTAATAAATTATATTAAATGTTGAAAGTTATATTACTCGTTGTTTCGTGTGTCCGAGCTTAGTAAATTACGGTATGGAGACCCGCACTGTCCACCACAGTGTGTATCTTCATAAACAATTATATCCCATTAGATATATGTGTGCGTACGATGTAATTGTCTTGCTTTTGGTTCATCTTGATGTTTTTGCAAAACTATTAATGGGGCTATCACACTACGATGTGACGACGTCAGCGTAGGGAGAACGAAAAAACGTTGAACTTCTCGGCGTAGTATGCAAATTTTGGCACAAGTTGAACGTGGATGCAGCGTAGTGGACGAGAGCGTAACATCGGTAAAGCATAGTGATACCGTAATTCAACGAGAGAGGACAATGTCATTATTCTCACGGAATGTTATGAACATTATTCCATCGCCAGAAGAATGTTATGTGACGTTACATATGTCATGACACTGTGGCGAAACATTGAACGTACGTTGAACGTACATTCTCCTGATGTTCTCCTGACGTTCTCCTGACGTTCCCATTACGCCGCATGGACGTTTCCACTGGGTTTAATGTGGGTCAATGTAGTGGAACATAGTTGAATCTAGTGAGCAGCGTTTGACTAACATCCGTTTAACGTCATTGACGTTCGCCGAACGTGTACAGAACGTACGGCGAATGTAAACCCTTACGTTCGATTTAAGTCGAAAGTTTTGAACAGGTTCAAAACTTTGACGCATGCTGACGTAACACGACATAACGTGACGTAGCTTGACGTCAGTCTAACATCATTCTGATGTCATCATGACATAACCCAACATACGTCAACTTAATGACAAAACATGATCACGTCAGGCTTACGTTTGCTCGTTACGTCGTAGTGTGACAGGGGTATTAGAAATGCATTTCGGATGCATGTTTGAATAGAAGATAATAACACCGAGTCAGTTTAATAGAACCTGTGACTGCTGAAGCATATTGTGTCACAGTTTTGAGACGCATGTCAACATTCATTTTGCATGCTTCCTATTGAAGTATCTCATAAGTCAGTCATTTTAGAGCAAAGTTACTTCAAACTAATGTAAGGTAGATTGTAACAACCAACGTACTATTTGTATTTCAGACAATGACAGAGATTCAAAGCCATTGGACTATGCAACTTTAATATTGCACGACCTTCTGTGTACACCCGGCAGCCAGTATACTATTTCTGAGGTAAGACGTTTTACTTTTGATTTATTGGGGTTTTAGGTCCTAGCGCCATGTGTGTATATATATGGGTCACTCTCCTGAAAACTGGCCAGAAGTGTCACATGGAGAGTTAAAATCTAATATTTGAATTTTTTACATTTTTTGGTTGCAAATGAAAGATGGAAATCTCCCCTTTACATCTATGTAAAATATAAATTGATGAGATAAAAAATAAAGGTGTGGTCCATGATTAAGCTATTTCTTATGGCAGTATAACATGTGTGTCACACATGTGAAGTATGCGAGACTACTCGCCTTGTGGCATTCACGGGCGGGCGCCGATTAACCCGTATTTGGAAATACGGGCTACTCGCCATGGCAGACCGCGAATGCCAAACATTCACGGGGCACCGGTTTTCGGCCGTAAAGCTTTGCTATGAGGCGCAAATTGCGACTCGCCTGGCAACGATAGAAGGTCGGGCGTTCGGACCCAGACCGATCAGACGTATTTAATGACGCTCTGATGTTTTAGCCGAGTTTTAGGCCTATTTTATCAAAATTCTAAACTTGTTTGAAATTAATGATATGGGGAAGGGTTCGTATGATATTTCTGCGACTTATGCTGCAAACAATGTTAGCTTTGGTTAAGAATAAAACGCCGTGAGCTCTTGGAAAAGTGAATTGGAACGTTCCTTGCATTCTTTACTATCCTCCAGATTTCTATGGAGTAAACCGCTATGGTCGAACTTAACATTGGATTGCTTTATATATAATTAAGGGCCTTAAGCCTAACTAGGCCTTATGCAGTTACTTAGCCCATCTGCGGGGAGATTATAACAGACACATGAACAGAATTAGCGTATAGATCTTTTGGCTAAAATAAGACAGTAACTTAGGCTGATTATCAGTGACAGTGGCAGTGACACTAGCGCATCTGCTTAGTTCTGGATCAATTTAAACATATTAAATACACCGTAAGGCAAGTAGACCAGCCAGTTAGTTGAAATAACCAAGTAATTGCTTTAGGCCGATAAACGTGGGAGGGGGCAAACCTCCGTATTTAGACGATAATCTGGCTGGCCGACTTTAGCCCGGAAAGGTCATCGACGGACACGGACTACCTGCAGGTGGGACGAGCGGCAGCGGCGGCCCGCGGCTAGCCCAGGAAAATTCACATGGAAATAATTATATAAATTAACATGTAGGGTCGCCTTAAGCGGGGGGTGGATTAGCCCGATGGTTAAACATGTAACACATGTTTAGAACACCACACAGTCTGCTTAATAAAAATCGAATCAGAATTAAATAATATCATACTTAGAAGTAAATTAATCATGGCATAATATACAGAAATATGTAGTGCTTATATTGATAAAAAAAAAGTAATTCCCAGCCATGCTTTATTCACTGAATAATTAGTGTACAATATTTGTGTGGCATCCAGACACCACTGGTTACACGTATGACGGAAATTTGTAATGTTATTTCTGAAGACATCAAATTTTTTGTTTAAATTTAAGCATGCATACATGTTAATAAATACTTCCTTTTTGATTTGGAAACTGGTTTGTTTGATATATCAATGCAATACAAGGATTCAACCACGTCCCATATGTCATGCTACAAATGGCGGACTGTAAAATGGTTTTTTTTTGTACAAAAACACTTCATAACTAAAAGGACCAAAGTTGCACACAGTTTATTTTATTTCCCTTATTTCTTTCATCAAATCTGAACATGAATATGAAAAGTATAAGGAAACAAATAAGTAGGAAGGTTTTTATTGATGTTTTAAAATCCCATCCCATGCTGACCAGTTTTCAGGAGAGTGACCCATATACATATCAGAATGGATGCAGTATTGTGACAGTGAGCATCTATGGTGCTACGGATTGAGCTACCATGACTTAATAGTCCACTCAGTCACATTATCCCGACACTGCGCCAACTATTCAATACTTGTGTCCTAGTAATCCTGAACACAAGGAAAGGTATCGACAAATAGCAGTTTTTTTTGTTTTATGTGTGGTAAATATGTTTATTCTGCTGAATAAGGGTTCTGTCAGTGCCGAAGCACTTGTCTTGCAGCCATTTTTCATTCCAGGATTATTTACACAAACATGTCTATATATATAGACAAAAAAGAAAAGGTATATATATAGGTTATATATAAGTTTGGTTTGACTCAGTTGGAATTTGGAATCAACTTAGTAAGAGTATCTGGAGTTCAAAGGTTGTGGGCAGGAGAGTTATGACACACAACTCGTTAGAGTAGTGGTTTGGATTGACCTTTCAGGCAAGAATCCACACATACAGAGAGGCGTTGGTGGCTTTAACTGAATGAGAGAACCTAGGCCGGCAAATTAAATTGAAATAGTTAATACCTTTGGCCAAGAATGGCAGAAATTGGGGTTCTAGTCCTGCCGGAGGCACTATTTTCCTATGGTTTCCCACACTACCTCATGACACCGGTTGTCAGGACATGCATTATATATTATACATACTAAGGACTGCAATTTCCCCTTTTGCTGAATCAACTAATGTACAAACAACAATAAAACAATCGCAGACAATACACCTTCTGTATTCCACTGCTCCTTGCCCTATCCTAGTAATCCCGAATTCCATATTAGATAGTGACAAGGATGCATTTTGAAGTCATTGGTTTGACTTGGCCAGGGTTCAAAATGGGGGTTCGAATCCCACGACCTACCAATATGGGGAGGCCGGGACTCAACTCATTCAGCTATCTAGTTTTGTTTGACTGTATGCTTTTGAACTAACCCCCACGTATGTAAATGTAAGTGCATTGATTATGTCCATGTAACCATAAGTGACCGGATGTGGTGGCCGAATGGGTAGAGTGCAGGCTTCCCATGCGGAAGGTCGGGAGTTCAATTCCCCGTTGAGTCAAAGCAATGACATACACAATTTGTATTCAAACCCCCAGGCTAGAACACTGGTCAAGTAAAACAAATGACTTAAAAATAAACATTTATTGCTACTTAGCCTAGTGTCTCGCATTACTAGGATAGGGTCAGACCAATTGTCCCTGATTGAAGTTTCCCTTGCTTGATCACCTAATATACAAACAAGCAACAGGGACTAAATGGTAGTATTGGGTGTGAGGTTCAGTCCTGATCCGACAAGCAACAGGGACTAAATGGTAGTAATGGGTGTGAGGTTGAGTCCTGATCCAACACACAACAGGGACTAAATGGTAGTAATGGGTGTGAGGTTGAGTCCTGATCCAACACAGAACAGGGACTAAATGGTAATAATGGGTGTGAGGTTGAGTCCTGATCCTACAAACAACAGGGACTAACTGGTAGTAATGGGTGTGAGGTTGAGTCCTGATCCTACAAACAACAGGGACTAACTGGTAGTAATGGGTGTGAGGTTGAGTCCTGATCCGACAAACAACAGGACTAAATGGTAGTATTGGGTGTGAGGCTGAGTCCTGATCCAACAAAAAACAGGACTAACTGGTAGTAATGGGTGTGAGGTTGAGTCCTGATCTGACAAACAACAGGGACTAAATGTTAGTAATGGGTGTGAGGTTGAGTCCTGATCCAACACACAACAGGGACTAACTGGTAGTAATGGGTGTGAGGTTGAGTCCTGATCCGACAAACAACAGGGTCTAACTGGTAGTAATGGGTGTGAGGTTGAGTCCTGATCCAACAAACAACAGGGACTAAATGGTAGTAATGGGTGTGAGGTTGAGTCCTGATCTGACAAACAACAGGGACTAAATGGTAGTAATGGGTGTGAGGTTGAGTCCTGATCCAACACACAACAGGGACTAAATGGTAGTATTGGGTGTGAGGTTGAGTCCTGATCCGACAAACAACAGGGACTAACTGGTAGTAATGGGTGTGAGGTTGAGTCCTGATCCAACAAACAACAGGGACTAAATGGTAGTAATGGGTGTGAGGTTGAGTCCTGATCCAACAAACAACAGGGACTAACTGGTAGTAATGGGTGTGAGGTTGAGTCCTGATCCGACAAACAACAGGGACTAAATGGTAGTAATGGGTGTGAGGTTGAGTCCTGATCCAACACACAACAGGGACTAAATGGTAGTATTGGGTGTGAGGTTGAGTCCTGATCCGACAAACAACAGGGACTAAATGGTAGTAATGGGTGTGAGGTTGAGTCCTGATCCAACACACAACAGGGACTAACTGGTAGTAATGGGTGTGAGGTTGAGTCCTGATCCTACAAACAACAGGGACTAACTGGTAGTAATGGGTGTGAGGTTGAGTCCTGATCCGACAAACAACAGGGACTAACTGGTAGTAATGGGTGTGAGGTTGAGTCCTGATCCAACAAACAACAGGGACTAAATGGTAGTAATGGGTGTGAGGTTGAGTCCTGATCCAACAAACAACAGGGACTAAATGGTAGTATTGGGTGTGAGGTTGAGTCCTGATCCGACAAACAACAGGGACTAACTGGTAGTAATGGGTGTGAGGTTGAGTCCTGATCCAACAAACAACAGGGACTAAATGGTAGTAATGGTGTGAGGTTGAGTCCTGATCCAGGCACCAAGTCCTGTTTGTTTACAACCTGTCCTTGCTCCATGACATTAGCATTATTTCTTTGGTATGATTTGTCCACCTGTGAAGATGGCGTTCATCCTATCGATCCTGCTCAATGGAACCATTTGCAGTTTGGGTTATTTTTCGTTCCAACCGGTGGTCCACAGCTGGTTCATCAAAGGCTGTGATATGTGCTGTTCTGTCTGTGGGAAAATGCATATAAAAGGCCCTTTGCTACTTATCAGAAAGAGTAGCCAACGTGGCGACTGCAGGTTTCCTCCAAGGAAATGTGTCAGAATGACCATTTCATATGTTTGACATACTATATCCGATGATATGAAAATAAATGTGCACTAGAGGCATCGTTAAATAAACTAAGCTTTACTTTTCCTTAATTAGGTCCTAATCAGCTGCTATCGACGAAGCCTTAGTAAAAGCTACAAGTGTGGATTTATCTGTCTGCGTACATTGGGCGTCTAGCCTATGCGACGCCCTCTAATGGCCGCAGCGCCGCCTGGCGACTGGAGATGGGCCCGGAAGTGGCCTCCCAAGCCCCATAAAAATGGCAGTCCGAGGGGCGATAATGGGCCAGTTTAGGTGAGTGGGGGCCGCTGCTGTTCTAAATAAGCAAAGCAGCGTGGCAGCTTAGGTAATTAATAACAGCCCTTACTCATTGTACCTTTCTTGTGGCGCCTCGCGCGGCTGTTGCTCGGGATATATCACGTGGCTTCTCAGAGAATCTGGCCGCTATTTCTGTGCCGTATTACCAGTCCCCCTTGATGACGCCGTGTGGCATTCCTGAGAGGGTTTCTTTTCCTCCTTCTTCTCTTTGCATCTCATGTAGCTGTCACACTACGACGACAAGCGGCGACGACAGCCCTGCGACAGCGACTTCCGGTGTGTCGTCGATTGTCGTCGATTGTCATCGATTGTCGCGCAGGTGTCGCCGCGACACCTCTGCGACACCTCCAGTTTCTCCACTGTTTCTTGACTGTCGCCGGGTTGTCGTGGGTGTTTTGGACATGTTGAAAAACTTCGGCGACAGGCGACGACAGCTGATGTTGCGGCACTGTCGCGGCACTGTCGCGGCACTGCCGCGGCACTGTCGCCGCGCTGTCATCATCTACTCATCAAAGAGTCGGAGGTGTCTACCGCGGTATTTTACCGTTCGCGGGCTACTTTCCGGGTGTGTCTCTGTGTCTAGGTGTGTGTCTGTGTCTATGTGTGTATATGTGTGTCTATGTGTGTGTCTCTGTGTGTCTGTGTCTATGTGTCTATGTGTGTGTCTCTGTGTCTGTGTGTGTGTCTGTGTCTCTGTGTGTGTGTCTGTGTCTGTGTGTGTGTCTGTGTGTGTGTCTGTGTCTGTGTGTGTGTCTGTGTGTGTGTCTGTGTGTGTGTGTGTCTGTGTGTGTGTCTCTGTGTGTGTGTCTGTGTATGTGTGTGTCTGTGTCTCTGTGTCTCTCACTCTCACTCTCAGTCTGACTCTGACTCTGACTCTCAGTCTGACTCTCACTCTCAGTCTGACTCTGACTCTCACTCTCACTCTCAGTCTGACTCTCAGTCTCAGTCTGACTCTCACTCTCACTCTCAGTCTGACTCTCACTCTCAGTCTGACTCTGACTCTCAGTCTGACTCTGACTCTGACTCTCAGTCTGACTCTCACTCTCAGTCTGACTCTGACTTTCACTCTGACTCTCAGTCTGACTCTCACTCTGACTCTCAGTCTGACTCTCACTCTCACTCTGACTCTCAGTCTGACTTTCACTCTCAGAGACACAGAGACACACAGAAACACAGAGACACACACATAGAGACACACAGAGACACACAGAGACACACAGAGACACACACACAGACACAGACACCCACATAGAGACACACAGCAACAGAGTCACACACAGATACACACACAGAGACACACACACAGAAACACAGAGACACACACACAGAGACACACACAGACACAGACACACAGACGCACACATAGAGACACACACAGAGACAAAGAGTCACACACACAGAGACACACACAGAGACACACACAGACACAGACACACACATAGAGACACACACAGAGACACAGTCACACACACACAGACACAGACACTGTCGTCCCGCTGTCGTCCCGTTTGTCGTCCCGATGTCGTCCGGATGTCGTCCGATTGTCGTCCAACTTAGCCCAAATTTGCATATGTCGTCGGGATTTCACAAAATCCCAGTCGCCGGGCTGTTGTCACCCCCTTGTCGTCGTAGTGTGACAGCCACATCATGTCACTCGCTGTGGCTTCTCGGAGCAGGTGACACGCCGTGACCTCTGAACCCGACTGACTCTCCTCGTGGCTTCTCACATTCCTGTCACCTGACATCTTGCAACCAATACACAGAGAGTGATTGTTCATCACCCTGTCCTGACCATATTGTTGAATATTAATATGTGTATTGGATTTGACAACTATTTAATCAAAATCTATGAGTCCCATATTATTAATTATTATGAACTAAACGTTCCTTGAAGAATACAATGTTTGTATAGGGTTTCTCTTTATTTTACAGCATAAGCACCCAGGTTCAACAAAGATATAACTGGTACATTCTGATATCAAATTACATATACCCTATATGTCCCAATAGACACGCACTGCGTGAGTGCAAACCCATGGATGCGCGTCTATTCAAAGTTAAAGAATTTCATGGATTTGTTTTTGTCATTCCTCTGAAATAAAGTTGGATTTTCTTATTTTATGTGCATTCAGTCTGAATATGATCGTAAATTTGTGCGTGCTTTAAAATCCTGAAAAGGGGTGTGTGCTTCTTTCTATTGGGTAGTGTGCTTCTATTGGGACATATACGGTATAGCTGATACATTCTGACTTCAACTCACATCGTCCAATAGTTTTGAGTTTCTATCATAGTTTGTGATTAAATAGATATATTACGGTTATCCTTATAAGGTAACTATTTTAGTTTGAAGTAACTTTGAGAATAAATTACTAATTTGAAGAAATTAGAAACGGAAGTATGCAAAATTATTTCTGGTTTTGAATTTCAGTCATTTTCTGAAATAAGCATATTTAGGTTAATCATTGTATTCTACCATTCTTTATTTTGAAGTAAATTTGCTTTAAAATGAATAACCTAGGATATATTTAAGGTGCAAACATGTCAAATTAATCTTAACATGTTTGTCAAAACTCTGACCCCATAACCTTAACAAGTTGTAGGTTCAATTAAATTGACTTTATATTCCCTTCCATGTAGTAGCAAATGCTTCATTTCTTTTCTTTGGAAAAGTTGATGGTATTGTAGTGGTCTGCACTGACCTCTCAGGCAAAGAGCCGCATAGACAGGTAGGCGTGGGTAGTGTGTATATCAGGGAGCCTAGGTGGTGTAATGGTTAGCACACTGGCCCGGAATGCAAAGAGATGTGGGTTCGAGTCCCGCTCTAGGCGCAATATTTCCCATTTTCATCACCCCCATGACACTGGTTGCCGTGACCCTGATGCTATACAAGCTACGCGCTGTATAGTTGTTGAACCTACCCTGTGTATGTAAGTGCGTTGCATTGCCTGTATGTATGTAATTGTAAGCATTATAAGACTTACAATTCCAGGGGGACGAGTGTAGTGGTCTGCACTGACATCTCAGGCAAGGAGCCGCATAGACAGGTAGGCGTGGGTAGTGTGTTGATATCAGGGAGCCTAGGTGGTGTAATGGTTAGCACACTGGCCCGGAATGCAAAGAGATGTGGGTTCGAGTCCTGCCCTAGGCGCAATATTTCCCATTTTCATCACCCCCACGACAGTATTATCGGACTACAGTATAACCCTGTTAAACCCAGCTCGGTTAAACCAAATGATCGTTTAATCCACACTTTTTTCGGCGGCCTGGAAAAATACTACCATTTATCATATAAAAAAGTTGCTTAAACCAAAGGTGGTTAATACAAATTATTGGTTAATCCAAACAAAATTGTCGACCCCAGGCCACTTCCGGTATGGTTAAACCAAGCTTTCATGTGGTTATAAGGTCATCTGACAACCCACCAACTTTTTTATATGCTAAATGGTAGTATTTTGCCGGGCCACCAAAAAAAGTTTGGATTAACCAATCGTTTGGTTTAACCGAGCTTGATTTAATGGGGTTATACTGTATATACATACAACAAAATAAATCTAATTGTCCGCATACATTGTATATTATATGTGCAATACATGCTTACTCAAAGTCAAAATCAAAGCCAATGCTTGGTTAAACCAATGATCGGTTACTCCAAACAAATTTCTAGGGTCCCTTCAAGTTTGGTTTAACTGTATACAACTTTAAGCAAACATACAGTCAGCATTGACCAGGTGTTGACAGGCCTACTGTTTCAGTATGAAGCCTACGAACACTGAGTCCTTGGCCAGTGTGTGTGCAACAGCTGACACCAGTAGAAGGTCAGTGCACACTATCAGTGCTTCTTCTTTATGATCGCCATGTCAACACTAATACCACCTCTTTGTCAGGAGGCACACTACTGTCACGCATGCGCCACCTAGATATTATTGGCGGAACTAGGTCTTCCGAATGCGCAAGGATTTATTCTGGTCATTGGATTAGCCTTGATTTCACCTATTTAATTATTTATTTATTTATTTATTCCTAAAAAATATTACATTTTTTTCACAACTAAAAGAAATCTGGACTTATTTTGGTTAAGTTGGAGAATAATCCTCCAACCCCCACTCCGGCAATTCTGTTGGAAAGATCTTTATTGTTGTTTGTTATACCCCTGTCACACTACGACGTAATGAGCGAACGTGAGCCTAACGTGGTGATTTTTCGTCATTACGTTGATGTACGTTGGATTACGTTATGATGACGTCATAATGATGTTAGACTGACGTCGAGCTACGTCACATTACGTCGTGTTACGTCGAGTTACGTCGAAGTTTTGGACATGTTCAAAACTTTCGACGTAGCTTGAACTTAAGGGTTTACGTTCGCCGTACGTTCTGTACACGTTCAGCGAACGTCAATGACGTTAAACAAACGTTATTAAAACGTCAGTCACTACGTTCAACTACGTTGCATTACGTTGCACTACGTTGACCCACATTAATCCGAGGGGGAACGCGCAGTCCACGTAGTGAAAACGCCGGGTTAACGGACGCCTAACGGACATCCAACGTAGGTTTACCATTTTGCCACCGTTTCCTGACGTAAATAACGTAAGGTAACGTAAAGCAACGTAGTTCTGGCGATGGAATAACGTTCATAACGTTCCGTGAGCGTAGTGACGTTGTCCTCTCTCGGTGATTGACGGTATCACTACGCTTTACCAACGTTACTTTCTCGTCCACTACGCTGCATCCACGTTCAACTTGTGCCCAAATTTGCATACTACTCTGAGAAGTTCAACGTTCTTCACGTTCTCCCTACGTTGACGTCATTACGTCGTAGTGTGACAGCCCCATTAGGGTTCCATTTCCTAGAAACAGAGAAAGTAGAAATATCTAGGGTAATATCAGGACGGGTATCGACCTGTTGCAGTGCACACTCATAGTGATTTTATAGTGCTGCCCCACTGAGATACCAAGCCACCAGTACCATGACCTGATTTCCCACTTCGTCACATTATCCTGATACTGAGCCGGTTTTTTGGGTGTTCATTTTGCTGTTGTGGTTCAACATTTACATTCATTTGAATTAGCTATTTTGTCCATATTTTGTGGCTTGCTCTGTGATGAGTAGGTACACACAAATTACTTCATGCACTGGCATGAATATTCAAATAGATTAATGTTTGGATGAGCGAACTAGAATTGTATCCTTAATAGCACTAAAATATATATATATTTTTCGTTTGTTTTTTCTTGTCTTGAAGATTTATACTGCCTATCATGGATAAGTCTGAATAGACTTGTTTTCACCATTAGACAGTTTGTCGATAGAAAGCCCGAGCCTACACTTTTACCGACCCAAGGGATTTTTAACCTCCCACACCACATAGACATGGTATGAGAGCAACCGGCCTTTGATGACGCTGTAAGTTATACAGAGTGGTGGAAATCCAAATTGGCAGAGGTGGAGGCATGGGGAATCGAACCACTGACCTTCAGATTAGGAGTCTGACCTAGAAAAAAGTCAGACACTCTAACCACTCCTCCACAGAAAACACCACAGAATATAACTGTGACAACCTTAATGCTTAAAGACAATTCTACAACCATGCAATGCAATATAATGCATTTTCACTGAATGTGCAATACCTTTTACAAACTGGATTTGTATGCAGTTACTAGTACAGCTGAAAGTTCATTTATATTATACATCATACTTGTATTATCGAACAGGATTTGCATGCAGTTACTATTACAACTGGTAGTTTCATTTTATGTATCAATAACCGGCTGGAAGACCAGCGCCCTTGCGCTGACAAAAGACATTTTTTAATGATTAAACTCCATTTAATAAACAAACAAAATGATGTCCCACATTGTCTGGTCACTGGCTGTTGCCAGACTGACTGCAGATAGTGCCAGCTTTTGGCTGGTTGAGGTAAGAGCTGGAAATGCCACTAGCGAGTGGTGGAATGGCTGGTGAGCTGTGCCACCGGGTGGTGATTGCGGTGTGAGCAGATTGCGGCAGGGTGAACTGTGTCATATGATTGGCAGATGAGGCAGCCAATTGGGTGGTGAATATGGGTGCCAGTGTTTCACTGTGTCCAATGACACCAAATGAGTGCCAAACTCTCATCTAATCCAACTGTGACAAATCCCGATTTGGGAACATGAAATTCAATTTTTGTTCGCAAATGTATTTTCAAATGAATAATGTCAATAGCAAATGACTGCGCTTCCTGCACTCCTGAGAATATTGCAGAACATTATTGGTATTTAGAAGTGGTGAACTAGATATTAGTTATAGCCAATAACAATGGATATGGTTAACGTATAATCTTTATCACATGCTTCCTAGCAGTGAGAAATCAAACTTGAGCACGGAAGTGATAGTGGGAAGTAGAGATAGCTGCTCTTTATAGAGAAAGGTTGCTGCGTGTGATTTATTGTGGGGTTTTACATCCTAGCAACATGTAAGGTGTAGGCCTACGGGTACCAACTTGTAACAGCCCACTCATGGTTACGTGAATATGGCCTATGCTGCCGACACGGCGAAAACCAATCAATCAGTCATGGTTACTAATACTATATGAGTGCTGCCCCACTAGGACGTCCTGAATCGGCACCATGACCCGATATTCTACTCAGTCACATTATTCTGATACTTAGCATACTAGACATTGTCCTATTCTATTAATGCTAAGCACCAGGCTGGGTAGCAACACACATACATTTGGTAAGTCTTTGGGTCAACGCCGACATTGAAATAAAACGCGACAGAATAAAACATCATACAACATCGTATATTTTAATATTTTTAATATATTTGTATAATCGCAGGTGGTGCGCAACTTTGTGCCTGCGTAAGTGGAAGCCAGGCCCTGATCACCATACCTTATTAACAGTAGGGGGGTGGTGGGGTTATGTGACTGCTGTGTGCAGTGCCTACTTGCCCGCCTATCGGCTCCTTTCCAGGCAGTGTGCTGACCCTTGACCTTTGTGAAGCGTCGCCCTGCACATTTGCCCGCTGTCTGTGTTTGCACTACACCAGCAGTATTCCAGCAGCATTCCCGCCCCCTTTCACAACCTTCCGCAACCACACCCAACAGAACCCACACAAGGGGCCCGCAGGGGGCTCTGCTTTAGGATGACTGCTTTCTACATGTCTCTTCTTCTCTTGCTCAGTTTCCTTTCTTCTGCCTCCTCCTCCTTCTCCTTCTCCTTCTCCTTCTCCTTCTCCTTCTCCTTCTCCTTCTCCCTGTCCCTCTCCCTCTCCTTCTCCTACTCCTTCTCCTTCTCTTTCTCCTTCTTCTTCTCCTTCTCCCCCTCCTCCTTCTTCTCCTTCTCCTCCTTCTCCTTCTCCTTCTCCTTCTTCTTCTTCTTCTTCTTCTTCTCCTCCTCCTTCATCTTCCCCTCTTTTTCTCTATCGTTTTCTTCGTATTTTTCTTTTTCTCCGTTTTTTCTTTTTTTTTCTTTTTCTTCGTTTTCTTCGCCTTCTTTTTCCCCTTCTTTTTCTTCGTCTTCTTCTCCGTCACATTCACACTCTCATCACTCTTCTTTTTCTGCACATCTTCTCCTCGTCCTCTTTCTCCTCATCGTTCCTCTGTAATTTCTTCTTCCCTTCTTTCTTCTTCTTCTTCTTCTTCTTCTTCTTCGTCTTCTCCTCCTTCATCTTTTCCTCACTCTTCTTTTCCTCCACATCTTCTTCTCCTTGTCCTCCTTCTTCCCCTGTATCTTCTTCTCTTCATTCTTCTGCTTCTTCTTCTCCTTCTCCTTGTCATCCTCATTCTTCTCCTGCACCTTCTTCTCTTCCTTCTCCTTCTTCCCCTCCCCCTCCTCCCAATCTCTTCCTTCTTCCCCTCCTCCTTCTCCTCCATCTTCTTCTTCTTTTTCTTCTGTGTTTCCCTTTTATTTGATATTTTATTGCGCTTCTGTTTTGATTTATTACCCATTTCTTTGTTGCCTATTTCATTTGATATAAATTTTATCGTCGTTTGACACACTATAGTTCCTAGGAAGCAAACCAGACTGACTGAATAAATCTACTTTCTGATATGGCATAAAATCACCATTGCTCAACCAATCTCTTTCTTGTTTGGTATAGTTTCTTTTGTGCCATTGTTTTGGTTGGTTCCCGCTGAGCAAATGCTCCACTTCTACAGATCTGTTTATGTCTTACAAACAAGTGTCTGCGTACTTACATTTAATTCCTTTTCAATGTTTAGTGGTTGTGTTCCCGCCCCCCCCCCCCCCCCCGTCCATGTTTTATTTCTCTGATGAGGAAAAAAAAACCCACACTCGCTTCCTTCCCCGCAGGGCAATCCCTACTGTTCGCATGGGCCGCTGGACTCTCTTCTTTCCAGACGTATGGCTCTCAGTCTTAAAGTTAAAGCTGCATAGTCCGATGAAATATCAAATTTTCAAAACCAAACCAATTATCTAGATTTGATCTGACATATCTAACTTAGATTCTGATACACTTATTAAGCATTTGTTTCTGCGTAGAAGCCAATACTGAGTCAATTTAACAAAACCTGTCACTGCAGAAGTCTATGGTGTCAGAGTTTTGGCAAGCTTGCCAAAAGTAATTTTCCATGTTTGTACTCAAAATATCTCACAAGTTTACCATTTAAAATAAAAGTAACTTTAAACTAATGTAAAGTAGATATTAGTGATCGATCTAATATATTTATCTCAGAAAAAATACAGAAATTCAAAACCATCGGACTCTGCAACTTTAAGGCCTGGTCACATACACGTTAGTGGACTTAGTTGAACGTAGTCGAGGCTAACGTAGTTGAACGTAGTTGAACGCACTGGAGAAGTATGGATGGTGGTATGTTCAACTAAGTTCAACTACGTTCAACTACGTTAGCCTCCACTACGTTCAACTACGTCCACTAACGTGTATGTGACCAGGGCATCTCTCTGGAGCAATATAGTACCATTCTTTTTTATATTCACATAATCCATTATGTACCCTATATACACGCACATAGATTTGCATATATGTGTGTGTATATGCATATACAGTAAAACCTCTCTAACCGACCACCTCCACAGCTCGACCACTCCCCTATATCGATCGCTTTATTTCCAAAGATTTGAATACAATTGGACTAGTGCTGCCCAGCGGTGAAAACAAGTATTAACACACTTATCCGGTATGAGCAGGGTAAATAAATTCATCACACACAATATATATATATATATATATATATATATATATTTGTATTTGTATGTATATATACACGAATGTGTGTGGCTCCAGTGTTGATACCTTCGGAGCAGGATCGTTACCATGGAAACATAAGCCAAAGGTCACGTCTTGGAAGGCAAGTAGACAACGGAAACAGTAGTGGCACGGCAGTTGCTTTGTGTTTTATTATATAGAGCTAGTTCTTGGGTTGGTCCTGTGTGTGGCTACGTGTTCGCAGAGTTGTGAACACTCTATTATATTCGCGTCGATAGCTCACAATTTTAGGCCTGTGGGAAAGATTTGTTATCGTGTCAGTTTGTTTGTTTGTTGTTTTACGTCCTACCAACATCAAAGGTCATATCAGGACGGGCACTGCCATGTGACAGTGCACACTCATGGTGACTTTATAGTGCTGCCCCATTGGGAGACCAGGATCATGACCTGATATCCCACTCAGTCACATTATCCTGACACTGAGCCAACCAGTCCTTGCCCTATCCTAATAATGGTGAATGCCTGCCGCGGAAGCAACAAGTATAAATATTTAAGTCATTGGTTTGACTCAAGCAGGGTTCCAACCGACAAACCCATGTGATCGGATCCCCTAATCTCCCAAAACAGGAGACGGACGTCCAACTCATTCGGCCACTCCATCTGGTCACTATCGTGTCAGTGATAGGAACATAACATAAAGCTAACTTCTATCGCTGCTATGCCACATTCAATCGAGGATCGCCATTCATTCACTGGCAATTGGACAGGCTAGGTCAGTGTCAGGATAATGTGACAGTGGGATATCGGGTCATGGTGTCAGCAGCCTGATTTCCCAGTGGGGCAGCACTATAAAGTCACCAAGAGTGCGCACTGTCACAAGTCGGTAGCCGTCCTGATATGACATTACATGTTTCCAGGACGTAAAACTCCAACAACCAACCATCCTCACTGGCAATTTGAATTGCATTCCAGGGGTCTGCGATCTTGAACGGGTTACTGGACTAAATGTAGGAATACATTTTTATTTCTGTAGGATCATGCGCAGTGAGCTACCACACACAAATTCGTTCTTGCCATTGTCGTCAGAGGGCAGGTTGGTGCTGGAAATCCTCTATAAGGTTTCTTTTCCACAGAGCATTCTGCAAGGTGAGCCGCAACATTAGTTCATGCCACTGCCACCAGAGGGCAGATTGGTGGTGGAAGTAATCGTCTATGAAACCTTTACCACAGCGCACACAGCACAGTGAGCTGCTGACTAAAGTACTTCTCACCACTGCCACCAGAGGGCAGATTGGTGGTGGAAGTAATCGTCTATGAAACCTTTACCACAGCGCACACAGCACAGTGAGCTGCAGACTAAAGTACTTCTCACCACTGCCACCAGAGGGCAGATTGGTGGTGGAAGTAATCGTCTATGAAATCTTTACCACAGAGCGTAAAGCTGCTCGCTAAATTAATTCTCACCACTGCCACACATCTTCCAAGTTCCAATTGATGTACACATGAATAGTCAGCGCTAAAAAAACAGCTCTGGCCAGAGCAGTGATTGGTAGTCGGCAATGACAACATTTGCATTAGTTAGCATTACCATCAGCGTTGGACCAGATGTTGCCTGGACATAAAACTCCAACAACCAACCAACCATCAGCATTGGGTCATCGAGTGTTGAACAATGGAGGAGACCTCACGGCCCCGGAAGTGAGAATCGCGACAATTCTATATATAGTCTGGCGCATGCGCAGGGACGTCATCAAATATTGTTGATCATCTTGAGTCTATAGCTCCATGGTTAATCCTACAAACTCAGGAGTGAGTATGTTCAGAGTGGGTGGATATTTGGTGAATAATGCCCCATGCCCAATATAATGCTACTACAACTACAGTAAAACCTCTCTAAATCGACCGACCATGGGACTGACTTTAAATGGTCCATTTAGGGAGGTGCTCGGTTTAGTGAGTTTAAACAAATTGTTACAACAGTATTGTATGGGCGATTGTTTGGGACCCAAATAAAGCGATCAATATAGGGGAGTGTCGATCTGTAGAGGTGGTCAGTTAGAAAGGTTTGATGTATGTGCATGTATATGTATATGCGCATGTATTATATATATGTACACATATGTGTTTATAGATGTATATGTGATTATGCTATATGTATATGTGCATATTATATATATATATATATATATATATATATATAAACACACGATAGGTTAGTCAAAGGTTAGATCGTGTGCCCAAAATCTGTTTTGCCCTGGTGGCCGCAGGAGGAACCATATAAATTCAGTTAGCAAACAACTCATACAACCCCTCAAATAGCCACACTCATCCACTCAAAAAGTAGGCGTTGTTGACAATGGTCACGTGATGCCGTGATGCTGTTTGTAGCTAACTCGAGGCCTGTTGTACAGTTAGTTGTAAATATGTGGATGTGTGTGCCGGGCAGGGGGGTCCTTTAGTGGGTTGGGTTGTTCGTTATAACGTGAACCAGAAGTGTGTCCCGGGCGTCCTTCCCCCTCACTCTCACCCCCCCCCCCCCATCCCCTTGCCCTGCCCGTCCACAGGCCGCCCCTCCCCCCCTCCCCGGACCCTGCCCGTCCACAGGCCCGCCACCGCCCCCCCGGCCCCTGGTGGCCACGCCCATTCCTCACCCCCCCGGGAGCTGGGTCGGCCCGTCAGGCTGCCCGGTGCCCTAGCTGCCGTCCAGAGGCGAGGCCGCCCCTCCCTTGCTGCCGGGGTGTACGGGCCGCCGTCCAGGTCCGGCCGTGCCCTAGGTGGGCGCGGGCGGGGTACCCGGGTTCGTCCACGGCCGCCCCGGGCCCCCTCCCCGCCCCCTCCCGGCCGCCCGTCCCGCCGCCGTCACGGCCGGCCCGGCCAGGGTGCGGTCCGGAGGGGGTGTAGGGGCGCGCCCGTCCCCAGGGGCGCGGCCTTTGCGCCCTAGGCTGGGGCCCCGTGGGGCGGCCGTGCCGGTCGTGAGGCGGTGTAGGGGGCGCCCGTCAGGTGCGCGGGTGCCCTAGGTGGGGCGAGGGGCGGGGTGCCGGTTTGGAGGGGGGTGGAGGGGGCGCCGTCAGGGTGCGGGGTGCCCAGGTGGGGCGAGGGGCGGGGTGCCGGGTTGTGAGGGGGTGTAGGGGGCGCCGTCAGGGTGCGGGGTGCGCCTAGGTGGGGCGAGGGGCGGGGGGCGGTTGTGAGGGGTGTAGGGCGCCGTCAGGGTGCGGGGTGCGCCTAGGTGGGGCGAGGGGGCGGGGGGCCGGGTTGTGAGGGGGTGTAGGGGGCGCCGTCAGGGTGCGGGGTGTGCCTAGGTGGGGCGGGGTGCCGGGTTGTGAGGGGTGTAGGGGGCGCCGTCAGGGTGCGGGGTGCGCCTAGGTGGGGCGAGGGGCGGGGTGCCGGGTTGTGAGGGGGTGTAGGGGGCGCGCCGTCAGGGTGCAGGGTGCGCCTAGGTGGGGCGAGGGCGGGGTACCGGGTTGTGAGGGGGTGTAGGGGGCGCCGTCAGGGTGCGGGGTGCGCCTAGGTGGGGCGAGGGGCGGGTTACCGGGTTGTGAGGGGGTGTAGGGGGCGCCGTCAGGGTGCGGGGTGCGCCTAGGTGGGGCGAGGGGCGGGGTACCGGGTTGTGAGGGGGTGTAGGGGGCGCCGTCAGGGTGCGGGGTGCGCCTAGGTGGGGCGAGGGGCGGGGTACCGGGTTGTGAGGGGGTGTAGGGGGCGCTGTCAGGGTGCGGGGTGCGCCTAGGTGGGGCGAGGGTCGGGGTACCGGGTTGTGAGGGGGTGTATGGGCGCCGTCAGGGTGCGGGGTGCGCATAGGTGGGGCGAGGGGCGGGGTACCGGGTTGTGAAGGGGTGTAGGGAGTGGGGGATGGGTGTGAGGGCTCGGTTAGGAGAATGAGTGAATGTGGGTGGTGGGTGGGTGTGGAGGATGGATATGAGGTGTTGGTTTGGAGAATGAGTGAGTGAGTGTGTGGGTGAGTGGGGAATGTGTGTGAGTTGTTAGCTAAGAGAGTGAGTGAGTGTGGGTGGGTGGGGAATGTAGTGGGATCGAGATTCGATGTGAAGAGTTGTTAGCTAGGAGAGTGAGTGAGTGTGGGTGGCTGGGGAATGTAGTGGGATGGAGATTGGTGGGTGTGATGTTAATTGTTAGCTAGGAGGAGTTAGTGTGGGTGGGTGGGGAATAATGGTTCGATGGATTTTGAGTTTGAGGTGTTGGTTTGGAGAGTGAGTTAGTGTGGGTGGGTGGGTGGGTGGGGAGTGTGGGTGGGGAGTGTGGGTGGGTGGCTGGGTGGGGAATGTAGTGGGATGGAGGGTGGTGTGAGATATTGGCTTGGAGAGTGAGTGTGTGGGTGAGTGGGTGGGAATGGTTGGGTGAGTGTTTGTTTGTTGTTGTTTTATGTCCTAGCAACATCTAAGGTCATATCAGGACGGGTACCGACTTGTGACAGTGCGCACTCATGGGAACTTTATAGTGCTGCCCCACTGGAAGACCAGGCTGCCAGAACCATGACCTGACATCCCACTCAGTCACATTATCCTGACACTGAGCCAACCAGTCCTTGTCCTATCCTAATAATGCCGAGCGCCAGGCTAGGAAGCACCAAGTATAAATTTTTAACTCATTGGTTTGACTCGACCAGGGTTCGAACCCACGACCCCACGATCTACCAACACGGGAGACGGACGCTCTAACTCATTCGGCCATCCCGTCTGGTCTTGGTTTGGAGAGCAAGTGTGGAGGGTGTGTATATATATATATATATATATATATATATATATATATATATCGGTACAGGGGGTTGGAGAGTATGTCCATAAAATGTGTGTGGAGGATGTTTTGAGGGTGTGTGGATGTGGGTGCGGTTTGGGGTGGGAGTGTATGGGTGCAGTGTGGGCTATGACTGAGTGTATGGGTGGTGTGTGAGTAGAGAGTATGTATGTGGAGGGTTTGTGGGTGTGTGGGTGTGTGGAGTGTGGGTATTGCGTGTGAGGGTGGCGGCTGGAGGGATGTGTGGGTGGTGGGTGGGTGGGGGTGTATGTGCTGGTGGGTGAGCAGTGGAGGAGTGTGCATAGTGCTGGGTGCTGGAGGCAGTGGGGGAACGGAGACGGGAGATGGTCGAGTATAGGCGGGCATGTGAAGTGTGTTTGTAAGGGGTGTATCTGGGTAGGAGGCGGGGTCATTGTTGTATGTCCTAGCAACATCTTTGGTCATATCAGGATTGGTACCGACCCACTTGGAAAAGTGTGCGCTCATGGTGACTTTATAGGGCTGCCCCACTGAGAGACCAGGCAGCAAGAGCCATGACCTGATATCTCACACAGGCACATTACCCTGACACTGTGCTAACCCGTCCTTGTTCTATCCTATTATTATATTAATGCCGAGTGCCAGGCTAGGTAGTGACAAGTATCAATTTTATAAGTCATTGCTTTGACTCAACTGGGATTCGAACTCCCGACCTTCCACGCGGGAAGCCTGCGCTCCACCAATATATAAGTTTGTAATTTCGAAAGCGCATGCACTGACAACGGCGATGACAACAAAACAAATGTGGACGGCCATTGATTGATTGATTGGTGGTTGCTTTACGCAGTGTCGGCAGCATAGGCCATATTCACGGCGAGACGGCCATTGAGTTTGTCAGTATGCGCATTGCAAAACTTAGATTTGATTCAAAACTAATAGAAATGCAGAACAAAAAGGCATGAACATGGATTCACTTATGCAACATAATACTATATTGATATATATTGATATACTGAGTATATTTAAGACACAATGATCCATAATTAAGCATTTTGAGCTAAGAAACATCCAATTCCCCACAAAACAATCAGTCACTTAACAGGTTGATGTTTAATCACCGTGTTTAATTCTTGTTCTAAATATTATAATGTCAAATATGGCAACAGAAACTTGTTTCAAAGAAATCTATAACAAATGTGTGATTTAACACTACCCATTTCCTAGCTGTTATTAACCATAGGATATAAATAAAAACACGAATACAATAAATAAAACTGACTCTGGCTATAGTTCTAACACTAAACAGAGCCTGAGTGACCTGATTCATCTAGACATAAATGCCGGTGGTGCAAGATGTGCCAATTAGATTGATGTAAATGCAATGCTCGATAAAAGATTAACATCCTAATTTATTATATATATTTTTTAGTGGGGATTCTACATTTCAAACGGGAGCCAAAATGTGCTGAAACTAACAGATTCCATAGCTACACTCACTGCTTCAACATGCACCATGTGCTTCGCACGGGTTTGTTTTGCTGCCACACATCCCACAATGCACCGCGCGGCTGGAATTACGAACCCGGTGTGGCGTTTTCAGCCGTGCGCCGTGTTCAGCCGTGCGCATAGACTCAAACTGAAGGCATTGTCAAGGGTCTTGAGTCACTAACCTTATACATTTAATATAATGTTTTTGGTAAAGATGTTTTCTATATGTGTACCAGGCCATTTGTTTCTAGGTGGTGTGGTTTTAGAGATATTTCACTTTTCCTGGATTTTGTGTATGAAGATTGCTCACCACCATTGACAATGGCTTGCGTTTGACGGTACGTGCAGTGCAAAACATTAGTTTTATTCAAAATTAATAGAAATCAAGAACACTAACCTTATAAATGTAATATAATCTTTTTGGTAAAGATGTTTTCTATATGTGTACCAAGCGATTTGTTAATAGGTGGTGTGGTTTTAGAGATATTTCACTTTTTCTGTATATTCTGTATGAAGATTGCTCACGACCATTGACAATGCCTTGAGTTTGAGTCTATTCTCGATGTCGGACATCCGGGTACTTTTGGGGTTCACGGCGCGCGAAGGGTAAAACAAATGCCACTCTTATAGAAACAACATTAAAACTACCCTATCTATCACAGTGATTTGTGCTTTTTGGTGCTTTGAAAGCAAATTTCTCTTGTTTCTATTAAATAGTTCAGATCTTTCTCTATAATTTCACATTCAGCTTTTTTTTTATCAGCCAATTGGAAGTTCTTGAATTAATTCCCCTATATCGATCGCTTTATTTGGGTCCCAACAATACCCTTGTAACCATATTCTAACTCCCTAAACCGACCCCTCCCTAAATGGACCGCTTAAAGTCGGTCGATTTAGAGAGGTTTTACTGTAATAATATTTAGCTTACGTTACAAATGAATACATTTCAATGATAATCACAGGACATTTCAGTCATCATCAGAAGATGTGTTGCTGTAAGTGTGAGCCGTGTGCGAGTGGCTATTCAGAGGCTCGCAGGTGCGAGGCTGGGGTTGGGGTTGAATTTGATTGGTGGAGGGGGTTTGTGGGGTTGGCCAATGGGGTGGCTTGTTGGTGTGAGTGGCAGGTGGGCTGCTTACCTGTTCTCTGCACCCTCAGCGATGACAGCAAGTGAGCAGCACCAGCTCATTTAACCCTTTCAAAGTCATTGGTTTGACTCAACCGGGAACCGAACTCCCGACCTCCCGCACGCGAGGCCCGCTCTCTACCGATTAGGCCACCGCGCCCGGATCACAGAATATAAATCACAATCACATTCAATTATCTATCAAATGACAATTATGCTGATGGTAAAATTTGTAGCAAAGGAAAACAAAATTAGAGGTAAAATGCAATGGTATAATTAAACAAATTATTTGCAAAAGAAATCCATGAACAGGTTATTTGAGGTAGTACAATTATGATGTCCCCAATAAGGCTAAAATGTCCTCTTATTTTTCTTTGGTGAAATGTACATGCTGCTTACATTGTAAAATTGTAAACTTCCTTGAGGCCGCGAAGTCACCACAGTTTAGTCCAATGTGTTTGAGTGTCAGTGGGTGCTGACACTCAGTACATTCCCTATTGAGCAGTGCGTCAGCCACGAGTGGTCAATGTGGGGTTTCAGGATAAGGACAACTAACAAATAAAGTTGGTGATCGTCATTTTGATCACACAAATGTGGGTCGGCCGGGCGGTTTTTATTTTAATTTTGTATTCCTTTTTCGTTATATCATACAGTTCTAGAAGTTTCAATTTAAGTAGGAGGACGTGGATGTATATATATATATATATATATATATATATATATATATATATATATATATATATATATATATATATGATAACTCATTATTTTCTGGTCTGCAGTAACACATTTCAGTTTCAATTGGCTAACTTAGGCTCGGGCAAGTAGTTTTGCCACTCGAGCAACTAGATAATTCAGTCACTTGCTCAATTGGACAAGCATGGTAAACAGTTACTGTCCGACCCTGTTCACCTGTAGACGCACATCTCATTATGACTGACCAACAATATGTGAGAATCTGTGGGAAACAATATGTGAGAATCTGTGGGAAATGTTTTCACAAGGAGCGAGCACATTACTGTCAAACCGTATACAGTAAAACCTCTCTAAATTGACCGATATTGGGACCGACTTTATGTGGTACATTTACGGAGGTGGTCGGTTTAAAGAGTTACAATATGGTTGCAATGTTTTTGTTGAAAACAAATAAAACGATCGATATAGGTGAGTGGTCGATCTGTGGAGGTGGTCGGTTAGAGAGGTTTTACTGTACTTGACTATTGATATATTGAAATAACCTGCCACTGCCCTGAGGCACAGACGCTCAAAAGGTAATCAACTTCCTGTTATCCACTCATTATGGAAATGTGCTGTTGGCAAAGCGTTTGATGTAGGCTACTGTTTACAGATGAATAGAATTTATGTCCGTTGTAGCCAAATCCCCGTTTGTGGTTCGGATGTTTAATAAAGTATTCGGCACACGGGAACAGAAGGATATTAATATTAGTACATGACTGGTATCCAACAGTGCTATTCTGACTATGTCACTGCCGAGATACCAACGTTGTGTAATACTAGTACTAGTAGTAATCTCAACCAGACAGAATAGCCAAATGAGTTGAGCGTTCGCCTCCTGTTTTGGGAGATCGGAGGATCCAAACCCATGGGTTCATGAGTTTGAACCCTGGTCAAGTCAAACCGATGACTTAAAAATTGATACGTGTCGCTTCCTAGCCAGGCGCTCGGCATTATTAGGATAGGGCAAGGGCTGATTGGCTCAGTGTCAGGTACCCATCCAGATATGACCTTAGATGCTGCCAGGACGTAAAACTCCAACAACGAACCAAAGATATTCTGTGTAAAGGCATCGGTTAAATAATAATACAACAATATAAGCATTGATCGCCATGAGCGCACACTGTTACAAGTCGGTACCTTTGCTGATATGACCTTAGATGTTGCCAGGATGTAAAACTCCAACAACCAACCAACAATTGGCACTGTCTGTGAACCCACATGGGCCGTAATCGATTAACACGACCCGGGCGACTCGGGTCAGCCGAGTCGTCGAAATTTCAAATAGAACACCGCGAGTGGAGTCGACAAATACACGTGCCGTGTGCAAAAGAACTCGACCCCAGTAACCCACCTCTTGGCTGGGGTTTGCAGGGAGGAGCGATGCCGTCACATTTGCGCTGGTACCATCCTGCAGAATAACAGCCACCGGTACCAGTCACAGATAATTTTTTAATGGTAATAACATAGATTAATGAAATGGAAATATCACTAAACTATACCATCATACAAATATTTAAATCATATTTTGCTGTAATTATATCGGCTATTAAAAACAAATAAAAGGGCCACCATTTTTGTCACCCCGAGCGTGGAGAAGCGTATTTGATTATTCGACCCGAATCTGCAGGATGTACGCATGCGCCAAAAAGTGGCTTGGGTGACCAGAGTCGTTTAATCGATTACGCCCCCAGGGGCGCGCTAACAAAACATGTTTCTGCAAGCTGTGGGCTGACAAAGACCAGCTTTGTCTCAGTACAAATCTTTTTACAGTTTCCATCTTTTTACAATCATCTTTATGTGGTCCAATTGCCTGCTGGATCTTAAGATGGACTTCCTCATTGGTTCCATGGTGTTTCTAGGATTTTCTTGACCTTTCACACCTTGGTACCTAAAATAACCCGATTATTAGCTTTAGTTATTTATTCAAAGAGAGACAAAGATGTTGGTGCAGTAGGTAAAGACCCAGTTGGGACGCCCCCCCCCCCCCCCCCCCCTACACACACATACACAGATGCAGCAATTAGCATGTAACTTGTTCTGGGTCTGACCAGCGCTAACCCTGTTTGACACGCCTCTCCTTACCCGAGTGCTTTACGTAGGGGCGGTGTGGCTGGTGGTCTCTCAGATCTCTCATGCCCTCTCAATGCCTGGCACTGACTGGACAGATTCAGCATTCAGATGGCAAAACAAAAATGAAGGTAAACCTGGGTTAGTCTGATAAGGCAAAGCAGTATCTCAGATTTCGCATGCCCTCGTAATACCTGGTGGTGACTGGACAGATTGACCACTCATATGGCAAAACAAACAATGCAATCAGGCCTTGGCTAGTCTGATCAGGCATAACCGTTTCTCTTGGACCTCTCCACCCTCCTCATATCGCATAATCTGGACAGATTCACAATATCGATTACAATCTAACTAGGCTGGTCGAACCCGCATTAGTCTGGTCGGCTAGAATTGGGTTGCTGCGTTGTCTCACACTATCGTAATGTCTGGGAGTGACTGGACAAATTCTCCTATTGAGACAATAAAAGAAAGGGACCTGTCCTGCATTTTCTGCATGGATATGAATCAATATTCCTTCTCAAATACAGAATATTTGCATAGCCAGGCGGAACTATCTTTAAGGCAGTTGCTAAAGTACATGTAAGGTGTTGCCCTCTAGTGGGTTAAAGTAGCACTAGTCAATCAATATAGCATATAGCTCTAGTACTTTTGGTGCTGCCACCATGTGGATGGAATTATGCCCTTGTATGTAAGATAATTACATTCCTTAATTTGAGGGAATAAGACGAGAGGTGGATGTGACCTAGTTACAATAAGATATTATGGAATTCCTGCCCAATAGACACGCATGCCTGCTGGTAGTTTCTTACGTGACAGTGTCGCTCTTCACGTAGGTAGATTCAGACATGAACGTGACCTAGTTGTCACATGTTCTATATAGGATACATGTTTACCACTTCTTGTTCCTTACCTGCAAGAGGTAGATCCAGAGGTGACCTATTTTTCACACGTTCTATATAGGACACGCATTTACCACTTCTTGTACCTTACCTGCGAGTGTCACTCGTTATGTAGGTAGATACAGACATGAATATGACCTATTTTTCACACATTTGATATAGGATACACATTTACCACTTCTTGTTCCTTTCCTTTGAGTGTCACTCTTCTTCACGTAGCTAGATACAGATATGAACGTGACTGATATTTCACACGTTCTATATAGGATACACATTTACCACTTCTTGTTCCTTATACCCCTGTCACATTACAATGTGTTTTCCGGCGAGCCGCCAACGCGCGAAATATTTGCTAGCAGGCTGGACACGTCCAAGTTTTCGGCATCTTGGGAGAAAACTGGACAGGTTAATAGCATGCTATTAGCGCACAGCCAACGAGGTTCGACGCGCGGCGGACGAAAGTGTCAACGCCCCGCCAGCGGGTTCCCAGCGTGCCATCAGCGTGTTATCGGCACTCCGCCGGCGCGCCGACCGCGTGGGGGTAGCGCGTTGGTGTCATGTTATTGATCAACGTCCTGCCAGCGGGTTCCCAGTGTGCCATCAGCGTGTTATCGGCGCGTTGTCAGCGATGGCGTGGGGGTAGCGCGTTGGTGTCATGTTATTGATCAACGTCCTGCCAGCGTCCCGCCGGCGCGCCGCCAACGGGTGTCGACGTGTTGCTAACGCGTCCGTAACGTGCCCTCCAACCCGTTGGAGCGCGTCGCTGCGCGCCGAAAGTTTTGTGCAAGCACAAAACGATCGGCGCGACCCGACGCGTGCCGCCGCCGCCGACGTGTCAATTCACACGTTGCTATCAGTCAACGCATACCGACGTGTACCGATGTGCTGTTAACGCGCCGTTAACGTGTCCCGACGCGTCCTGACGTTTCGACCAAAAATGCAACACGTCGACGCGCGTTGGGGTGAAACGTCGTAGTGTGACAGGGCCTTTACCTGCGAGTGTCACTCTTCACGTAGATCGATCCAGACATGAATGTGACCTAGTTGTCACACGTTCTATATAGGACAGCCGCATATATACATCTGCCACTTGTTCATTATGTGACAGTGTCACTCTTCACACAGTTAGATCCAGAGTCATAGAACTAGATATAGGTCACTTAAACGTGACCTAGTTTTCACATATTTCACGTAGAACGTCCACACATGCACTCTCTTAAGGTCTCCTGTTGTAGTCAGCTATTATATCTATTGAGTACAACAACAACTGTGAGTGTGAACTGACATGTTTCTCCAGCCAGACACGACAAATCTGACTATCTGTCCAGTGGAAATCGAGTTGGACCAAGTCTGGGTCAGTCGGTTCGGTCGGCGCTCAGCATCAGCCCGCGCCGCAGGGCGTCAGACCGACAAACCCATGACGTCATCATCAATTGGGCGGCGAGTTGAAACTAGAAGAGAAATCGCCCTGCGATCGTTCCCACGGGGTGGTCGTAATCACATCCACCTGAGCACCACACGATACACGCCGAGAACACAATTGCAAATTTATTACTTAAAAATGTAAAGATTGTATTTGGTAAATATGTGTATACAGTACAACCCCGTGAAACCAAGTTCGGTTAAACCAAACGATCGGTTAATCCAAACTTTTTTCGGCGGCCCGGCAAAATACTACCATTTATCATATAAAAAAAGTTGGTTAAACCAAAGTCAGTTAATCCAAACTATCGGTTAATCCAAACAAAATTGTCGGGCCCCAGCCCACTCCGGTATGGTTAAACCAAACTTCCATCAGAGACCCCCCTGACTTTTTTATATGGTAAATGGTAGTATTTCGCCGGGCCGCCGACAAAAGTTTGGATTAACCGATCGTTTGGTTTAACCGAGCAGGGTTTAATGGGGTTATATTGTACATACATAAAAAAACAATAATCAAAGCGACCACATACATTGTATATTACATGTGCAATACATACTTACGCAAATTCAAAGTGAAAGCCAAAGCTCGGTTAAACCAATGATCGGTTAATCCAAGCAGATTTCTAGGGTCCCCTCAAGTTTGGTTTAACGAGGTTATTCTGTATATGTATTTATGTACAGTAAAGCTTCTCTAAATGGACCGACCATGAGAACAATTTTAAATGGTCCAGCTGGTCGGCTTAGGGAGTTTAAAAAAAAAATCATTACACTGGTATTGTATGGACGATCATTTGGGAACCAAATAAAGCGATTGATATATAGGGGAGTGGTCGATCTGTGGATGTCATAGGTTACAGAGGTTTTACTTTATATATATATATCGATTATTAAGGCACTGGTTTGACTGGACTATTGTTCCAATGCAGGGGTTCGAATCTCAGGACCTAACAAACAGGAGGCAGATGAACAACTCATCCAAATTGAAAATGAGTCTATTTAAACTAATGACCGTCTCCTAGTGCCCACCAGACATGATCGTCTCCTAGTGTCCACCAGACCTGACCATCTCCTAGTGTCCACCAGACATGACCATCTCCTAGTGTCCACCAGACATGACCGTCTCCTAGTGTCCACCAGACAATGCCGGCTCCTAGTGTCCACCAGACATGACCATCTCCTAGTGTCCACCAGACCTGACTGTCTCCTAGTGTCCACCAGAAATGACCATCTCTTAGTGTCCACCAGACATGACCATCTCATAGTGTCCACCAGAAATGACTGTCTCCTAGTGTCCACCAGACATGACCGTATCCTACTGTCCACCGGACATGACCATCTCCTAGTGTCCACCAGACATGACCATCTCCTAGTGTCCACCAGACATGACCATCTCCTACTGTCCACCAGACATGAGTGTCTTCTAGTGTCCACCAGACATGACCATCTCCTACTGTCCACCAGACATGACCATCTCCTAGTGTCCACCAGACATGACCATCTCCTAGTGTCCACCAGACATGACCATCTCCTAGTGTCCACCAGAAATGACCGTCTCCTAGTGTCCACCAGACATGACGGTATCCTACTGTCCACCGGATATGACCATCTCCTAGTGTCCACCAGACATGACCATCTCCTAGTGTCCACCAGACATGACCATCTCCTACTGTCCACCAGACATGACTGTCTTCTAGTGTCCACCAGACATGACCATCTCCTACTGTCCACCAGACATGACCATCTCCTAGTGTCCACCAGACATGACCATCTCCTACTGTCCACCAGATATGACCGTCTCCTAGTGTCCACCAGACATGATCGTCTCCTAGTGTCCACCAGACCTGACCATCTCCTAGAGTCCACCAGACATGACCGTCTCCTAGTGTCCACCAGACATGACCGTCTCCTAGTGTCCACCAGACATTGCCGGCTCCTAGTGTCCACCAGACATGACCATCTCCTAGTTTCCACCAGACCTGACCGTCTCCTAGTGTCCACCAGAAATGACCGTCTCCTAGTGTCCACCAGACATGACCATCTCCTACTGTCCACCAGAAATGACCATCTCCTACTGTCCACCAGACATGACCATCTCCTAGTGTCCACCAGACATGACCATCTCCTAGTGTCCACCAGACATGACCATCTCCTACTGTCCACCAGACATGACCATCTCCTACTGTCCACCAGACATGACCATCTCCTACTGTCCACCAGACATGACCATCTCCTACTGTCCACCAGACATGACCATCTCCTAGTTTCCACCAGACATGACCATCTCCTACTGTCCACCAGACATGACCATCTCCTACTGTCCACCAGACATGACCATCTCCTAGTGTCCACCAGACATGACCATCTCCTACTGTCCACCAGACATGACCATCTCCTAGTGTCCACCAGACATGACCATCTCCTAGTGTCCACCAGACATGACCATCTCCTAGTGTCCACCAGACATGACCATCTCCTACTGTCCACCAGACATGACTGTCTTCTAGTGTCCACCAGACATGACCATCTCCTACTGTCCACCAGACATGACTGTCTTCTAGTGTCCACCAGACATGACCATCTCCTACTGTCCACCAGACATGACCATCTCCTAGTGTCCACCAGACATGACCGTCTCCTAGTATCCACCATACATGACCATCTCCTACTGTCCACCAGACATGACCATCTCCTACTGTCCACAAGACATGACTGTCTCCTAGTGTCCACCAGACATGACCATCTCCTACTGTCCACCAGACATGACCATCTCCTACTGTCCACCAGACATGACCATCTCCTACTGTCCACAAGACATGACTGTCTCCTAGTGTCCACCAGACATGACCATCTCCTACTGTCCACCAGACATGACCATCTCCTAGTGTCCAGCAGAGATGACTGTATCCTCGTGTCGACCAGATCTGACCGTCTCCTAGTGTCCACCACACATGAGCATCTCCTAGTGTCCACGAGACATTACTGTCTCCTTGTGTCCACCAGACATGACCATCTTCTCCCTCTTCTAGTATCCACCTGACATTGCCGTCTGCTAGTGTCCACCAGACATGACTGTCTCCTAGTGTCCACTAGACATGACCACCTTCTCGTGTCCACCAGAGATGACTATCTCCTAATGTCAGCCAGACATCACTATCTCCTAGTGTCCACCAGACATGACCGTCTCCTAGTGTTCACCAGCCATGACCGTCTCCTAGTGTCCATGAGACATGACTGTCTCTTAGTGTGCACCAGACATTACGTCTCCTAGTGTCCACCAGACACTGTGGACTCCTAGTGTCCACCAGACATCACCGACTCCTAAAGTCCACCAGACATCACCGACTCCTGCTAGTGTCCACCAGACATGACTGTCTACTAGTGTCCACCAGACATGACCGTTTCCTCGTTTGCAGCAGTCATTATTGTCTCCTAGTGCCCACTAGACATGCCGATCTCCTAGCATCCACCAGACATGACCGTCTCCTCGTGTCAACCAGACATGACCATCTCCTAGTGTCCACCAGACATTGCCGGCTCATAGTGTCCACCAGACATGACCATCTCCTAGTGTCAAACACACATGACCTTCTCCTAGTGTCCACCAGACATTGCCTGCTCCTAGCATCCACCATACATGACAGTCTCCTAGTGTCCACCAGACATAGCCGTCTCCCAGTGTCCACCAGACATAACCGACTCCTAGTGTCAAATAGACAGTAGCGACATGAATGCCATATTGCGTGATTTGTGTTGCCAGGCAACTGTCACATGTGACAGGATCCCCTAGTGTGGATCCTCCATTAATGTGCCCTGACAGTGCCACGCTTTATTCAACCGGAAGCTGTGTGTTTACTTTGCCTGATGGGAAGAAGTATCGCTACATGTAGCCGACCCTCTAAGTCGACCCCACATTTCTCCACTTCTCCCTCTTCCTGTCTCGTTTTCTCTTTATAGTTGATTTATTACGTATTATATCGTACATTATATATCATGTGTCCTTTATCATATATCACATATCATGTACCATATATAATGTATTACATAGTTATATTATGTTGGTTGTTTGGGTTTTACGTCCTAGCAGCATCAATTGCCATATCAAAACCGTTACATATATAGTATGCATTACATATTATACATTATACATCATATTATGCACTGCATAATTTATTATGTGAATATAGATAACGCATAGATCACCATTATTAACGTACTGTCGGAAGTTGGTACCGGCATATTATTCACATCGAATTGTTCCGCAGTCGGACCGACACTGGCACCACCTATGGCGGCTGTCAACACTACCTACTGTACGAACGACACACTCACCATACATTAAACAAATTATATGTAATGTATACATTATATCTTAAGCATAATACTTAATACATTAGACATACGTTGTAATTAATGCATTAAAAAATCCTGGGAAATCTCCCATCTAATGCTGTGGTTCGGTGCAGAACGCAGCCTGTGGCGTTCCCAACTGAATAGCAGTTAGAGAATTGGCCAGGCTGCTCCTTTGCATAAGCATTGAACCTTGTGCCTTCACATTCAGACCTCATTTACAATTTAATGTAGATCTATTCTCGACTTCAAATAAGTGCAAAAGAAGTAATGTATGCTAATATATTAAATTATTTAGTTTGGTCATTTTGATTTGGTCCGTGGGTGGGTTCAGGTGAATGCAGGTCATGGACTGTATATAGGTATTGTCAAGGGTGCAGTAAACAGTGAATGCTCCCTGAACAGTGCGTAGACTAATAACTAACCCCTCCCGTGTACATCTCCATCAGCTAAGCCCCGTCAACACCCCTAAAGCCAGGGCTCCTCATCTCCCTTGCATGGATAACCTTAAAGGGGTCCAGTATAGGCCGCTGGGATTGGAACTGTACTCAAACAAAATGCTCTCCAAGCAGCTAGTTTGTCAGTCTATGCCACCGAATATTTGGAGGGAGGAATGATGAGGTCTGTAATGTATGAATGATGTCATGGGCAGGATTCCCTCATCACATGGGATAGAACTTAAAAGGGTTCTCCACAGACCGGAGAACCCATCTAGGTTGCTCTTGCACGCTAACGATTATAGACACAGACCTCAGGACTATCCTTCTAGATATTCAGTTACATAAACTGAATAAATGTGTTTGGAGAGCATTTGTCGGCGTACAGTTCCAGCCTCAGCGGCCTATACTGGAGCCCTTTAAGTGAAGCCCTGCCTGCTAGTGCTAGCGTCTCAGTCAATTTACCTTAGTCTTAGTTCTCAATGCCTGTATATATACCCCTGTGTTCCTATGATAGAAATGGTTTATGACACCAGATAAAAGCTGCATAGTCCGATGAAAACATCAAATTTTCAAAACCAAAACAAGTATCGACATTTGATTCTACATATCTAACTTAGATTCTGATGCATTTATTAAGCATTTGTTGCCACATAGAAGGGAATACTGAGTCAATTTATAAGAACCTGTTACTGCAGAAGCCTATGGTGTTAGAGTTTCGGCAAGCTGGCCAAATTAATTTTGCACGTTTGCACTTCAAATATCACAAAAGTTAATCATTTAAAGTAAAAGTTACTTCAAACTAAAGCAAGCTAGATTATAATGACCAACCTAACATATTTATATAAGAAAATGACAGAAACTCAAAACCATCGGACTATGCAACTTTAACATAGTATTCTCATGGAATACATTTCTTGCATAAACATTCAGTTTGATTTAGTTGTTCATATTGTTGAGTTTAGCATAGCTTGTTGACGATTATAACATGCTCCAGTTTAGTTCAGAGTAACCTTTGCAATAACTGCCTAAGTTTGGATATATTTTAGGTGCAAGCATGCACAACAATGTGGCAGTCTGCGCTGACCTCTGAAGGCAAGGAGCCATAGAGACAGGCATGGATAGGGTGATCGTATCAGTTAGTCCAGATAGACTAATGGTTAGGATACTAACCCGAAATGGAACGCAGTGTGGGTTAAAACACTGCTCAATGTGCAATATTTCTCTAAGTATATATATATATAATAATTCTTACGTTATCTTTAGTACAGATATAGAGATAGAGATAAGTGTAATAGAGATAGAGATAAAATTCCTCCGAGCCAGTGGAGGATTGGCCCCACGCAGGAGGTGGAGCGGTGCATGATGGTACCCCACCCACCACCTGGATAGGGGTGGGGGGGGGTGCAGGACACTACAGGCGTTATTACACGCGATAAAGGGTTTATCACTATCCATATATATATATATATAATTACACACATATTTATATACTTACACACATATATATGATATGTATAACTATAACGCATTATAATTTATACGAGTATAAATGCAATAGGAACATATACTTTATATATTTATTCCTCCATGGTGCATTGGTGGAGTGCCCCCCACCCCCATGCCCCCTCCATCCGTTGGGGTAATTGGTGAGTGGCCCCACCCTGGCGCCGATATATACATAGATCTCGGCTACAAGAAGAACAATATAACAATAGGTGGTGGGTTGGCATTTTATTCCTTCTGGCTGGGACATAACACTCTTACCGGCACACTCAAACGAAAAACCACAGGCGAAAGGGCTGGGTACACCCACGGGGCGCATTGTACAGATTGGCACAGCGCTCCGCAGCACAACAGGACCGGGAGGATGGGTGCTCATGCCCGGAGCACAGTGGCGGGTTAACACAATGTCACAATAATAGACCAATATTATAATATTAATACAAATTGATACTTAGCATATGGGAGTCCAATTCCGCCTACCTATGTCCGCATAATTCCCCAATAAATATACTCAATGTATATATATATATGTGTGATGTATAAGTGTTATGCGATTATAAAGGCACAGAAAGGAATGCTCCCTATATTATCACCCATATGTTGTGTACTACTTTAGCGGTGACCCCTTTTCACAGTTGGGCCAGGTGGCACCACCACACCAACCCTACCAGTGGCGTGAATACTGTCACTCGCCCTTGTATATATATATATATATATATATATATATATATATGTGCTGTATAAGCATTATACGAGTATAATTATCCATAAACTGATATGCAACACCCCTTTCTTCTTGTTTAAGGTCAAATCTTTGTTATTACAGAAATGATAATCAAGCTATATACGGTATTCTACATGCGACAATTGCATTGTATATTTTAATATGCCAATAGTATTACAAATAGTGGTGCTGCCTGGTTAGTTCTATGAGTACTCACTAACCGAAACTGCACCCCCTGGCGGGTCAGGCCCGCATTGGCCAGAACCGGGGCCTTCACCACTCCAGCAGCGACCGCCTCCTCACAAACACTGCTGCTACCACTGGTACCAGATCTTTACATTTTTTAATTTATTGTTTAGTGATGAATTTATTTACCCTGCACATAACGGATAAGTATGTTAACCACTTGTTTTCACCGCTGGGTACATTTTGACTCAAGTACAAATTAATTTTTCATGGTTTCATTTCAAATCTCCAAAGTTAGCCATTTACAATATAAGTTATTTCAGCGTAAAGTAAAATAGATGACAATAATCAATCAAATATATTTATTTAAATTTAAACTTTTAAGTCGCACAAACTCAACACCTTCGGATTATGAAACTTTGACAAACCAAACAAAAAAGGACATATTAAAACTGCATTGTCCGATAAAGACATCCACTTTTCAAAAGCAAAATACTTAGCTAGGTTTTCTAATGCATATGCAACTTAAATAATGGTGCACTTATCAACCATTATATCGCCGCATAGAAAGACTTTAATAGAACCCATTACTACTGAAGCCTATGGTGCCAGAGTTTGACATGCTTGCCAGAATTAATTTGGCATTATTTGTCATGGTTTATACTTAAAATATTTCCAAAACTATTCATTTTAGAGCAAAATTACTTCAAACTAAAGTAAGGTAGATTCTAAAGATCAACCTAATATATTTATCTCAGTAAATGACTGAAACTCAAAAACTATGCAACTTTAACGCAAACAACCAAAGCACATGAGTATTATGTCTGCGCCAATTGCTGCGCATGCGTGGATGTGTGCCCTTATTGTACTAGAGAATTGTAGGGCGGAGGCGGGACGCTGTACTCTAGTGGGGCAGTGCCAGACACCGCTGGGCGAGGGGCCCTTTCACACTGCTCTGATCCATACAGCCCTGACACTGGCACTGCTGTGTTCGCTGGTTGCTGGGGTGCTGCTGGTTGCTGCGGCTGGTGGTACGGAGCTGGTTGCTGGGGCTGGTGGTACGGAGCTGGTTGCTGAGGCTGGTGGTACGGTGCTGGTTGCTGGGGCTGGTGGTACGGAGCTGGGTGATGAGGCTGGTGGTATGGAGCTGGTTGCTGATGCTGCTGGTATGGAGCTGGTTGCTGAGGCTGCTGGTAGGCTGCTGGTTGCTGGGGCGCTGGTTCTGGGTGCTTCTGCTGGTACGGCGGTGGTTGAGGGTAATTCTGCTGGTGTGGCGCTGATTCCGGCGTTTGACCGACATCTGTCCTTTGGCGAACCAGCACCTGTACGTTCGCAGACATGGACATCGGAGTTGAGAAGCCCATCGAAGATCGGCCAGCACTCGTGAAGATTATATGCTGTGGTACCACAGTAGACTGGAACAAGATTTATATGCTGCAAGATTTATATGCTGTGTAAGAATTATACAAGTATTATAACCCAGAATATCCCTCCTTTCCCTCATCACTCACTCAGCTCCATGGACTGTTCCAGCCTCCCCAACCCCAGCTCCGATGGTGGCGCCACCACCCCTGCACACTCTAACTGCCACTCACTGTACCGCTGACAATTTTCTCTTTTCATTATGTAGGCAAACTATTATATATATAAACATATTTATATATATATATATATAAATTCCAGCTATGGGTAGAAAGAGAACCAACGAGGAGTAGTGGGAGGAAGCCTGTTTATTTTGGTTTAGAGGCTTTGGCCGAGTGAATAATAATAGCCCTGCCGAAACATAAAAGTAAAATTCACAGCGAGAATGGTGAGTGCGGAGAAGAATAGTCACGTGACGTGAGGGCTGGAGCAGCCTCGTGACATGGCAGAGGGCTTGCGACCGCAGCAAATAATCCATTTGTACAATAAATAAATATATAGGAAGCAGTAATACACTCCTCTAATTTAAATACAAATTATATTACACATATTTTAATTGGGGGAGATGGGATCAGTCACAATTTTCAAATTGTGCTTGATTGGCATGGAATGACAAGTGAGTCCACATTCCACCCATCTCATCGGGTCACCTAGTGATTGGCCACCCTTCTTAGCCTGACTGGTTTCTATGGCTGACTCCTGAGTCAGGACGACTCCCAGCCTGCGGTGTGACCTCAGTTAGACATCGGCCCTGCATCGGTGCCACATCAGAGCCCGATGTCGAACCGACACGATACTTGACGATCGGACAAAGGCGGCCTTAGACCCAGGATTGTTCTCATCCTGATCTGGATGCAATGCCAAAATGACATCGGATTTCGATCTTAAAATTACGTTGAAAAATCAAATAAATGTTATCAATTTTTGTTCTCTGGAATTGAGATATGGGTCACTCTCCTGAAAACTGGTCAGAAGTGTCACATGGAGAATATAAATCTAATATTTGAATTTTTTACATTTTTTGGTTGTAAAATATAAATTGATGAGATAAAAAATAAAGGTGTAGTCCATGATTAAGCTATGTATTATGGCAGTGTGTGTCACCCATGTAACACATGTTTAGGACACCACACAGTTTGCTTAATAAAAATCTAATCAGAATTAAATAATATACTGAGAAGCATATTAATCATGGCATAATATACAGAAATATGTAGTGCTTATATTGATAAAAAAAAGTAATTCCCAGACATGATTTATTCACTGAATAATTAGTTTACAATATTTGTGTGGCATCCAGACACCACTGGTTACACGTGTGACAGAAATGTGTAATGTTATTTCTGAAGACATGGCATTTTTTTGGTGTTAATTTAAGCATGCATACATGTTAAGAAATACTTCCTTTTTGATTTGTGAACTGTTTTGTTTGATAGATCAATGGAATACAAGATGTTACTAAGGATTCAACCACGTCCCATATGTCATGTTACAAATGGCTGACTGTAAAATGTTTTTTTTTGGTACAAAAACACTTCATAACTAAATGGACCAAAGTTGCACACAGTTTTATTTTATTTCCCTTATTTCTTTCATCAAATCTGAACATGAATATGAAAAGTATAAGGAAAACAATAAGTAGGAAGTTCTTTATTGATGTTTTAAAATCCCATCCCATGCTGACCAGTTTTCAGGAGAGTGACCCATATACATTAATGAGATGTGGGTTCTATTCCCACTCTAAGCGTAATATTTCCCATTTTCATCACCTCCTTGGACAATGCCATGAAAATACTCATGTTTATGCAATTAATATTGATATCATCATATGGCACTACTGTTCCCATATTTCTGTGGAACTATCAGGATTCCAGTGTGCTATATTTGCAAATTGTGTATTCAACAGCTATTTATAGCTCACCTTATATACCATACTCGATATACCATTTTTATGAAAATAATCCAAAATTGACAGATGGCTGGAAGACCAGTGCTTTGGTGCTGACAAAAGAACTTCTTCAGAAACATCAATATATTTACATTAAAAAATGTGTCAGATGTAATAATACTCCAGTAGCTCTGCTAGTTATACTGCCACTGCTCAAAACTGTTGTTTTCCTGTGGTAGTTTTTAGAAGGGCATAGGAAAGGTGCACACTGCATGCAATCCACTTTTATCATCGGTCTGAATTTTCCCTCCCTGCAGGTGTCACGGGTACCTTCTTTGGACAACAAGCGAAGGACATAAGAAGTGACACATTGTTGCTAGCAAGAGTTCACTCAGATAAACACACCTGAGTAAGGGATGGGAAAATGAGTAAAGGATGGGGAAATGGGTAAAGGATGGGGAAATGAGTAAATGATGGGAAATGAGTAAAGGATTGAACAATGAGTAAAGGATGGGGAAATGAGTAATGGGTGGGAAAATGAGTAAAGGATTGAACAATGAGTAAAGAATGGGAAATGAGTAAGGGGTAGAACAATGAGTAGGGGATTTGAAAATGAGTAACAGATGGGAAAATGAGTATGGTGTGGAACAATCAGTAATGCATATAACAATGAGTAAAGGGTGGAAACATGAGTAAGGGATGGGAAAATGAGTAAGGGATTGGAAAATGAGTAACATGTGGAAAATGAGTAAGGGGTGGGAAAATGAGTAACCTATAGGAAAATGAGTATGGTGTGGAACAATGAGTAATGCATAGACAAATTAGTAATGGGTGGGAAAATGAGGAAGGGATGGGAAAATGAGTAATCAATGGGAAAATGAGTCAGGGATGGGGAAAATGAGTAAGGGATGTGAACATGAGTAACAGATGGGAAAATGAGTAATCGATGGGAAAATGAGTAAGGGGTGGAGAAATGAGTAATACATAGGAAAATGAGGAATGCCACTATTCCCAAGCAGGAGGTCATGGTAGCCAACGACAGTTGAGACAAAGCCAAAACTTCTAAATGTACTTTGCCTGGTGCTTGGCAGTACATATTAAGACAAGGCAAGGAGCAATTGATTGCGGAACACCAATTGTTTACACTTAACTAAGAAACTACCTTTATTTAATCAATTAATGTAAGAACACCTACCGGAAGTGACGACACCGCTTTCTTGGCACAAACAAAGGTGACGATGCATGCTATGGTTCCAAGCATTAGCATAATGACGGCCATCACAATTAGGATGATTCCGCACACATAAGATCCAATTCTGCACGAAAAAATACACCAAAGTACAATAAATAGATCTTCATTTTCTTGCGTGGCTTTGCGTCCACCCTAGATAAACGATTCACCCCATACTGGCAGTAGGGGTGAATGACAACATAGTCTAAATACTGGCAAAAACTGCTTTAGTATGGAACAGGAAGTGGAATCCCTGGTTCCAGTATCAAATTACTACTTATATTGGCACAGAGTTGGTGAAATGAGAGAGAATGCAAAAAGAAACGATGGGAACTGTATAATCTGATAATACTGTCGATTTCACTTTTAAAGTCCATTAAACTACATGTTTCATTATATTTTTCAAATCAAAAGTACTGCATAAATATTAAGATATATGTGAAGAATATATTTTGGTTCTTAAATTAAGAATTAATCTGCTCATTTCATTTACCCGGCATGTAAATATTTGTTGCCAGTTTTTCTAATGGGTTGCTTTTGACCCCTACTGCAAGTATGTGGTGAATCTTTTATTTACATCCACCCCTGCTCTTCTCACCCTACCCATCCTCCTCTCCACCGTATCCCAACAACATCTGGAGCACTCTCCACTGAGTACCCAACTGTTGTATTAACAAGTGCCCTATGATGAAAAGCAGTAAAGGCAAATTAATGAATGAAGCAAAATAGGATATTTCTGAAGCAACATATTTTGTTTGTTGAGGTTTTGCGTCCAAGAAACATTAAATGTCATATCACGGCATGTTTGACTCTACTGGGGTTCGAATCCACAGCATACCACATAGAAAGCAAATACTCCCTCAGAGGGAGGGTTATACTGCTCGGCAATCCTGTCTTGTCACGTGTGGTAGATTTTGCATGTTTTATACAGATTATTGTCCATTCGTATATTTTATTTCTGTGTGCTGCCTGGTGTTAATTTCACTCCGACAGTCTAATCCGGGTTGCGATATTTTCTTTCTACAAACTTTACCTGCCAAGGTTATAATTGATTAGCATCCAAACCAATCAGAACATTTCTACTGTTTGAACTTTGGGTCATTAATTTGTTTCAAAATGACGGAGTTTATCATCGCGGATTGTGCCCACTGCCCAAAGGAAGCTATCAAATAAAGATATTTGAGATAGTTCATGACCCAACAATGTAATGTTTATCCGTCAACTTGGATAGTAGTAATTGAGCAACGCGAGACTGACTCAAGTCTATATTGGCATTTATTTTTAGTTTGCCACGTGGTTTGCAGTAGTTCAGCAATGGTAATGGAAGGCTTAGTATATTGGGAGACATATGCTTAGCCCTACTAATACATGATATCCGTCGAGTTGGGTTGGTGGGATGGTTAAATCTGGTCCCTTAGTCTGGTCCTCGTGTCTGGCAGGCTCTATAGCCCCGTTCACATGCACACGTTAAGTCGCCTCAACTATTTCGCTTCATCTTTAGCCGTGTTCACACGGGCGATTTAATCCACTTCATATAAAGCGCCTTGCCTAGTTCGCCTCACATTTTGCCGTGTGAACGCGATGTGAGGCGGATTAGGGCTTAATCGATTCATATGATTCACTTTATCTAATCCACCTAAGCGAGGTGGTTTATATGAAGCAAACTAGGTTAGGTCGGCCCATCTCACCCATGTGAACGCAACCGACTTACTTGAGGTGGATTAAGCACCTCACACTATATAATATAATTTGGTCTATGAACCGGCTAGAGGTGCACAGATATTTTTTTCATGATTTATTTTTAGGGTTTCACTGCCCTGCAGAAGTTTTGACTGTTCCAAACCAATACGATTCAGTAAATACATATCTAGGTCGAAGCCACACTCTCTCGTGCCCACCTCGACGAACCCAAAATGGCGCTGGTTAGTCTGGACTTGCTCATGCGCAGATATCCACTTCCGCCTTAAACCGATTCAAAGCACTGCACGTGTGAACGCGAAACACTTTCAAACTAAATCGCATCATATGATTCGATTTGTCTAATTCGCTTCACATTTTGCCCGTGTGAACACGGCTTAAGTCATCTGAAAACGTACAGGTGAATGTGCCCTTGAGGCAAATTAGGACTGAGTCGACTCAACTAGTTTGTCTCATGTAGACTGCTTCACCAGGTGGATTGGATGAGGCAAACTAGTTGAGGCGACTTAAGGGCTGTGTGTGAACAGGGCTTATGACGAATGATTCAAACAGACGTTCGAAGCACAAGTGATGTCATGGCGGGGAACTCCGCTAGATGGCGTGGGCTGCTGCGGCAGAATAAAATTACATGTTAACAAGGCTAGGTGGCGCCATATGTAGCGTCGAAATTACATTAGTGCACTGATCTTGCGTGCTCGATTACCAATGTTGTGGAGAACATGATCAATGGCGCCTGTTTTTAACAGACCATTTCATTATCAACGTGCCTTCATAGATGGCTTCCCCATCTATTCCATGTTGCATTCATTTCCCAAAGGTGGCACTACCATCAGTTCGATTTGTTCATTGACATCTCTCTTTGCAAGTCCATCTTTAATATTAGGAGTTGAGTTGAATTAAGTTTTATTTATCCACAAACATGTACTAAGGTCAGAGCGCTACCAAATATTTAAAGTACAAATTACAAATCTATTTTACAATTATTACTAAGTGTCCTCTGGTTTCTCATGCTTAATTTGTTCTAAGTGGGTTCTAAGTTGGCACCGATAGTAACTAACAAATGAATTGAGCATTCACCGCCCATTCTGGTCGGTCATGGGATTCAAACTCCTGGATTTGAACCCTGGTTGAGCCAAACCAGTGAGTTAAACAGTTATACTTGTCGCCACAAACGCTGGTGCTCATCATTACTAGGATAGGGCAAGGAGCAGTGGAATGAGGAAGACCAATTGTCCACGATTGAAATTTCCCCCGCTTAATCCACTAATATACAAAAAAAAGCTTGTAAAATGGCGATGAAAACAAGAGAAGCGCAGAAAAAGGTAACTATGAGCTGATTGGTTGGACTGTTAACCAGTTATAATTTATGTGGGAAAGGTTCATAGGGAGGGTTACAAATGTGGAAGAGGATGGCACATTATTCAAAGCTGGTAGACCACATGTGGATGCCCTACTTATTCTACTCTCATGTAGGCTACCAGCATGATGCCGGTGAGCAGAATGGGGAAGCCATACTTATTCTTGTCTCCTGTAGGCTACCAGCATGATGCCGGTGAGCAGAATGGGGAAGCCATACTAATTCTTGTCTCCTGTAGGCTACCAGCATGATGCCAGTGAGCAGAACGGGGAAGCCATACTTACTCTTGTCTCCTGTAGGCTACCAGTATGATGCCCGTGAGCAGAATGGGGAAGCCATACCTACTCTTGTCTCCTGTAGGCTACCAGCAATATGCCAGTGAGCAGAATGGGGAAGCCATACTTATTCTACTCTCCTGTAGGCTACCAGCATGATGCCAGTGAGCAGAATGGGGAAGCCATACCTACTCTTGTCTCCTGTAGGCTACCAGCAATATGCCAGTGAGCAGAATGGGGAAGCCATACTTATTCTACTCTCCTGTAGGCTACCAGTATGATGCCAGTGAGCAGAATGGGGAAGCCATACCTACTCTTGTCTCCTGTAGGCTACCAGCAATATGCCAGTGAGCAGAATGGGGAAGCCATACTTACTCTTCTCTCCTGTAGGCTACCAGCATGATGCCAGTGAGCAGATTGGGGAAGCCATACTTACTCTTGTCTCCTGTAGGCTACCATCATGATGCCAGTGAGCAGAATGGGGAAGCCATACTTACTCTTGTCTCCTGTAGGCTACCAGCATGATGCCAATGAGCAGAATGGGGAAGACATACCTACTCTTGTCTCCTGCAGGCTACCAGTATGATGCCCATCAGCAGAATGGGGAAGCTATGCTTACTCTTCTCTCCTGTAGGCTACCAGCATGATGTCGTTGAGCAGAATGGGGAAGCCATACTTACTCTTGTCTCCTGTAGGCTACCAGTATGATGCCAGTGAGCAGAATGGGGAAGCCATACTTACTCTTGTCTCCTGTAGGCTACCAGCATGATGCCAGTGAGCAGAATGGGGAAGCCATACTTACTCTTGTCTCCTGTAGGCTACCAGCATGATGCCAGTCAGCAGAATGGGGAAGCCCACAACGAGAAGGCAGATGAACGTGCAGACGGTCATCCCCCCACACATGGCGGTGCTCAGCCTCGCATGCCCCCGATCTACCCTCGCCTCGCCTCTGCCCTCGCCTCTGCCCTCGCCTCTGCCTTCACCACGCCCCATAGCAAAGTGCCCTCAAGTTGTCTGGAACCTGTATTGGAATTAGAGACCAGTAGCAGTTCGATGGTGGCCGGGTGTATAGGTTCAAAAAGCAAATAAACATTATATTCTTGGGTTTATTCCTCTGACTATAACAAACGTTAATTGCCGAAACGTTGATCTTTCGGCCTTCTGTGAAAAGTTAGCCTAACTGAAACTAGGCCTCTCAAACCTGGTCAGAAGTGTGACATGGAGGATGAAAATCGAATATTATAATTTTTAACATTTTTGGGTTGCAAATTAAAGCTGGATATCTGTCTCCTCTTTACATATATGCAAAAAAGAAATTAATGGTTGTTGATTGTTGGTTTTCCTCCTCCTTACAGTTATTGGTTGGTTGTTGGAGTTTTATGTCCTGGCAATATCTAAGGTCATATCAGGACGGGTACCAACTTGTGACAGTGCACAGTAATGGCAACTTTTTAGTGCTGCCCAACTTGGAGACCAGGCCACCAGCACCATGTACTGAAATCCCACTCGGTCACATTATCCTGACACTGACCTAACAAGTCCTTGCCCTATCCTAATAAAGTGAGTGCCTGGCTAGGAAGCGACAAGTATCAATTATTAAAAGTCATCGATTTGACTCGACCAGAGTTCCAACCCGTTGGTTCAAATACAATGCTCTACCAGACCAGACGGGATGGCCAAATGAGTTAGAGCGTCCGTCTCCCATGCTGGTAGATCGTGGGGTCGTGGGTTCGAGTCCCGGTCGAGTCAAACCAATGACTTTAAAATTGATACTTGTCGCTTCCTAGCCAGGCGCTCGGCATTATTAGGATAGGGCAAGGACTGGTGTGCTCAGTGTCAGGATAATGTGACTGAGTGGGATACCAGGTCATGGTGCCGGCGGCCTGGTTTCCCAGTTGGACAGCACTATAAAGTCGCCATGAGTGCGCACTGTCACAAGTCGGTACCCGTCCTGATATGACCTTAGATGTTGCTAGGACGTAAAACAACAACAAACAAACAAAAACAATGCTCTACCAAAGCGGGAGATGGACGCTCAACTCATTTGGCCATCCCTTCTAGTCCCCCTGGTTGGTGTTTGGGATGAGAGCGGGCTTCGAGAATTGGTGTCTGGATGGTTTATGGGAGCAACGGAGTTACGCAGCGTGGAAGGACGGTGAGGCGGATTTTGGTGGAGCTCAGAGGAGGGCTTAGTTGACGTGAGAAGGGCGGCATGAGGGCGCTCTGTGGCACAATGGTGTTTTGGGGAGCGCTTTCATTTTGGTATGTTTCTTCGGAAATTTTCAAATTGAATACTTGTAACTATAGGAACTCTTGTATTACATCCCCCCCCTCCCGCTCCCCCCCCCCCAAGTATACATTATGAAATAAACCCACACCGCTCAGACCTTAATGTTGTCTGCTGCCAAACTGAATAATTTGATCGGACCAGACCACATTCGGTTATGGCTGGAAAGGTTCTAGAACATTCCACTAAAATACATAATATATTCATAATATCAGCATCAGGGAGGATGATTATAAACTTTTTTTTTATTGACCTTGGTTTTCCAGAATTTTTATATCGTAAGGTAGGTTATAACAATCAATTAAATATATTCATCTGAAAACATGGATAACTTTGAACATATTCGAAGTGAAAACATGCCAAATATACAAATTCTGACACCATAAGCTTCAGCAGTAAGAGGTTCTATTACATTGACTTACTGTTCACTTCTATGCAGCCACACATGCCTAATAGTGCACCACTATCCAAGGTAGGCCTAAATAATCTAGGATCACAGTAAGTTAGGTGTTATGGTTCTATGTATGCTTCCATCTGATTGGGAACAACTTATAGTTATAGCACCGAATGCGTTGGCCTAATAGATAGAGCGCGGGCCTCGCATGAGGAAGATCGAGAGTTTGGTTCTCGGTCGAGTCAAACCAATGACTTACAAATTGATGCTTGTCGCTTCCTAGCCTGATGCTCAGCATTACTAGGATAAGGCTAGGAATGGTTTGCTCAGTGTCAGGATAATGTGACTGAGTGGGATATCAGGTCATGGTGCCCATGACCTTAGATGTTGCTAGGACATAAAACAACAACAAACACACTATAGTTGGAGCTCTTGTTTATCACCCACGACTCGAGGCTGAGTCGCAATATGGAAGTCTTGATATGCAGTCATGCATGACTGCCTGTGTTTGAACGCCTGTTTACAACAATGTGCTTGGCGACCGCCAAGTGCATTGACTGATAGACACTATTGGATGAGTCCCAAGAAAATTGATACTGTAGTTTAACAATAACGCAATGTAAAATCTTATGAAGCATGAAAAGGGATTTGGACTTAAATGATGACTAAGCGTATTGTGTTGTTTGTTGAGGCTTTGCATCGTAGCAACTTCTGAGGTCATATCAGGATGGGTACCGACTTGTGACAGTGTGCAATCATGGTGACTTTATACTGCTTCCCCATTGGGAAATGAAGCCCCCGGTACCATTACCTAATATCCCACTCAGTACCATTATCCTGACACTGAGCTAAACCAGTCCTTGCACTATCCTATTAATGCCAAGCACCAGACTAGGAAGTGACAAGTATACATTTTATGAGTCATTGGTTTGACTCGACTGGGAACCGAACTCCCGATCTCCGGCCAACTTCTGGGGTCATATCAGGATGGGTACCGACTTGTGACAGTGCGCACTCATGGTGACTTTATAGTGCTGCCTCACGAGAAGATTAGGCCATCGGCACCATGCCATGATATACCACCCAGTTGCATTATTCAGATACTGAGCAAACCATTCATTGCCCCATCCTATTATTGCCACGTGTCAGGCTATGCAGTGACAAGTATCAAGTTTGTAAGTCATTGGTTCCATTCGGGCGCAATTCGAACCCACAGCCTCCTGCAAGACAGTCAGTGGTCTTACCTATTCAGCCATCCCATTCAATCATCTGATACAGCAGAACCACACAATATTATAAACCTGGTCTCTGTATATGTATATATATATGTGAAGAGTTCAGGCGCAATTCCCCGTAAACACCAATCCAAAAATTAACTTAAAATTGTAAAGATTTACCTGAAGGTATTTTTAATTCTCACTAATCCCACGTTGGTTGTGAAGAAATGGTTATGGAACAATGGACACACAAATAAGTATGTACAAAAATAACCTTTTCCAGGTTTGGGACCAATGTTTATATCTATACAGTATAACCTTGTTAAATCAAGCTCGGTTAAACCAAATGATTATTGTATTGATGCTGTCAATAATGGTAGGCTGACTGACATAAGTATTAATAAGTCTCAGCAGATGGCGGGCCTGAATATCCCGTCCATGATATTTAGCTAGATCCTGATATGGATATACATTTTATTACTTATATATACATTGTATTACTGATATATTAGTTAAAATTTGACCATCCCGATGGGTCTATAGGCGATAATGGCCAGACTCAGCTGACATACAGTGCCTAGAGCCCCTCACAGGTGGCGCCAGTGTGGCCAATAATGTACTACACAGGGTTAGTTAGATAGGATACAGTGAATATACTATTACATAGGGAACTGAATACAGACAGTGTCCTTGTTTATATTCCCATAATAGATTATAGAGCACATTAATGTATCTATTATATAAAGTATATGTATAATGTAAATGTATATTTATATATAGATATATGGATCTATATATATGCATGAAAAATATACATTAATTATATTTGTTCACAGGTAATAAATAACCCTTAGTGAGAATGATTTAGGTATATAAAATCATAACCAAATTGACATTATGCATGAAATGGAAATATCCCAATATATATTGATTGTTTACAATGATAAGCTATGTTTATATGGATGATATAGCACTGTGAATAAGGAATTACATATAATTAGATGCGAGGGAGCGGGACATAGGTCATGTGGTAGAGTGTCCACCTGTGAAGCTGTCAATCATACTATCGATCCTGCTCAGTGGACCCATTTGCAGTTGGGCTATTTTCCATTCCAACAAGTGGTCTACAATTGATTCATCAAAGGCTGTGGTATGTGATGTCCTGTCTGTGGGAAAGTGCATATAAAAGATCCCTTGCTGCTTATTGCAGAGAGTAGCCTATGCAGCAGCAGCAGATTTCCTCCAAAGAAATATGTCAGAATGACCATATCTTTCACGTCGAATAGCCGATGATAAAAATCAATGCGCTCTACAGACATCATTCAATAAAACAAGCTTTTTAGAATTAGAAGCGGTTACCTGCGTAGATGTCCTATTACTGCTGGAGTGTCTTCTGAATTAACCCGAGATCCTAATGCGTAGATGGAGCTCAAATAGCATTCTATAGTCTCCAGCGAAAATTTACTCATGGACTGGGACGAACATGCACTATGCTAAGTCATTTTCGGCAGTACGCTTATCCGATTCATATTCTATAGTCTCCGGCGAAGAGTTATGTATGCACTGGGGCGAAGATGCATTATGCTAAATAATTTCGGCGGTACGGTTATCCGGTTCATATTCAGTAGCCACTAGTGAACATTTACTGATGCACTGGGGCGAACATGCATCTTGCTAAGTAATGTCGGTAGTACGGTTATCTGGTTCTTATTCTGTTGTCTCCAGCAAACATTTACCTTTTCCACTGGACCGAACACACACTATGTTGCTTAATCCCTGAGTTACGCTTATTCAATTGCCTAGTTTTGATTTTTTTTTAAATACATATTAGTAGGGGGTATAAGGTATCATATTTAACAATCCAAATCGTGCATTATTTAAAAGACAAACGTCATAAATGAGGCTGGTACTTGCAATGTGGTTAAAGCTGCATAGTTGGATGAAAGCATCAACATTGTCTAAATCAAAGCACTTACATAGATTTGATCCTACATATTCAACTTAGATACTTTTGCACTCAATAAACATCTGTTGCTGCAGAGAAGTGAACACTAACTTATTTAATAGAACCTGTCACTGTTGAAGCCTATAGTGTCCAGCATTTCAGTGTGAATAACAACATTAATATGATATGCTTACATTTAGAATATTTCCAATGTTATTCCTTTCAAATAAAACTTATTTCAAACTAAAGTCAAATAGACTATAATGATCAGACTAATATATTTGTGATGGACTGCATTCTAGGTGGCCTAAGAAACAAAAACGTGACACCAAAATAGCTTAAAACACAAGACTGCCCCATAGTTGTTTATTCTGCCAAGGTCAGAACAGAAATGACCTGTCACCACACAAGTAACCTCCCGTGGGGATGTGGAGGGGCGGTCGCTAGCCAATGGGGAACAATCCACCATTTGGACTGTTCCTGCTAACGCCCCTGTCACACATCACCGGATTGAGCAACGGACAGAATTGTCTAGTCCAGGCATCATAACTATCAAAATGTATTAATATGTGTCAAAATGTTGTGATATCGGGTCAAAGGCCGCTGGATGAACGGACATGAAATGGACATGAAACGGACATGAAACGGACATAAAACGGACATGAAACGGACATGAATGGAGTGCCAATGGACGAAACAAACTCAAACCAGAGAAGAACCATAGACGTCAGTCTGGCGGCATCCGTTCCTAGTTTTGTGCATGTTCAAAACTTGAACGGACACAAAACAGACTTTTTTCGGTTTCTTTTCGTTTCCCCCAATCCGGTGAGGGGTGACAGGGCCTTAATGTGCGACCTCCTGCTGATACTTCTTATCGGCAAGGGGTCAGTGCAGTCGAGACTGCCACTATGTGGTAGTGAGGCTGATAATGGATGATCAAGTATGGCAGAAACTCAACATGATCATATCACGGAAGTTTAATGAAGGGCTTATTCAAGTACAAAGTCCATAATGTAAATACGGTAGTGAGAGCAAACCTGCTGTCTAAATGTCGCATATTGCACCGGCTTTACGGTAATTCAAGTCAGCGCTAGGGGTTTGACGTGCTCCAACATATATCGCACCAAGCCTGAGAAGCTGTCACGGCTCAGTGAACACCAGGTGTGACGCATTCAATTTGTTATTTTCATATCTAAGTAAAACTAAGGAAGCAATAATTCAATGGAGGCAATTTAGTGATTTATTATATGTTTGTTCTTTTATATTTATTTATTTTTGCTTACCTCAATATCAGTTATTGTTATTCAGTTTTGTGTTGTGCTTAGTTGAAAGTGTTATATCACATAACAGAGATCATCGATAAGACATTGATCATTTATACACATCTATTACAGCAGCCCATGGAAATCAAACCTTGGGTTCGATCCCTGACTAAGTCAACCCAATGACTTAAACATGTATACACTTGCCATTACCTAGTTTAGCGCTCTGCATTCCTAGGATAAGGCAGTGAACAGTTGAATAACCAAGATCAACTGGCGGAGATTATCAATTTCCCGTGCTTAATTAGTGAATACTATGCAATTTAAATAACAAAACAATTGTGTATAATTATGCTAACACATACATATGCCTTATGGTGTTTATTGTGGCATGTTCTAGAAGAGTGTGAAGGGAACATCATACAGCATTAATCTGTGGATAAGTTCTAGAGGACATTGTGAATCGGTTATGGTTGATTCAATCAATCAATAGTTCCGTCCTCTAGTCGAGGGTTGGATGCAATGGTTCTCCACTTGTCCCGATGGTGTGCTGTTCTGATAGACTGTGAATAATTCAAGCCTGTCCACTGTGAAATATTTGTAAACCATGATGTTCTTGGTCTCCCTCTCCCTCTGCTGCCATTCACCTTCCCTTCCAACAATGTACAGTATATTGAACTCTGACGAATGATGTGGCCAAAATAAATAGGTTTCTTTGTCTGTATAGTGGCAAACAAGCTTTTCTTATTTTTAATTTTTCTGAGAACTTCTTTGTTGGTGATCTTCTTTGTCCATGATATTTTCATCATCCTTCGATAAGTCCACATCTCAAATGCTGCTAAATGTTTGTACATTTTCTTAGAGATTGTCCATGTCTCAGCCCCATACATCAGAGTAGACCACACATAACACTGAAGAATATGCTTCCTTGTTTGTATTAATATCTTACGTATGGTTGATTACTGATGGTTTAATGCTGTGTTGGCACCAAGGGCCATATTCATGCTGAAAACCAGATAGGATGGCTGAATGAGTTGAGCGTCCATCTCCCATTCCGCTAGATCGTGGGATTGTGGGTATGAACCCTGGTCGACTCAAAACAATGTCTTTAAAATTGATACCTGTCACTACCTACCCTGGCGCTCGGCTTTGGGGATTCTGCTTTTAGTATTGCTGCCCCGAGACTGTGGAATACTCTGCCAGGATATATCACTGATTGTAAATCTGTTGGTGCTTTTAAAAAAGGTCTTAAGACACATTTGTTTAAATCTGTTTTTAACTAGGTGAAATTTATTTTCCTGTATATTTGTTTGTTATGTAAAGTGCCTGAGAATGGCTTGCTGGATCGGGTGCTATATAAATGTTTTATTATTATTATTATCGTTAGGTTAGGGCAAGGAGCAGTGGCATGAGGAAGACCAATTGTCCACAATTGAAATTTCCCCTGCTCAATCAACTAATCTACCAACAACAAACAAGCTAGTGGTATCTAGGCTGTCAGTCTTGTCAATCACATTCACATGTCTACATAGAAATTTAAGCAAAATTCCGAAATGGTCAGATCCATGTCAAATTCTAACAAAAACCATCTCTGATGCAATTTTGAAGAGGTTAGACTTGTGTAAACTGACAGCAATTTTTGTTTTGACATTAGTTGATTAAGCAGGGAGATTTTAAATCACACAAAATTGGTCTTCCTCATTCCATTGCTCCTTGCCCTATCCTGGTAATAGCAAATGGCAGGTTAGATAGTGACAAGTATTAATTTTCGAGTCATTGTTTTGACTAAACCAGAGTTTGAACTTAGGGGTTCGAATCGCATGACCTACCACAATGGCAGGTGAGCGTTCAACTCATTCAGCCAACCTGTCTGGGTCTGTAGTAAAGTGTTGATGTGTACTGCGTTAGGGTGGGCAGACGGGGTGGGGTGGTGGTGGTGGTCTGGATAAGTAGTACTCTTTATACTACCTTCTAAATGTTGAAAAATTTGGAATGACCCAGTAAGTGGGTTGTTTTGAGAAGGTCATGCACAAGTAGCGGAAGTGAGAAAGAAGTCTGTGCATGTGGTACATTGGTGCAGTCATAGGTGGGTTCTACAGAGTTTGATGTGGCTATTGGCAGTTCAGGTAGTTTGTTGATGATTTATACCGCCTTATTGATGATTTATACCGCCTATCATGGATAAGTCTGAACAGTCTTGTTTTCATCATTAGACAGTTGGTCGATAGAAAGCCTGAGCCCACACTTTACCAACCCAACAGATTTTTAACCTCCCACACCACATAGACATGGTATGAGAGCAACTGGCCTTTGATGATGCTGTAAGTTATACACAGCGATGGAAATCCAAATTGGCAGAGGTGATGGCATGGGGAATCGAACCATCAACGTTCAGATTAGGAGGCTGACCTAGAAAAAAGTCAGACACCCTTACCATTCTGCCACAGAGAACACCACAGTTCAGGACGTGGGGTTAGTGGTGTGCATTTGGATGTGGTTATGATTGGTGCCAGAAGGACTTCTGGCTTAGTGGGCCTGTTGGATTATGCTGGTTTTGTTAGCTGCTACAATTGCCTTCAGCTGTTGCTGGGAACTGCAGGCTGTTGGAGTTTTACGTCCTGGTAACATCTGAGGTCATATCAGGACGGTGCCGAATTCTGACAGTACAAACTCATGGTGACTTTATAGTGCTGCCCAACTGGGAGACCAGGCCACAGCGCCATGACCTGATATCCCACTCAGTCACATTATCCTGATACAGCCAAACAGTCCTTGCCCTATATCTTAATAATGCCGAGCACCTGGTTAGGAAGTGACAAGTATAAATTTGTACGTCATTGGTTTGACTCAACCCGGGTTCGAACCCATGTGTTCGAATCCCACGATCTACCAAAACGGGAGACAGACGCTCAACTCATTCGGCCATCCCGTCTGGTCCTTTGCAGGAGATGGTTGGGTAGTTGGAGGAGGGGGGGCACAGGATGCTCATGACCTTGACCGTTGCTGGCTGGTTTAGGTGTGCTTGGAGTTTAAAGTTGTGTAGTAGTCTGTACATGAGCCCCACTACCACGCGGTGGCGGCAGACACTACGCCGCACACCTACGCAGTTACACTGAACCGTGCTAGGTGGTGGCAGGCTATCCACCGGGCAGCGCCCCGACTGGGCTGCCCACTACTGCGTGTGGCTAGCACACCCCCCACCCACCTATAGAGGCGACGTGGGACCTGGCGAGTTAGGCTGCGGTTCAGTTGACTGTTGACACCATGGAGAGCAGATAGTTTTTGGTAATAAACCAGTTGAAAGCGTACTGTACTAAATCTTGGCTTTCTTCCATGAGTGCATGGCAGTGTGGAAGACCGTGGGCCATCACAGTTGCTTAGCCCAATGATTTTGAGTTTCTGTCACATTTTTAGATAAATATATTAGGTTGATTGGTATAATCTACTTTACTTTACTTTGAGGTAACATTTATTTTAAATGGCTAATTTTGGAGACATTCGAGGTAGAACCATGCAAAGTTAACCGTTGCATGCGCGTCAAAACTCAGCCACCACACGCTTCAGCAGTAATATGTTCTATTTAATTTATATCATTACGTTCTATGCAGCAATAAGTGATTAATAAATGCACTAGTATCTAAGATGAATATGTAGAATGAAATCTAGGTACCGTATATGTCCCAGTGGATGCACACTATCCGAGTGCAGACACATCGATGCGCGTTTATTCAAAGTTAAAGAATTTCATGGATTTGCTTTTGTCATGCCTCTGAAATAAAGTGTGATTGTCTTATTTTATGTGCATTCAGTCTGATTATGATCGTAAATTTGTGCATGCTTTCAATCTTGAAATTGGGGCTGTGCTTCTATTGGGTAGTGTGCTTCTATTGGGACATATACGGTAAGTGTTTGGTTTTTGAGAAGTTGATTCATTGATCAGTCTATGCAGCTTTCAAGTGTTGGTAACATTCATCGTTGTACATAATGCCCCTTATTAATTCTGGGAACATCAGTTTCCGCTGTCCATGTTTTAGAGAATAGGCCAGTGCAGTTTGTTTCTTATTGGGGTTTTGTATCAAAGCAACATTTAAGGTCATAACAGGATAGGTACCGACTTGCGACAGTACGCGTGTGCACTCATGGCAGCTTTATAGTTCGGCCCCATGAGCATACCATACCAGTAGCAACCATGATCCAATATTTCCCATCCAACCACACTATCCTGGCACAGAACCAATCAAGCCATGTTCTATCCTGGTAATGCCCAACGCCAGACAGTAGCGACTGGTATTTCCCACCCAACCACACTATCCTGACACATAACCAACCAGTCCTTGTTCTATCCTGGTAATGCCCAATGCCAGCCAGTAGCGACTGGTATCGGTTTTCTAAATCGTTGGTCTACCTCGGCTGAAGATCGAACCCACGACTTCCCGCACTGGAAGCCACTTAGCCAAACGTTCCCATTTTATAGTTAGTTTGATACTACAGTCTACTCTGTCAATAACGGACTCTGTCAATAACAAATCTCTGGCAATAACGGGAAAAAGTGCTGGTCCCGCCATTGCACCCCTTTAATTTAATAGCATTACTTCTGTGCCTAACGGACAACTGTCTTATGTGGACAACAAGCCACCGTTTTTTCACCTATTTGATCAATATTCTCTGTCAATAACATGCCATATAGTTATTCTAACATGTGTACCATGTGGTTTTCTGCCGTTTCCTCACAATCCCAATGGTCTAATTTAATAGCATTGCCTCTGTGTCTAACGGATAACTCTCTTATAAATGCAGACAACGAGCTGTTTTTTCACCTATTTGATCAATATTCTCTGTCAATGACCTCATGTAAGGACCATCCTAGTCAGTCAAGTATGAAAGAAAAACATTGTTTTCAACCCATTCCGTCAGTCAGTCTCTGCCTATAATGGATCTCTCTCTATAACGGCATCTTGCTCCAGTCCCATGGGTGTCCGTTATAGACAGAGTAGACTGTATTTCAGTAAAGGCCCTGTCACATTACGGCGTATGGCGGGAGCGTATTGAAAACCTACGTAGGTCCTGCGCGTGCCGGCCTATGATGACATTTGGTGACCTTTCGGGTGGTTTTGAGCGTATGTGGAACCTATGAGGAGCATACGAGGAGCATATGAGGAGCGTATGGGAGCGTGCTGTGACACTTTTTGATGGTTTTGATTGGCATGTGGAGCGTACGAGTAGTGTACAAGTAGCGTACGCATAGCATATGCGTAGCGTATGAGTGTATGAGTAGCGTATGAGTCAAGATCGATGTCGAGACCTATGGCATATGCTTGGAATACGCTGTGCATACGCTGTGCATACGCTGTGCATACGCTGTGCATACGCTAGGAGTACGCTCCCATACGTAACTTGTAGGTTATGCGTACGCTACATATGCTAGAGATACGCCGGTGACGCAAGTTGAGCGTATGAAAAACCTATTGCGGCATACCCGTAGCATACGAGGAGCGTACCCCGGCATATGAGGAGCATATGCCGGCGTATGAGTAGCGTATGAGCAACGTATTGGCCATACGCCCTCATAGGTCGAGATTTTGTTATCATGCACAAAAAAATGTGGACGGACGGATTTATGAAAGCGTATTGCGGCGTATGCCTCATAAGCCGGCATCTGGCGGCATCTGGCGGCATAAGAGTAGCGTATGAGTAGCGTATGCGTAGCATATGAGTAGCGTATACGCCGTATGCCGACGTATATGACGTAATGCGCCTATGCCGCCATACGCTCCCACAAAAAAACCTAATGTGACAGCCCCTTAACTTCGACACTCATTGATGAATTATTGCTAAAGTATAAACCTGCCCCAGGTAACATTATTTATCCAACATTTTGGTACAAAACCAATTCAAGGCGGAATCTTGTCACTTGGGCTGAGATCACCATGCACGCCCACGTGACATTGAGAGTGGCACTGTTGACCTTGAACTCGCCCTCTATATCCTAATTCCAGTCTGGCATCTGGAGTTTTGCGATTTAACTGGATCCAATTACAGTGCAGGCTTTGCAGTACATGCTCCATTCCTGCATACATGTTACTATTATGATAACTCACGTAGACACATGGAGCATATCAACATGCTGAAGTAACTTCATATATATGTAATATATCAATATTTCGTAAGCTTGCATCGAACGTGATAAGCTATCTGAAGTCTAATTAATCAATATACATTAAAACCTCTCTAAATCTACCGGTCATGGAACCGACTTTAAGTGGTCCATTTCGGGAGGTGGTCGGTTTAGACAGTTAGAATATCATTACAATGGTATATTGTTGGGACCCAAATAAAGGGATCGATATAGGGGAGTGGTCGATCTGTGGAGGGGTCGGTGTAGAGAGGTTTGACTATATATATATTAATATATATAATATTAACATTTAGGTGGAGAGATGTATGCTAAATCGCGTAGACAAGTTATCATGTTATCATGCTGAAGTAACTTCATATATATAGTATATACATATTTCCTAAGCTTGCATCGACCATGATAAGCTAGTTGAACTCTGATTAATAAATATATATAGATATATAGTTATATGTATATGTAGTTAGAGATATTTATTACTTAGACTTAAGCTAACTGATTACGGCCGCCATATTACATTTTTTTATTCTCCATTCTCATTTTCACGCTTGAACGGGTAAGCAAGATTTATATAACTTAACATTTATATACATATATATAACCTTATAAATATGTATAAGTTCATCTATATATCGATATAATGACATCATTATAATATATCAATCCGGGGGTACAGTGAGTGCATGTGGGGGGGGGGGGGCAGTGGTACGTGCACAGACGGGTGGCGCCCCCCAATGGATCTGAGTGTGAGTAGGATGGGAGTTTTTAGGTTAACAGACAGGCTCTTCCAGTAGATGACTGACGGAGGAGATAGGGCTGAGGAGCAGATGGAAGATTCCGCCTTTATTATACTCGTATAATGGCTTATAGTATATACAGTGTATATATATATATATATATATATATATATATATATATATATATATATGCTTATTGCGCAGGCGTCAGCAAGTTTATCACGGCCGATGCAATCTTAGGCAATATTTATGTACTACAATTTATGCTAAAGTGTATTGTATGGTGTTGGTTTTGGGTAAGAGGATGGTATTATAACCGTGATGATGTCAAGACGAGGCTATGAGGCTGTTTTGATTTATATCCGTAATGGCCACCCGTTCCACCAGACCACAAATGTCCATATCATGTGAGAACAATTTACTAAACACAATCTACAGATTCTCCATTCTCAGAATGTTTTGTCAATGACCTTTGCATGCTTTGTCAAAGTCATATTGCAATTGCTATTTGCACACTTACACTACCTGCTCAGGGTTGTAGGTTCAATACACTTGTGTCACAGCTCATGTGACTTTGCCGGGTCACAACTAAAGCTAGGATTCCTTACACGCGGTATGCGGTATGCGAAAGCGAATGCGAATGCGGCAAAAAAATCGAAAAGCATCTAAGTCAATGGGGGTGATTCCTTACAGGCGGTATGCGGCATGTGGCATGCGGCATGCGAATACTGAATCGGTCCATGTAGCGATCGGTGCGGCATCCGAATGCGAATGCTGCTGCGTTTGCCATATAGAACAGTGGTGAGGAAACCTGACACTGTGTCTGAGTGTGTGTGTGTGTGTGGGTGAAAGGACCCATCCCGTAATCACGCCGCACGCCGCATGCGGCATGCCGCATGCCACATACCGTGTGTAAGGAATCCTAGCTTTACGCATGCTACGGATGACATAGACAATGCTTTGTCATAGTAGAGCTGTCACTTGGTCGTGTAAGTAATATTATTTCCTATCTCTGAGACTCATCTGGTCTATTCACTCACTAACTGGTTCCATGCTAATGCAATAATTTCAGCTCTGAAAGGAAGAAAAACAAAGAGGGTAGAAAAACCAACACCAAATCACTAAATTATTCAGTGAAGTATTCTACAGCAGTTCTTTACATAATGACTTGCTCGACCCAAGAGGATGCGCATTGTGATGTGGTGCCACCTGAAGGCTGATCTGCTTTCTCCACACTACACCAAGTGCATTGATTTATTTTATTGGATCATCGGCTATTGGATGTCAAACATATGGTCATTCTGACATATTTCTTTGGAGGACACCCGTGGCCACCACATATAAGCAGGTCTTTTATATGCACTTTCCCCCAGACATGACTGCATATACCACGGAATTTTGGTGAACCAGTTGTGGACTACTGATTGGAACGGAAAATAGCCCAAACTGCAAATGGGTCCATTGAGCGAGATCAATCGGATGATCGACAGCTTCAGAAGTGGACACTCTACTGCCTGAGGTACAGCCCGCTCCCCTATATTTGTTTACAACCCTTATATATATATTATATATGTGGATATATACTAAAAATGTAGTATATCTAATGTACAGCCATTTCATGTGTGTACATATACATATCCATATATAGATAGATATCCCTGTGTATTACATCACTGACGCCGATTGGGCTGTTTTGGATGTCATACGAAACTAGATTTAGCCGCTAATTGGCTTCATCTAGTTTTATATCAATGCATAATGACAGAAGTGGAACTGATGTTTATGGTGTTAGCTGAGGATTACCTTAAGGTACTGCTAAGCGAGAGCCAGTCCTTTGAAGATGCACCACAAAATGGTCAAAGGAAAGGCAGGACGAAATCTCTCCTAGTTCCCATGAAGATCAATCAAAACTTCTTAATGTGCCTGGAGGCAAGCGGTAGTACAGACTCCGACATCATCATCGTCATCAATCCATTAACTGCGATAGTGGTTGGGCCACTACAGCTGACCTTGTAGCCAGTTTTCTCCAGTTTTCCATGTTGTCCACTGCCCTCTGAGACTTGTCGAATTCCAGACCTGTCCATTCTCTGATGTTTTCTTTCCACCTCTTCCTTTGTCCACCTTGTTTTCTTCCCCCTTTCATTGTGTGTTGTAATACGGTCTTGGTCAGACCCAATGAAGCGAAATATTGCCGTGCCACAGCAGTGTGCATCCGTTTATGATGGTCAGAAGATCTTTGAGTGGTCTAATTGCCTGCTGGATCTTGGCACATACTTCCTCATTGGTACCATGGTCTTTGAATGAGATGCGTAGTATCTTGCGGTAACACTTTGTTACCATGGTTTGTATTCTTCTTTGGAGCTCTGCTGTGACAGTCCATGATTCGCAAGAATACAGGAAGTTGGATGTGACACGGGATTGCATCAGTCGTATCTTGGAGCTGAGAGAAGTGCTATGACCCCAGGTTGCTGAGCTCTAGCTGCTGTGCTCAGACTGGATGGTCAACATTTAGGGTACGTTGACTTGAGTCAACATTGTGGGGACAGTCGGCTTGCGGTGAATCAGTTTGCCAACCTCGGGGGATGGTGCCAGCGTAACCCAAGTTTTTTGTTGAAGAATGTATAATTTTGCATCTGTTGCCTCAGATGTCACACTCGCTTCTGATTGGTTGTGGCATGATCATGGGATCAGCTGGTTTGGTGCCAGAGATTAGGAGTCACTGACTCATTGCATATTACCTGTTTGTTTAGTTGTCTGTTGTGGTTTTGCATCTGAGCAACACTTAAATCCATATAACTTACAGATACCACCTTATGACAGTGCACACTGACGAAAGCTTTATAATATTGCCCTTCTAGGATACCATCCCGCTGGCAGCAAGACCTGATACCTCCCTCCTCCACCCTCCTCCACCCACCCAAACACATTTATGCTTTTACATTATATATGTAAAAGTGATGCTTGAATAACAAATCAACAAATTATCGCTGTGAATATGGCCTTTGCTGCCGACACGGCGTAAAGAAATCACCAATCAATCAATCAATCAATCACATTAAAATTGTCCTGGCATTGAGCCGACCAACGAGTACTTGCCCTTTCTTAGTAAAGGGTAGCGACAAGTAAAGTCTTTGGTGTGTCTCGGCCAGCCGGGGATTAACCCGGCGGAGCGGGAAAGGACAGGCGGCCCTTCCCTGCCGGCCATTCCGCCTCGTTGTCGGCCGGACGGAGGGCAGGGTGGGTGGGTGGGGGAATGAAAGCAGGATGGTGAGTGAGTTGTTTCTGCAGAGTGAGTTCACTGTTTTGATGGCGGCTTGCCCTGCGCAGAGGAGGACGTGATGGATGCGCCACTGTGCGCATGACGGATCGGTGACGTAGACGTGGTAGACGCATGACGGATGATGGCGCCCTAATGCGCATGCGCGGGTATGTTTGTATGTATTCCTACGCCCCCCCCCCTTTCATACTCCCCCTCCACCCCACCAACCTCCCCACCACACTCATGGAGCGAACATAGCTTTTTGTAGCCCCTGCTACCACCACTCTCCTTCTTCTCCCACATTCATCCCAATCGCAACATTGGTATCACTTAGGTTTTGGCTGGACGTGGTTGCCGAATCGGTTAGAGCGCAGACTTCCTGTGTGGAAGGTCGGGAGTTAAAAAACATGGCCGTGTCAAATCAATGACTTTCAAAATTGATGCTTGACCTAGCCTGGCACTCAGCATTAACAGGATAGGGCAAAGGACTGGTTTGTGTTGGATATCAGTGTCAGGATAATGTGTCTGAGTGGGAAATCAGGTCATGGTGCAGCCAGTGCCAGGCTGGTCTCCCAGTAGGGCAACACTAAAAAGTCACCCTGAGTGCGCAGTGTCACAAGTCGGTACCTGTCCTGCTAATACCTTAGATGTTGCCACGATATAAAACCCCAACAAACAGATATTATTTAGGTTTACTTCGGGCGTTTCTGGACGATGGTGGTTTATATACAGAGATGTACGTGTACATCTGAACATGTGTATATAGATCATTGTTTGGTGAACCTGGAGAGATGTCATTGTCAGACTGGTGTGTGTGATGTGAGATCAGAGCGGCTTCATAATTATATATGTTATCTTGATTCCTGTAGTGGTTGTCAACCATTCAATTAAATGCCTTACAATTTCATAGTCCGATGGCTTTGGGTTGGCGCCATATTTGAGATAAATATAAAATATTTATAATCTACCTTCCTTTTTTTTCTTTACTAATTCTTAGTTTGAAGTAAAGTTGATTATATCATGTCTAACTTTGGAGCGATTTTAAAGTCAATCAATTATACCATGGAATGGTCATAAGAGCCCCACAGCCATGATACCTGTGGATGGTCCTAAAATCCCCCATAGCCATGAGATTTGTGAAATGGTCCTAAAAGCCCCATGTCCATCATGCCTGTGGAATGGTCCTAAACGTCTCACAACCATCTGACCTGTGGAATGTTCCTAAAAGCTTCATAGCCATAAGACCTGTGGAATGGTCCTAAACGCCCCATAGCCGTCAGACCTGTGGAATGGTCCTAAAAGGCCCACGGCCGATAAACCTGTGAAATGACCCTTATGCCCCGGTCACATACACGGTATTGGACGTAGTTGAACGTAGTGGAGGCTATCGTGGGTCAAACGTGGTGTAAGTATGTTAAACTATGTTGAAATACATTAAGGTACAGCAGGTTTTGGTAATGATAAATACATTAAGCTATGGATAAATATGTTATGGTACGGATGCCAGTACGTTCAAATACATTCAACTATGTTAGCCTCCACTATGTTCACCTACGTCCACTAATGACTATGTGACCAGGGCTTTGTCCAAGTAAGCTAGACTACGCTAGAGTACACTAGAGCATGCGAGAGTATGCTAGAGCATGCTAGAGCATGCTAGAGTACGTTAGCGCTCCTTTGAACATGTCCAAAGATTAAATCGGAACTCACAGCCCACCCATGTTATTACCAAGTTAGCATAACGGAGAAGTATGGGTGCCAGTACATTCAACTACGTTCAACTACGTTCAACTATGCTCAACTATGTTAGCCTCCACTACGTTCAACTACGTCCACTAACGTTATGTGACCAGGCCTTTAAAGCCCCGTGGAATGACCCTTGAAGCCCCATAGCCCTCAGACCTGTGCGTGTGGGAGATCGGGAGTTTGGGTCAAGTCAAACCAATGACTTATCAAATTGATACTTGTTGCTTCTTAGCCGGGGGCTCAGCATTACTAGGATAGGGCAAGGACTGCTTAGCTCAGTGTCGGGATAATGTGAATGAGTGGGATTTCGGGTCATGGTGCCGGCGGCCTGATTTCCCAGTGGGGCAGCACTATAAATAATTAAGTCACAATGAGTGTGCACCGTTACAAGTTGGAAGACGTTGTGATATGACCTTATATGTTGCCAGGACGGAAAGCTCCAACAAACAAGCACGCCTGTAGAATGCAAGCTTTACCCTGGCGCCATTCACTGCCTCGTTGTGGGGAATCAGGGGCTGTAAAGACGATGCGCCATGGAGGTAACGTAACATGTGGAGTAATGTGGTAGCGCTTAACCCTGACACCCTACTTCACACCCTCCTCCAGGTGCCCCCTTCAGGTGCAACACCTGCCGCCCTGGAGGAGGAGAGAGTACCTAACTCAGCCTCCCCCGGTGTTGCAGTTTGATGGGGTACCCGCCTTAAAACGGGGCTTTTCGCAATGCGCATGCGTCAAAGTCGAATGGCAAGCCTGAAATCTTATCTGAATTTCTTGCTTGCTTCTGTCTGTGGAAGAGCCTTCTGTAAATGTAGTGCGAGACAAGCAAGGATTCCTTCAGGAATCATTGTAGGGAATATTTTATGTTTGATAGTATATATTATCCTCTGTACTAACAAGTTAACAAGCAATTAACAAGTTATTAAACATGGGTACACTCTCGATCAGGCAGAAATACATGCGCATTGTAAAAAGCCCCATTTTAAACCGGGCACCCTTTTAAACTGTGACACCGGCCCGCCATGACACCCCCCCCCCCCCCGCCTCCCTCTCTGTGCACACCGCTGTCTAACCCGCACTGAAAGGTCTTTGAAAGTCCTGCAAAATATAGGAATTTGATATGTGAAAATGGGTGTGAACCCTGTACCTGCATGCTGACCCAGTAGGTAAGGACTGACCCACCCAGGACCAAGTAGGGCCTATCCCATGGCTATTCCTAGTAGTTCTTAGTACAACACAGCTGATCTTTCTAGACTATAGCTATTTTGTTTTTGAGACTACTATTAAAGAGTAGCCTAGGAAAGAGTAGCCTATGTGGCGGCAGCGTGATTCCTCCAATGAAATATAGAATGACCATATGTTTGACGTCCAATAGCCAAATATACAAAAATCAATATGCTCTAGAGGCGTCGTTAGATAAAACAAGCTTGGGAACGGAGTAACGAGATATGCAAATGGGTGTGTATGTGGGCGGGGCTGGGGGTGGGGGCGTAGGTTGGGGGATGGTAAATCCTTTCTAACTTCAGCAGAACATTAATACATGTGCGTCAGTGTGCCTCTCTCAAGTGCATGTGCATAAATTGCTCGCTCTGTTGTCACTAAAGGCCCTGTCACCCTACGGTGTCAGTGCGTGCTCAACGTTAGAAAATTTGCCCGTACGTCGCCATTCGTCAAACTTTTCAGCGGCGGGGGATAAAAATGGGCATATACACAACATCCACACAACGTACACACAACGTACGTAATGTCTGCAGAATGTATCTCTGACGTATTGCTAGCAGCGTATGAGAGTGTTCATATGCCTCGCAAAACATTCACAAAACGTTCGCAAAACGTTCGCAAAACGTTCGCAAAATGTTTGCAAAACGTTTACAAAACATTTGCAAAACGCTCGCATACGCTCATGGAACGCTGACCAACGTTACATACATTACTCCATTACTAGAAGTATGACGTATCTGTTAAATACGCTGGAGATATGGCAGGCATACGTCCAAAGTACCTTAGGAGTACGTAATGTATCCGTTGGCAGTACACGGACTGTATGCGGACTGTACGCGGACTGCACATTCACACCGGCTGAACGTATGGCTAACGTGCAGCAACGTATACAAACATATCCCTAACGTACTCCCAACATACGCCGATGTATCCCGAATATACATGTAGCGTACGTTCAACGTACGAGCTACACGTTGGAAATTTTGTGCAGGCACAACAATTTTTCGGAGCCTCGATGGACAGCAACCTAAGACAATGTATAATGACGTATCCGGTATATACCCGACGTATGCCCAACATATACATAACATATAATGACGTATGCTGACGTGTTGGTCGAAAATCACATATGTCGGCATACGCTAAGGCTAAATGTCGTAGTGTGACAGGCCCTTAACACTGCCCTGTTGCACATCAGTCATTTTGTTATCACCGACTCGGCGTGCTAATTGTCGGAGTACCATCTGTGTGGGAAGGTACTAAGGCAGCAGTCGTACGTACAGTACTACTACCAGCCAGCCAGCCAGCTACCAGCTTCAGGGTTTGTTTATTGGGGTTTATTTGTGTCCCAGCAACATCTCACGTCATACCAGGACCGGTACTGATTTGTGACAGTGCACATTCACGGTTGTTTATAGGGGTTTATTTGTGTCCCATCAACATCTAGGGTCATATGAGGATGCGTACTGATTTGTGACAGTGCACATTCATGGCTGTTTATTGGGGTTTACTTGTGTCTCAGCAACATCTAAGGTCACATCAGAAGGGGTACTGATTTGTGACAGTGCACATTCATGGTTGTTTATTGGGAGTTGGGTCCTAGTAACCTCTAAAGTCATATCACGATGGGTACCGATTTGTGACAGTGTTCACTCATGGTTGTTTATTTGGGGCGGTGTCCTAACAACATCTAAGGTCATATCAGGATGAGTACTGATTTGTTACAGTGCACCCTCATGGTTGTTTATCGGGGCTTTGTGTCCTAGCAACATCTGAGGTCATATCAGGACGGGTACCGATTTGTGACAGTGCACATTCATGGTTGTTTATTGGGGGGTTTGTATCCTAACCACATCTAAGGTCATATCAGGATTAGTACCGATTTGTGACAGTGCACACACATGGTTGTTTATCTGGGGGAGAGGGGTTTGTGCCCTAGCAACATCTAAGGTCATATCAGGATGACTAACGATTTGTGACAGTGCACACTCATGTTTGTTTACTGCGGGCGGTGTCCTAGCAACATGTAAGGTCATATCAGGATTAGTCCCGATTTGTGACAGTGCACACTCATGTTTATTTATTGAAGGTTTTTGTGTGTGTGTGTCCAGGCAACATCTAAGGTCATATCAAGACGGGGACGGATTTGTGACAGTCCGGTCTCATGGTTGTAAATTTAGTGTTTAACTCGGTCGGGGATTGATCCCAGGACCTCTGACGTTGGAAGTTTGGTGCTCTACCCAGTCCGACCTCTCCATAAGGAGCAGTGTTTGAACCCCAATATGAGAACCTTTCAGAGAACTGACTGAAAGCCGGAGCTCTTGGCGCATAGTGACCACTGGGCTGGGTACTGTTGTAAATGCCGCTTAGCTGGACCACGTTCAAGGTACGTCTCGGAGGCACCTCGGAGATATTCCAGACGTCGTTTTAGTCTGAATGACTTTAGCTGTCAGGTGCATCGAAAATGGCAGCCTCGATAGGGTGCAACCATTTGCAATTAATAAGAATAGCTCTGATTGGCTGAAATCACTGAATTCGGTGGACATTTTTTAGGTGCTTTTTGCCTCCTATCTGAATAGCGAGACATCTCCGAGGCGACTCTGATGCGCACCCTGAATGCAAATAGGCCAAAGAACGTTGCGGCGCCGTCTCCGAGGTGCCTCCGAAGCGTACCCTGAACACGGCCCAGGTCGCGGGGAACCAGGCGAAGACTCCCGGGTCACGATAGAGGCACCATCCTGATATAACCTTGCATGTTGCTAGGACGTGAAACTACAATAAAACAATTCATCAAACTTGTCGTAGTCACGACAATGTGCTAAATATAGACTGTTGAGTCCTTTATTATTACAGTTCATGCTGTATAATATGCTCTTTGCAATTATGACAAAATGCTGTCAAGCCTCTTTGATTGATTGCCTGTTTGAATATTCATATCAGTGCAGCATGCCATTGGGAACAGGCTTATCCCAAGTTTGCTTTAATACTAAATCTCTGTGTGGGTCATCTGATCGATCCTGCTCAGTGGACACATTTGCAGTTTGGGCTATTTTCCGTTCCAACCAGTGGTCCACAACTGGTTCATCAAAGGATGTGGTATGTGCTGTCCTGTCTGTGGGAAAGTGCATAACCGACCACCTCCACAGATCGACAACTCCCCTATATCGATCGCTTTATTTGGGTTCCAAATGATCACCCATACAATACCATTGTAACGATACAAAAAAACTCCCTAAACCGACCACCTCCATAAATGGATCGTTTGAAGTAGATCTCATGGTTGATCGATTTAGAGAGGTTTTACTGTACATCTGTCTTTTCTCCTATTTTGTTATGGAAGGAATTAATAACACAGGCTTACAAGTTACATACAGCCTGCCGAAGCAGTTTGTGGACAGGTGTACCTGCTTTGTGCAGGACCAGCGTTAAGCGTAGCCACCATGCCTGCTGCTTTGCTTGTCGCGTTATGAAGTGGGATTGCCGAGTGATGACGTCACCACCAGGGATACCTGGCAGCGTCCGTCGGCTATTGGAGGGACGAGGGGGGCGGGCAGGTGAGGTCTCCTGGCCTGAGGGTACAGGGGGGGGGGGGTGATGAATGGTTAGCAGTTAGCTGGCTGCTGGGAGGGGGTGAGGGGGTGAGTGGGTGAGTGGGTGAGGGGGGAAGAGTGGGTGTGGGCGTGTGTGCGTATGGGTGAGTGTGGTGGTGTGTGTGTGTGTGGTGTGTGGGTGTGGATGTGGATGTATAGGTATGGGTGAGGATATAGGTTTGGGTATGGATACATGTTTGGTGTGTATGTATGGTGAAGGGCTGTGTGTTTGTGTGTAGGGGTGTGTGTTAGTGTGGGTCTTTGTGTGTATTGGTGTGTGTTAGTGCGGTGTTAGTGTGTGTTGGTGTGTAGGTGTGTGTTGGTGTGTGTTAGTGTGTGTTGGTGTGTGTTGGTGTGTGTTAGTGTGTGTTGGTGTGTGTTGGTGTGTGTTAGTGTGTGGTGGGGTGGGTGTGAAGGCGTGTGGATCAGGTTAACCCCACCTGGGTGTCCATCGGCGTATTAATCATACTGAGTCATGACACGAACCTGAGGCCGTGTTACTTGTTCGTCGCCCCGACCTCCGCCACTCTATCCCCGCCACTCGTTTCGGCACTTCCTCAGCCCTGGAGCCTTACAGTGCCCTGTCCCTGTACCTGTGCCTGTACCTGGCTCTTCCAGCCTGCACCCCCTAACTTACGCCCCTACCCATATCACACTTGGCTCTTCTCTTCTGCACCCCCAACTCACAGCCCCCTACCAATAACACTTATCGAGTAGGACCTTAGTCCTGGCTCTTCCATTCTCCACTGCCAACATACAGCCTCCTACTCATATCAGACCTGGCTCTTCCATCCTCTACACCCAATTTACAGCCACCTACCATATCGCACCTGGTTCTTTCATCCTCCACCCCCAAATTACACCCTCCTACCCATATCACACCTGAGTCTTCCATTCTCCACCGCCAACTTACAACCTCCTACCCATATCACACTTGGCTCTTCCATCATCCACCCCCTACTTACAGCCCCTACCCATATCACCCCTGGCTCTTCCATCCTCCACCCCCAACATACACCCTCCTACCCATACCACACCTGGCTCTTCCATTCTCCACCCCCAATTTACATCCCCTACCAATATCACACCTGGCTCTTCCATCATTCACCCCCCAACTTACAGCCACTATGTATAGCACACCTGGCTCTTCCATTATCCACCTGCAACTAACATCCTCCTACCCATACCATCCCTGGCTCTTCCATACTCCACCCCCAACTTACACCCTCCTACCCATATCACACCTGACTCTTCCGTTCTCCACCCTCAACTTACAGCCTCCTACCAATATCACACCTGGCTCTTCCATCCTCCACACCCTATTTACAACCCCTATCCATATCACCCCTGGCTCTTCCATCCTCCACCCCAACACTTACACCCACTCTGAACGCAATATCACATACCTGGCTCTCTCCTCACCCTCCACCCCCCAACTTACACCCTCCCCTACCCATGATCACACCTGGTCCGGCTCGTCTATTCCTCCACCTGCTACTTATTATCCCCTTCCCATATCACACCCCTGGCTCTTCTCATCCTCCACCCCCAACTCTACACCCTCCGACCCATATCACTACCTGCCTGACTCTTCCGTTCTCTCACCCTCCAACTTACTGCCTCCCCTACCCATAACATCCCTGGCTCTTTCCATTCTCCACCCCCCCTGCCCCAACTTACAACCTCCCTACCCACATCATCACACTTGGTCTCTCGCCATCCATTCCACCCCATCCATCACTTACAAAGCCCTCTTACCCAGTATCACCACCCCTGGCTCTTGCCATCCTCCACCCCCTACCCCAACATCACCACCCCTCCCATACCCCATACCACACCTGGGTCTTCCATTCTCCACCCCCAATGTACAGCCCCTAACCTTTATCAACACCTTGGCTCTTCCATCATTCACCCCCCAACTTACAGCCACTATGTATAGCACACCTGGCTCTTCCATTATCCACCTGCAACTAACATCCTCCTACCCATACCATCCCTGGCTCTTCCATACTCCACCCCCAACTTACACCCTCCTACCCATATCACACCTGACTGTGCGTTCTCCACCCTCACTTACAGCTCCTACCAAGATCACACTGGCTCTTCCATCCTCCACACCCTATTTACAACCCCTATCCATATCACCCCTGGCTCTTCCATCCTCCACCCCCAACTTACACCCTCTGACGCATATCACACCTGGCTCTTCCACCCTCCACCCCCCAACTTACACCCTCCTACCCATATCACACCTGGCTCTTCTATCCTCCACCTGCTACTTATATCCCCTACCTATATCACCCCTGGCTCTTCCATCCTCCACCCCCAACTTACACCCTCCTACCCATATCACACCTGACTCTTCCGTTCTCCACCCTCAACTTACAGCCTCCTACCCATAACATCCCTGGCTCTTCCATACTCCACCCCCAACTTACACCCTCCTACCCATATCACACCTGGCTCTTCCATTCTCCACCCCCAAGTTACATCCTCCTACCCATATCACACTTGGCTCTTCTATCCTCCACCCACTACTTATATCCCCTACCTATATCACACATGGCTCTTCCATCCTCCACCCCCCAAATTACAGCCTCCTAGTCCTACCCATACCACACCTGGCTCTTCCATCCTCCACCCCCACAACTTACAGCCTCCTAGTCCTACCCATACCACACCTGGCTCTTCCATCCTCCACCCCAAATTACAGCCCCCTACCCAATTACACCTGGCTCTTCCATCATCCAGCCCCTCCTTACAACCCCTACCCATATGACACCTGGCTCTTCTATCCTCCACCCCTACTTACAGCCCCCTACCAATACACACCTGCTCTTTCATCGCTCACCCCTAACTTACAGCCCTACCAATATACACCGGCTCTTCCATCCTCCACCCCCAAAATTACAGCCCCCTACCCATATTACACCTGGCTCTTCCATCATCCAGCCCCTCCTTACAGCCCCTACCCATATGACACCTGGCTCTTCTATCCTCCACCCCTACTTACAGCCCTACCAATTCACACCTGCTCTTTCCATCGTCACCCCCCAATTACAACCCTACCCCTATCACCTGGCTCTTTCATCCTCCACCTGACATGCGCCCACCCATATGACCTGGCTCTTCTATCCTCCACCCTACTTACAGCCCCCTACCAATATCACACCTGGCTCTTCCATCCTCCACCCCAAATTACAGCCCCCTACCCATATTTACACCTGGCTCTTCCATCATCCAGCCCTCCTTACAGCCCCTACCCATATGACACCTGGCTCTTCTATCCTCCACCCCCTACTTACAGCCCCCTACCAATATCACACCTGGCTCTTTCATCGCTCACCCCCCAACTTACAGCCCCTACCCATATCACACCTGGCTCTTTCATCCTCCACCACCGACATACAGCCTCTACCCATATCACCCCTGGCTCTTCCATCCTCCACCCCCTACTTACAGCCTCCTACGTATATCACCCCTGGCTCTTCCATCCTCCACCCCCAAATTACAGCCCCCTACCCATATTGCACCTGGCTCTTCCATCCTGCACCCCTCCTTACAGCCCCTACCCATATCACACCTGGCTCTTCATCCCCCCAGCTACGCCCTACCCATTCACCCCTGGCTCTTCCATCCTCCACCCTACTTACACTGTTACAGCCCCCTACCAATATCACACCTGGCTCTTCCATCGTTCACCCCCCAACTTTAGCCCCTACCGATATCACCCCTGGCTCTTCCATCCTCCACCCCCTACTTACAGCCTTCTACCGATATCACACCTGGCTCTTCCATCCTCCACCCATAGTTACAGCCCCTACAAATATCACACATGGCTCTTCCATCCTCCACCCCAAAGTTACATCCTGCTACCAATATCACACCTGGCTCTTCCATCCTCCACTTCCCAACTTACACCATCCTACCTATATCACACCTTGCTCTTCCATCCTCCACCCCCAACTTACACCATCCTACCTATATCACCCCTGGCCCTTCCATCCTCCACCCACCCCCCAACTTACACCATCCTCCCCATAGCACACCTGGCTCTTCCATCCTCCACCCCCCAACTTACACCATCCTACCCATATCACACATGGCTCTTCCATCCTCCACCCCTACTTACAACCATCTACCTATATCACCCCTGGCTCTTCCATCCTCCACCCCTCAACTTACACCATCCTACCTATATCACCCCTGGCTCTTCCATCCTCCACCCCCCAACTTACACCATCCTCCCCATAGCACACCTGGCTCTTCCATCCTCCACCCCCCAACTTACACCATCCTACCCATATCACACATGGCTCTTCCATCCTCCACCCCCTACTTACAACCATCTACCTATATCACCTCTGGCTCTTCCATCCTCCACCCCCAACTTTCACCATCCTACCTATAACACCCCTGGCTCTTCCATCCTCCACCCCTCAACTTACACCATCCTACCTATATCACCCCTGGCTCTTCCATCATCCAACCCCCAACTTACACCCTCCTACCCATATCACACCTGGCTCTTCCATCCTCCACCCGCTACCTGACAGCATCATACACGTGTGTGTCCTATTCTTCCATCAATCCGTATCAGGGCTCTACACTCTTTCCTCACTCTACAACTCTCAGCAGCCACCTGCCTTTTCCAAACCAGTACCGCTGTCAGCAATTGTAACCCAAAGCACTCCAACACACGCATGTCATATTCCCAAAACTGTCTTACCACATTCTGCCAACCAGCACACCTGCTGCCCATTATTTGCAGCACATTTCGTGGATGTAGAGCACATAGCCCTGTTTCAAACCCTTCCATATGTGTCACTACCTACCCTGCTGCTCAGCATTACTAATATTGGGCAACGACTGGTTGGCTCAAAGGTAGTATTTCTTTTGGGGGTATAGTATTTATTCATCTGAATATGACATTTGTCAGTGCTGGAGCACTGGTCTTCTGCCCTTCTTATGATTGGAATTTACGGTCTATATAATCTAAGTTTGATCAGTGCTGTATTAGTCACAGCACCGATCCTGTAGAATTAAGGGAGTGAGTGGCTCCTGCTGTATAATGTACAACACCAGTCACTGTAATTCATGCAAAAATGCGGAGCAGCTCGGGTCAACTCAAACAATTGTTGAGGTTTAAATTTGGTCTCTTATAAAACATGGTAAGTTTATAGTTGACAAGACATTTTGTATAGTGGTACTACATGGAATACTGTGCAATAGGGATGGCGACACTGTATTCCAGTGGGGCAGCACTATAAAGTCACCAGGAGTTCACATAGTTACAAGTCTATTCCCGTCCTGATGTGCCCTCAGATGTTGTTAGGACATAATAACATAATCAATCAGGCCAAGTCTGTATTACTCTTGTTCATCCCCACCCCTGACCTATAATATAATAATAATAATATTAACAATAATAATAATAATAACAATAACAACATTAATGTAACTTTAATAGAGTACCCTCAGAATCAGAAAGTATTCTAAGACGCTGTGCAATAAACTCATGATATGATATGTTTGCAAGGTTTAAATAGTTGGAGGAGAGACTAATTTCATCGAGCGTTCAAAAGCTATATGACCATATGAAGAGTTCAGGTGCAAAACCTAATAACCGCAAATCCCAAAATTGAGATAAACGTTGAAGTCAATCCTCCAAAAGGTTAATTTGTTTACATTTGTATTCTGTTGTTCATTGCTCCATAACCATTTCATCGTATGAAAAGTGGAATTAGTGAGAATTCCAAATACCTTCAGGTATAACTCTTTTATTTTAGTTAAATTCTTTTATTGGTGTTTACAGGATTTTGCATCTGACCTCTTCATATGTACACCTTTATCAGTGACCTACATTACTGTAGCGCTTGCCCATACCCTGACCTACAATTCACGCACCTGCTCCTGTAAACTGTATTACTGTAACCCACCCCAACAACTGACCCGAACACCACGCCCAGATCGCCTAGCATCTCTCCTCCTGCACCCTCCCTCCCACCCACCGACACCTGCACCCTCCCACCCACCGACACCTGCACCCTCCCACCCACCGACACCTGCACCCCTCATCCACCATCAACACACTTGGAGTGTCTCACCTCCCGCCTACAATGTCTGTTCAGAATCACTCTGGCTCCACGGTTTGTGTTATCTGCATCCGTGTCGGCTGCACCAGTGTATCTATCGCCTCCATTGCTGTCAGCACAGCGCCACCTCGTATTAGCCCCGCGAACAACAGCCACACCGGAAGTCGCCGCCGTCAGTGAATTTAGTCTGCAGTAACCAGCACCACTAATGCCACCACCAATGCAGTAACCAGCACCACTAATGCCCCCCACCACCACCATCATCACCCCTCACCACCAAACAGCACCCGCACCACCACCATCATCACCCCTCACCACCAAACAGCACCAGCACCACCACCATCATCACCCCTCACCACCAAACAGCACCCGCACCACCACCATCATCACCCCTTACCACCAAACAGCACCCGCACCACCACCATCATCACCTCTCACCACCAAACAGCACCACCCCCACCACAATCACCCCTAACCACCAAACAGCACCACCCCCACCACAATCACCCCTCAAACACCACCATCATCACCTCTCACCACCAATCACCACCACCACCACCACCATCATCACCCATCACCACCAAACACCACCACCACCACCATCATCACCCCTCACCACCAAACACCACCACCACCATCATCACCCCTCACCACCAAACACCACCACCACATCACCCCCACCACCACACCCCACCACCACCCCTCACCACCAAACCACCACCACCATACCCCACACACAACACCACCACCATACACCATCCACCCACCACAAACCAGCACCCCTCACCATCACGCCTAACCACCAAACACCACCACCACCATCATCACGCCTCACCACAAAACACCACCACCGACACCATCACCTCCATCACCACCACATCACTTCCACCACACCACCACCACATACCACCACCCTCTCCACTAACACCACCACCACCACCACCCCTCAGCACCACCACACACCACCACCACCCCTCGCCACCACCACCCCTCACCACAACCACCACCACCACACCACCACCACCACCACATTACCAGCACCCTCACCACCACCACTCACCACCACCACAACTCCTCACCACCACACCACTACCACCCGTTACCACCACCACCCCTTACCACATCCACCACCCCTTGCTACCACCACCACCACACCACACCACCACCCCTCACCACCCCCTCACCACCACCCCTCACCACCACCACCCTCACCACCACACTATACACACACACCATCTCCTCACCCTCCCACCACCACCCCTTACCACCACCACCACCACCCCTTACCACCACCACCACCCCTTACCACCACCACCACCCCTTACCACCACCACCACCACCCACCGACCACACCTGTTAGAAATACCCATGGGATACTTTGCTCAACATTAATGCGAGGATCAACCGCTCCTGGCTGGGTTGAAACTGAAATATCCATATTGTGTGATGGCAGACAGGGAAGGAATAGGTGCAATCGCATACTTTAAAAAGCAAACAGTTCAGGGGCAAATCACCACCTAGGGCTAGGTCACAAATGCCTTGTGGCGACCGCAAGAGGCCGCATCGGCCAGACCGTATGGCGACCACAGCATTTGTGACCTAGGCATTAGTCTGATGCCTCACTCAGTATTAGAGCCAGTCTCAAAACGGTGATAACCTAATTTCTGTTTCCACGTAGCGATTGATACAAAACAGCACAGTAATAGTTACACTGAAAATACAAGACAGGGACATTTGCTTCAAATCAATATATATTTCTTTGATAGTATGAAACAGTGTTTACAAACCGCCTTTTCACGTCATACACAGATAGTATGTTGATGGTTAGAGTGGACAATGTTTTGCCCGGTATTAGTTATTGCCTTTTGAGACAGATTCAGGTTGAGACGTCAGCACATGGCAGTTTGGCTGTCATGCGCTGATGTCTCAGGTTGAGATGTCAGCACATGGCAGTCTGGCTGTCATGCACTGACGTCTCCCTCTGTCCACCCCTGCTGGAATCACTGCTGTGCTGTTTGTCTGAGCGACAACACCCACTACCCGGCACACTTCAATTTGAATCAGGGTGCATTATATTTCCGCCATGAAGCTAAGATGAAGGGACGACCAACGTAAAAAGAAGAGCTCACACACTAGGATTACAGCAGGAAAGTGGCACTGTGGGCACATGGTGAGCTGCTCAGACCTGCTCTTCAGTCTTCCCAGAAACCTCTTACCTGCCCGGTAAAAGTGTTATAAAAGTAAAAGTATTAGTATTTAATCTAACCTATGAATCATATCCAAAATATGCATGTCTGATTTTGTGTTAAAGTGCAAATGTTAAAATGTGCATATTAAAATGATGTTATGGATGGATGCTACATGGTTAATTTTAACGGCCTTTTCAATTTGTATGAGATTAAAATCAGAAGGTGAAAAAAAACCTTCAAGTCTGACACATGCCCAACAAATACACCTTCATGAATATGGATTCTGCTATAAATATTATTTGGAATATTTTCTGCTATCATTTGGAATGTTTTCACTTTTCATTTCCATGTCACAAATGTGGTTCACAGTTTCTGTATATATATATATTATATATATATATATATAATATATACAGTAAACCCTCTCTAAATCGATATATATATATAATGTATATAATATATATATAGATATATATAATATATACAGTAAACCCTCTCTAAATCGACCGCCCTTGGGACCGACTTTAAGTGGTCCATTTAGGGAGTTAGAATATGGTTAAAATGATATCGTTGGGATCCAAATAAAGCGATCGATATAAGGAAGTGGTCGATCTGTGGAGGTGGTCAGTTAGAGAGGTTTTGCTATATATATATATATATATATATATATATATATATATAAGTTGTATGTGGTGTATAAGCATTATGCGAGTATAAAGATGCGTATGGGATTCTCTATACGTTTATTATATTATATTATTCTGATATTATATTATTAGCCATGGGTTCTCTGCATGTATTTGCTCCTTACTCATACGGGTACCGGTGGCTCCACCACCGCTCGACCATACGTCCAGTGCTAACATTGTCACTTGCGCCTGGAACTTTTTTATACAGCATATATATATATATATTTATGTATCTATGGTGGGTTCAGTGCATGGTATCACCTGGACCTTATTTTTACGCTGCCGAAGCCTCCGCTACCCTTTCACATAATTCAACTTCTCGCTCTATCTCTAACACACGTCCAGCCTCCAATTACCACCAGCAGATGAAAGTAACAACCCAGCTAACAAAACAGCGTTTTAGTAACGTCCTCTGAACGTCGTTTACCCAGTTAACAAAGCTGTGTTTTAGTAACGTCCACTACTCATTGTTTACCGAGCTAACAAAGCAGCGTTTTAGTAATGTCCCCTGAATGTTGTTTACCTAGCTAACAAAGCAGCGTTTTAGTAACGTCCTCTGAACGTCGTTTACCCAGCTAACAAAGCAGCGTTTTAGTAACGTGTACTAAACATTGTTTACCCAGCTAACAAAGCAGCGTTTTAGTAACATTACCTGAATTTTGTCTACCCAGCTAACAAAGCAGTGTTTTAGTAATGTCCACTGAATGTTGTTTACCCATTTAACAAAGCAGTGTTTTAGTAACATCCACTGAATGTTGTTTACCAAGCTAACAAAGCAGCGTTTTAGTAATGTCCACTGAATGTTGTTTACCCAGTTAACAAAGCAGCATTTTAGTAATGTCCACTGCACGTTGTTTACCCAATTAACAAAGCAGCATTTTAGTAACATTCTCTGAACGTCGCCTACTCTGTTAACAAAGCAACAGTTTAGTAACATCCTCTCAATGTCATTTACCCAGCTAACAAAGTAGCTTTTTAGTAACGTCTACTGAACGTTGTTTACCCTGCTAACAAAGCAGCATTTTAGTAACGTCCACTGAATGTTGTTTACCCTGCTAACAAAGCAGCATTTCAGTAACGTCCTCTGAACGTCGTTTACCCAGTTAACAAAGCAGTGTTTTAGTAACGTCCACTAATCATTGTTTACTGAGCTAACAAAGCAGCGTTTTAGTAACGTCCCCTGAATGTTGTTTACCCAGCTAACAAAGCAGCGATTTAGTAACGTCCCCTGAACGTTGTTTACCCAGCTAACAAAGCAGCATTTTAGTAACGTCCACTGAATGGTGTTTACCCTGCTAACAAAGCAAACATTTTTTAATGTTGAATAAATATAATACACGACGTTGAATTGTGTCTAGTCTCAACGATCTCAGGGTGGGGAAAGGAGGAGGAGTGTATATATATGTCTAAAACTCTCACAGCAGAGAGCTAAATGGAGAGCGGCAGTCAAGTAATGAAAGCAGTCTTTGTCGCATCGCGACCGACAGCATGATGATGATGAAGTGTTCCATGTATATACGTGTGTACACGTCTATACCAATATATATATATACGTGTGTATATATGTATATGTGTATACACATGCACATGTTTGTTTGCTTAACAACCCCCCCCCCCCCAGCACAAAAACATTATCCCATCAGCGAGTCAACCCTCTCTTCACCCATCACCCATCACCCACCACCCATCACCCATCACCCATCACCCATCACCCATCCTAATAATACCAAGCGCCAGGCAAGGTGGCGACAAATAAGAATTGTGCACGACTCTGGTTTCACTCGGCCAAGAATTGAACCCACGATCTCTTCCAAATGGGAAGCTGGCATCCAATATACACACTGCGGACAATTTCTCTGTTAATCTTATCATCAGGGGTTTGCAATACTGCGAGCGTGGGAACATGTGGGCCTGGTTTAGGGGTGAATCCTAATCCGCGTCGAGTCGCTCGACTTGGTGTTCATGTGGCGAGGTAATGTTTTACTAAAGGCCAACCCAGAATATCCACAAACAGATTCACAAGTGCGCATGACGAGAGAGCGGTGTATTTCTAATCACAAATCAGCTAACATTATTTCCGGGGATTCTCTTTCTCATTGGATGCTTTGCGACTACGTTTGTTTTTGGTTTGTTTACGTCCTAGCAACATCTAAGGTCATATCAGGATGGGTACCGACTTGTAACAGTGCGCACTCATGGCAACTTTATAGTGCTGCCCCAATGGGAAATCAGCACCAGCACCATGACCTGATATCCCACTCAGTCACATACAGTTCTTGCCCTATCCTATTAATGGCGAGCGCCAGGCCAGGAAGCGACAAGTATCAATTTTAAAGTCATTGGTTTGACTCAACGAGGAGCCAAACTCCTGACCTTCCACATCCAAGGTCTGCCCGCTACCAATGAGACCCCCGTGCCCGCTGTATATATATATATATATATATTTATATTTATATATTTATATATTATTTATATATTGATATCTTTATATATATATATATATTTCCTTATATATGTGTGTATGTGTTTATATACATATATAGTCTACGATTGTAATACTAATAGAGTTCCCGCTGCCCCTCTGATACAATATGTAAACCCCTACAGTCGTATCTGACATACTTTGATTAGATACCCCCCCTCCCCCGCCCGCCCCACCCCTAAACACGCACACACCGAAACAGGAAAACTGCCATCTTTTTAAATGTTATTTCCGACTGTGATTCTATAGTTCGCCATCTTGACAGGAGGGGGCGTGCGGTGTAGATTTATGTAGGAGCAGAAGGTTAAAAATATGTGAAGGTATGACTTAGATGGGAAATGGATTAATGTTCCGGTAGGTGGCCATGGAGGTAATATATAGCCGAAGGCGATGGTATTGGTGGATGTTCAGCACGGTGTGCATTATAGTGAGAGTTAAAGCTGCATAGTCCCATGAAAGCACCACGTTCTCAAACCCAAAACACTTACCTAGATTTGAACCTACCCTACTTAGCTACTGGTGTGATTATCAAGCATGTTGTAAAAATATACGGATTTTCGGTTCAGAATTATGTATTGGCAGAGAGCTTTATTATTCTTGGGCGATGGAGTGGGGATGAGGTTATGTAATCTAAAAGCAATGGTGCCCCACTCACACTATGACATGATATAAGCTCTTCCCAAGAAAACTCCAAAACACTAACATAGAACCTTAAGAAAACAACTAACATGGTAATAGGAATAGAACAAAAATACAATGCCAAGAGGGCCCAAAAAAACTAACATAGGCTACTAAACGTACCACCATACTATCTATCTGCTACTGAAATGCAGACAATCAAATAACTTATCAGCAGCTACTGTTTGGTAAGACAACACCAACACTACAGCTGGCCAGCATTGAAAACAAGCCTGGGTACCCAGGCTTACATGCTATGGACAGAATAAATACAGCCTCAATAACAAAAAGAAAAAAAAAAATGATGCCCGAGATTATGAAGAGATGTTCCTATATAAGAGACAGTACATATTTTTTTTAATGTTTGCTCTATGCATCCATAAAGAGTGCAAGTGGAGGAAAAGGACATTTTTAATATATATATATTTGTAACTGTCTACAACTACATGTTACCATAGTGCCGACGGGCAACCACACCAGCCTAATCTGGGTACAGTATGGACACCAGCTACAGCTGGGTTGAGTGACAGCCACCCATACTGGGTGTGTCACCCTCCCAGGCTGTGGAGGGTGCCTGATTGGCTGACTGTGGGATGCCTGTGGGATGCCCAGTCACCTGCACTCCCTTGACCACCTGACCACACTAGCCTCACTTTGATATTAATTATTCAAGAAACTGCTCCAGACACACTGGAGAGATCACTCTACTCCTGGCTCTTGAGTGAGACACACCTACTCAAGAGCAGGATCCCAGACACTCTGTCTGATGCTACCAAATTCCACATATATCCAAATTGAGCTGCCATGGGACTCCGGTTCAATGGGCTGTAGGCACTGATTCATAGACATACTGAACAGCTAATGAGACTCTGTGTGGACAGAAGGTAAGGGGTGAGGGTTATAGGTCACTAGCAGGTTAACAGGAGTTGATGCCAATAAAGCACAACTTCTTCACTGTCAATCTTGCATGACTTGTCTTCACTTTCTTCCTTATCAGGTTGTTTAGGAGTTTGTTTGAGAGAGGCATCAGATGTGAAATGAATGGGGAGAGTTTATGGTATTATCTGGTGCTCTGAGTGGCCGAGCATACAGAAATACTATAACGTGTTGCTGCATAGATGACGATACTAAGCCAATTTAATAGAACCTGTTCCTGCTGAAACCTATGGCTTTAACTGCCCAGCATTGAAAACGAGCTTGATCATCCAAACTTACATGTTCATCATCATCATGCTGTCGGTCGCGATGTGACAAAGACTGCTTTTATTACTTGACTGTCGCTCTCCACATTTCAGGAAAGCTGCCTGCAAAAGTGTTGAAGTGCTCCTGACTTTTGCAAGTTACCAGCAGCACTCTTTCGGCGAGCAAATAGAGGTCTCACACTGGCAAGAATATGTCCAGACAGGCACACAACTATTTGTCTGCGCAGTGGCTGGTCGGGAGATGTTGGGAGTTCCATACATCAACCACCATTAATGCTGCCACAGTGACATGGTTTTCTGTTTAGGGTTTGCTCCCTTAGCCTTCGGTTCTGGCAAGAACCTGTACCACAAGGCAGTGGTTTGCAACTCTGTAGGCCAGGGGCGTCAAACTCCCTGAGGTATTGAAATACCTATCATAACGTACATGTTATGGACAGCCTAAACACCCCATACCATTTTATTGTTTTAAATGGGGTCGGAATTTTGGCATGCTTGCCAAAATTAATTTGGCTTGTTTTTGTTGTTGTAATTTGTTGTTTAAAATCAGGGGAAATTTCAATCACAAGCAATTGTTCTTCCTCATTCCACCGCTCCTTGCCTTATCCTAATAATGCCAAGTGCCTGGCTAGGAAGCAACAAGTATAAATTATTAAGTCATTGGTTTGACACGACCAGGGTTCGAACAAATGGGTCTACCAACATGGGAGACAAACGCTCTAACTCATTCGGCCATCCCGTCTGGTTTTCACTTCAAATATCTCCAAAGTTAGCCATCTAAAATAAAAGTTACTTCAAACTAGTCAAATAAATTAGATTATAATGATCAATATAATGTATTTATTTCAGGAAAGTGCCGAAATTCACAACCATTGGACCATGCAACTTTGACTTTAAAGTTGCATAATCCGATGATTTTGAGTTTCTGTCACTTCCGATGGTAGAGAGGTTTTATCGACTTGTTTTTATAGATAAATATATTATGTCGATCGTTATAATCTACTCATGGGTCATCCAAAGTTTCACCATTTTCACGGTCAAACAAAGTGTATGACAGGATGAGGGGGTCTGTCCATAAAGTACAACTTTTATCATTTCATTAAAATGTTGATATTTTCCGGCCATTTTGTTGTTGTAGATCAGTTGCATAATAGTCTGTGCTAACCTCTCAGGCAAAGACTATTATTATGCAACTAATCTACAGCAACAAAATGGCCGGAAAATATCAACATTTTAATGAAATGATAAAAGTTGTACTTTATGGACAGACCCCTCCTCCTGTTGTACGCTTTGTATGACCGTGAAAATGTTGAAACTTTGGAGTACCCATGAGTAGATTATAACATTGTTGTCATTATGAGATAGCGTGGCCGAGCGGTCTAGGCTGAGTGCCTGAGGGAGGCCGGCGGGCGGCCTTATAAGGGGGAAGGTGAGCAGTGGCAGGAGGGCGTGAGTCGCTCAGGGCCGGGGGAGGGCGGGGCGTGAGCAGCGGGCGTCGCGCGAGGCGCGAGTGCTGGGAGAGCGCGGGTGGTAGCGGGGGGGGAGGGGGGGGGGGGGAGTCGCTCTGCCTTCCCTCGCATCAAACGAGGGAGCAGTGGCAGGGAGGGCGTGAGAAGGCTCAGGGCCGGGGGAGGGGGAGGGTGAGAGAGCGGGCGTCGCGCGAGGCGCGAGGGCTGGGGTGACAGCGCGGGGGTAGCGGGGGGGGGGGGGAGGGGGAGGGTGGGGGGGAGTCGCTCTCCCTTCCCTCGCATCAAACGAAATGCTTCGCATTACGACCGATGCGCGAGAAGGAAGAACAGAGGCGGAGGTGGGAAAAACTGAGGCGTTTATTGAGACGCCTCGGGCAAATACAGAGAACAGTGATAAGGAACAAAAACATATGAGAAACAGTAAGGTAAATGGTACAAGCAGGGCAGCAGAGGAGGTAACAGGCTGAGGAAGCAGAGAGCAATAAGAGGGGCTCATGAGGAGCAACAGGCTCGTGAGGAGCAATACAGTAAGGGGCTCATGAGGAGCAGAGGATAAATAGAGGAGGGGCTCAGAAGGAGCAGTGTCAGAGTTGGTAGAGGGGGGGGCCGAGGAGCCCTCCGCCAAAGAGTAAGGAGAGGGCTCGAGGCGCGCCCGAGGCGGGGGCGCGGGGCGCCCGAGGCGGGGCCCGGAGAGGCAGGCCTGGTTGAGAAGAGGGTCCGGGGCCTACGTGGAGGGGGAGCGGGCGGCCAAAAAAGGGAGGGCCCGCTCCTGAGGCCTTGGGGGAGGAGGTCCGGCGAGGGTCGAGCAGGGGGGCAGCGAACTCCTCAGGGCTGGGCTGGAAGGCGCTGGTTTAAGGCACCAGTCCTTTCGAGGGCGTGGGTTCGAATCCCACCGCTGTCAGACGTTTTAGGTTAGTTGGTTGTTGGAGTTTTACGTCTAAGGTCATATGAGGACGGGGCTTTTGGTTTGTAGTATATAACTAATAATATAAATTATAATCTAACCTAGAAAGGTCATTTCGAATCTACATTGGTTGAGACAATGTTATGCTTATCTCGGCAGTATGCGGCTTTAAGTACAACCATGCTCATGACAACCACCTTCCTTCTTTTCAGACTATGGATTCCAGGCCGGTTGGATTAGTTTACACACTAGCCCTGCAGGTGGCGCTCGGGGTTATGCTACTTCCGGTTGGATCGTCATGGAACTTCCGAAAGTCAGGGGGCCAGTCTTACACGATGATCAGAAACGGTGAGTTTTTGGTAATATATTTAATTGATTAATTCAGATTATTCTATTATGTCACAGGTACCAGATGGGATGGCCGAATGTGTTGAGCGTCCGTCTCCTGTTTTGGGTGATCGGGGTATCCAAACTCATGGGTTCGTTGGTTTGAACCCTTGCTGAGTCAAACCAATGACTTACAAATTTATACTTGTTGTTCCCTAGCCAGGCGCTTGTCATTAGTAGGATAGGGCAAGGACTGTTTAGCTCAGTGTCAGGATAATGTGACTGAGTGGGATATCAAGTCATGGTGCTCATGGCCTGATCTCCCAGTGAGGCAGCACTATAAAGTTGCCATGAGTGCTCACTGTCACAAGTCGGTACCCGTTTTGATGTGCCCTTAGATGTTAGTAGGACGTAAAACAACAACAAACAAACAAGGATCTCGTCAGGATGCTGGTATTAAAGCTGCAGTGTGATGAAAGCATTGTCTTAAAACAACAAGTAGTTTTACCAATCGATTTCTGTATTATACCATATTTATCCTTCAACTAATGAATTACTGATCATTAATTGAAATATAACTATGCTATATTACTCGCTATGTATACATTTATATATAGATATATTATTCTATTATTTTCATTTAATAAAATAATATGCAGTTTTACTAATTGATTGTGGATTATAACCTATAACTCTTTCAACTTTACAACATGTAGGCCATAAATATTGAATAACCTAGTAAAGTAATGCTATTGATTCCTTCCCAGTATGATGCGCACCCATCAAAATATGACCCAAAATAAAACCCAAAGAAAGCGCAAAGATAATTCTCAACCAGCTCCGGTTGTTTTTGCTGAGAGCAAATTAAAGTTGCACATTCAAGTGCTGAGGCTGATCATCGCCATCTACTTTGCTTTAGGTTGGTTCGGATTTTATTATAAATTGCCAACTTTAAAGATATTTGAAGAGAAAACATGCACAGGTAATATTGACATGCCAATAGAAAATATTGATGCCATAAGCCCCGTTCACACACACACCTTAAGTCGCCTCAACTAGGTCAGTTTATCTAAGTCGCCTCAAAATGTGTGTGTGAACGCGCAGCTGAGCCGAATTAGGGCTGGGTTGACTCAAGGTGGCAAGCAGGGCCTGGAAAATGACACATAGACGCATGGTGGGGTACATGGTGTGATACGTGGTGGGACACATGGTGGGATACATGGTGGGACACATGGTGGGGTACATGGGATACATGGTGGGACACATGGTGGGACACATGGTGGGAGACATGTTGGGACACATGGTGGGATACATGGTGGGATACATGGTGGGATACATGGTGGGATACATGCTGGGATACAGGGTGGGGTACATGGGATACATGGTGGGACACATGGTGGGATACATGGTGGGATACATGGTGGGATATATGGTGGGATACATGGTGGGATACACAGTGGGATACATGGTGGGATACAGGATGGGGTACATGGGATACATGGTGGGACACAAGGTGGGACACATGGTGGGACACACGGTGGGATACATGATGGGATTCATGGTGAGATACATGGTGGGATATATGGTGGGATAGATGGTGGGATACACAGTGGGATACATGGTGGGACACATGGTGGGACACATGGTGGGATACATGCTGGGATACATGCTGGGATACAGGGTGGGGTACATGGGATACATGGTGGGACACATGGTGGGACACATGGTGGGAGACATGGTGTGACACATGGTGGGACACATGGTGGGATACATGATGGGATTCATGGTGAGATACATGGTGGAAGACATGCTGGGATACATGGTGGGATACACAGTGGGATACACGGTGGGACACATGGTGGGACACATGGTGGGATACATGCTGGGATACATGGTCGGATACATGCTGGGATACAGGGTGGGGTACATGGGATACATGGTGGGACACATGGTGGGATACATGGTGGGATACACAGTGGGATACACGGTGGGACACATGGTGGGACATATGGTGGGACACATGGTGGGATACACAGTGGGATACACAGTGGGACACATGGTGGGGCACATGGTGGGATACATGGTGGGATACATGGTGGGACACATGGTGGGGCACATGGTGGGATACATGGTGGGATACATGGTGGGATACATGGTGGGATACACAGTGGGATACACTGTGGGACACATGGTGGGGCACATGGTGGGATACACAGTGGGATACACGGTGGGACACATGGTGGGGCACATGGTGGGATACATGGTGGGATACATGGTGGGACACATGATGGGAGTTTAGGTGCACAACCCTGTAAACGCCAATCCACATATTTAATGGTGGGACACATGGTGGGACACATGGTGTGACACATGGTGGGACACATGGTGGGACACATGGTGGGATACATGGTGGGATACATGGTGGGACACATGGTGGGACACATGGTGGGACACATGGTGCGACACATGGTGGGATACATGGTGGGATATATCGTGGGACACATGGTGGGACACATGGTGGGACACATGGTGGGACACATGGTGCGACACATGGTGGGACACATGGTGGGACACATGGTGGGATACATGGTGGGATACATGGTGGGATACATGGTGGGATACTTGGTGGGATACATGGTGGGATACGTGTTGGGATATGTGGTGGGATACATGGTGGGACACATGGTGGGACACATGGTGGGATACATGTTGGGAGTTTAGGCACAAAACCCTGTAAACGCCAATCCACATATTTAATTAAACTGACAGATTTTTACATGAGGGTAATTTTACTTCACAATAATTGCACTTTTATTGTGATGAAATGGTTATGGAGCAATGCACACAAAAATAAGAATGACAACAAATTTTGAAGGTTTGACTCCGATGTTTATGTCAATTTTTGGATTTGTATTTACAAGGTTTTGCGCCTGACCTCCTCATATAATGTTTAATACATATACATGTTATATACTGTATGATTATACCATCTCATGATATATGTCTGATTGTGTTTCCACACAAACACCTATCTTCCTAATAAGATGTTAAAATCTTCCTATTTTTGGTCACACAATGTTGGCATCTGTGCCCGGTGTGTGTGTGGTGGGGGGGGGGGGGGGGGGGGGTGGAGGATGTGTCTCTATTGGCCAGCATTCACCAATGCAAACGACTGTGCTCGCTAGAAAAAGATGCTTCGTCATAAAAAAACTTCCGCCGCGCAGGCGCAGATGCATCAAACGCCCTACTTCCGGGTGGTGTATTAATGTCAGTAAATCACCGCCAATTAGAGCGCCCTCTAACGGGAGGATTTATGCGCAAGAGCAGCTCTCCCAGCGTAGTTTTAGCAAGCTCGATTATGTTCAGTGAGTGAACTGAGCTTCTCCGCTTGGCAAGCGCGCCAGAATTCTGACACCATAGACTTCAGTAGGAACGGTTTCTATTAATTGACTTATTATGCCCTTCTATGCAGCAACAAACATTTTAACATAATTTTAATAATCTACTTTGCTTTAATTCGAAATAACTTTCCCTTCAGTTTAAATGACCAACTTTTGACATATGTGAAGTGCAAACATGTACAATTAATTTGTGAAAGCTTGCCAAACCTCCCACACCATAGGCTTCTGCAGTAATATATCCTATTAGTATTACATTGTCTCAGTGTTCCCTTCTATGCTTGATAAGTGCATCCTTATCTCGTTAGATATGTAGAATCAAATTTTGATAATTGTTTTGGATTTGAAAATGTGATGTTTCATCGAACTATGCAGCTTTAAAGTGATTTATATTAAAGTGTAACTATAGAGATATTTAGAGTGAAAACATGGTATAATCTGTCACTTTGTCTTCAAGTGACATTTATTTTAAAGGGCTAACTGTGGAGTTATCTGAAGTGAAGCCATGCTGTAATCTAACACTTTGCATTCTTTTCTTTTTTTTTCTTGAAGATTTATACTGACTATCATGGATAAGCCTGAATAGGCTTATTTTCACCATTAGACAGTTTGTCAATAGAAAGCCCGAACCTACACCTTTACCGACCCAAGGGATTTTTAACCTCCCACACCACATAGACATGGTATGAGAGCAACTGGCCTTTGATGACGCTCTAAGTTATACACAGCAGTGGAAATCCAAATTGACAGAGGTGAGGGCACAGGGAATCGAACCACTGACCTTCAGATTAGAAGTCTGACCTAGAAAAAAGTCAGACACTCTAACTACTCCACCACAGAGAACACCACAAATTTAATGGTGGGACTTTTAGTTTAACGGGTTGAAGGGAAAATATGTAAGATTAATTTTGGCATGCACACCGAAATGCTGAACATGGGCTTTGTTCTCCCATTTTTTGCCGCAGCAGAGTAGCACAGGAGCACCAAACTGCAATAAATGTTTAACGAGTGCACCAGTATCCAGGTCAAATCAAATCTAGGTCAGTGTTTTGGTTTAGAAAAGGTGCTGTTTTTATCCGGGTAGGCAGCTTTAAGCCGGTTGTGGAGCCATCTAAAGTACCATCCAAGGTTTTCACCACTTTCACCGTTGGTCATAAAATACAGTAAAACCTCTCTAGATCGTCCGTCCATGAGACCGACTTTAAATGATCCATTTACGAAGATGGTCGGTTTAGGGAGCTTTTCCTTTCGTTACAATTATTGTATGGGTGATGGTTTGGGACCCACATAAAGCGATCGATATAGGGGAGTGGTCGATCTTTGGAGGTGGTCGTTTAGAGAGCTTTTACTGTAGTATGTATCCACATTTTATCTAAGGTGGTTTATGGCTTAGCGACATTTATTCGACCATAAAAGTCGTGCATTACTAACACACCTGCTCCCCCTGGTGTCTGTTATGTATGACCTTAAATGTTGAAACCTTTGGGGATCCCTATAGGAGACCGTCCTGCTATGACCTTAGATGTTGCCAGGACGTAAAACTCAAACAACCAACCAACCTATTAGAGAATTATTACAGGCCGGTAACTATTCTGAAGTATCGGTCTTCAGCGCCAGAGGGCGCATACAATAAATGTGAAATGGAACCTCCATGAAGAACTGGAAACTGGTTAGCGATGACAGATCTTACCCACCTGTTCCAGTTATTTTGAGGAATTATTCCCTGAAACTAGGACAGGGCGCGGTCGCCGAGTTGGTAGGGGGTGGACCTAGCGTGCGGAAGGTTGGGAGTTCGGTTCCCAGTCGAGACAAACGAATGACTTATAAAGTTTATACTTGTCGCCTCCTAGCCAGGGACTTGGCATTAATAGGATAGGGCAAGGACTGGCTGGCTCACTCACAGGATAATGTGACTCAGTGGTGTAGTATATGTAGTTTAGGGTTTTCTGTTACAAGTGGGATATCGGGACATGGAGCGAGTGGCCTGATTTCCCAGTTGGGCTTCACTATAAAGTTGCGATGAGTGCACACTGTCACAAGTCAGTACCTGTCCTGATATGATCTTAGATGTTGCCAGGATGTAAAACTCTAACAACCAACCCCTCAATAGTTCGATGTGTTCAGGTGTGTTCCAGTATTTAACAACTTTATCTTCTACTGTTCAACATACCCGAGACAGTGGCCGAATCGTTAAGACTAAGAGTGTGTTGGCTTTGTGTGTGAAAGGTTGGGAATTTCAAAACATGGCGGGGGAAGTGGGACGTAGCTCAGGCAGGAGAGTGTCCACCTGTGAAGCTGTGGGTCATCCTATCGATCCTGCCCAGTGGACATATTTGCAGTTTGGACTATTTTCCATTCCAACCAGTCCTCCACAACTGGTTCATCAAGGCTGTGGTATGTGCTCTCCTGTCTGTGGGAAAGTGCATATAAAAGACCCCCTTGTTGCTTATCGGGAAGAGTAGCCGATGTGGTGGCAGTGGGTTTCCTCCAAAGAAATATGTCAGAATGACCATATATTTGACATCCAATAGCCGATGATAAAAATCAATTGGCTCTAGAGGTGTCGTTAAATAAAACAAACTTTAAAAAAACCAATGCCCAAGTGATAACTTACTAAATTGACACTTGTCGCCACAAAGTCTGGTGCTGGGCAGTGCTAGAATAGGGTAAGGACTGGTTATATCAGTATTAGGATAATGTGACTGAGTGAGATATCAGGTCATGGTGTCACCAACCTGGAGCCTCAGTGGAAGAGCACTGTAAAGTCATCATACGAAGTCACAAATCGCTGCTCGTCCTAATATAGCCTTAGATGTTGCTAGGATGTAAAACCAAAACACACTGTTCAACATCGTATCGTTGCAGTCTTGCAAACAGAGGGAGCGTCATGCCTAGAGTGATACTCAAACCCACATTGCTGCCATTCTGGGTGAAAGATCTAAGGATTTGGCTATATGATGTAATCAATATACCCACGCTGACCTGTGTATGTGATCCATTGTTTGTGAGGTCAATGCAGACTACTACACTCGTTCCCTTGGAAACATAGTTACTTCAAACTGTTTACATTATAAGTCATCTACTATTTATGATTACAGATAATGCAGTTACATATACATACAACATGTAGCTTCACCATCCATGCAGGGCATAGCTTGCAGATGATCCTGATCATGGCACCAGTTTTGGGGTGTTATAGCAAGCGAAGCGAACTTCAGGCCTAGAGTGGGACTCGAACCCACATTCCTACCATTAGATTCTATATCTAGACACGCTGCTGCAACCAACCTGCCATGTATGACTACCGTTAAATATGACTGTTTGACTAAGGTCAGCGGAGTCTACTACAATGGCTAAGGCTTAAGCTTCAATGTCATTTAATAAGAGTGTCTTATCGGCCCAATATGAGGGTTCAATCCTTTGGGGCTCTGGGGTGATGGAGTGAATATCCTCCTCCATTTCACCTCAGCCAATTCTCATCCCAAACCGTACTCGGGCTCGTTACCCATATCTGGCAATAACTGCTTTAACTAGTTATAATAATAATTTAAGAGATACCAATTGCCATATCCATAAACAAGAAGCAAGAAAACCAAAAGTATTACTAAACCAAAATGCAAAAAGATTTGAATCAAATTGAATTAGGGCTGCCCAGCGGTGAAAACAAGTGTTGACACACTTATCCGTTATGAGCAGGGTAAATAAATTCATCACAGAAAAACAACAACAAAGACAAACTATTAAGGCATTGTAACAAAGGTAACCATTTCAGGCATTCGCGTATGGGTATATATCTCGGAAGGGAACAAATCCCGCCTGGTATAGTGGGCAGAATACGTTGTGGGAGAGAAGTAACCGAGGTGTTGGTTATTGAGTGTGGGGGGGGGGGGGGGGGGGGGGAGTGGGAGGGGGAGGGGGCGCTTTCTGTCCGGTGGAAGATGGAGATGCCGAACCGGGAGGCTGACAGTGATGGCCTCCTGAAAGAAAGGGCTGCAGGGCCCTTCTGTTTAGTAATGATTGAGTGGCGACACGTGGGTTTGATCGGGGTATAACGTTCCCACCCGGCCATGCATACCAAACACAGCTCACGTGTAGCACTCACACACACACGTAGTGCACACGTAATATGCACGTACACATGTAGTGTAAACTGAAAGTGTAATACACATGTAGCGCACATGTAGTGCACACTGAGTGTGTAATACACACATTGCACATGTAACATGTAGTATACACATACACATGTAGTGCACACTGAGTGTGTAATACTAATACACACAGTGCACACATAACATGTAGTATACACATACACATGTAGTGCACACATAATGTGTAATGCACACAATGCACATGTAACATGTAGTATACACATACACATGTAGTGCACACTGAATGTGTAATACACATGTAGTGCACATCTAACATGTAGTATACAGATACACATGTAATGCACACTGAATGTGTAATACACATGTAGTGCACCTGCAACATGTAGTATACACATACACATGTAATGCACACTGAATGTGTAATACACATGTAGTGCACATCTAACATGTAGTATACAGATACACATGTAATGCACACTGAATGTGTAATACACATGTAGTGCACATCTAACATGTAGTATACAGATACACATGTAATGCACACTGAATGTGTAATACACATGTAGTGCATAAGTAACATGTAGTCTACACATACACATGCAATGCACACTGAATGTGCAATACACATGTAGTGCACAGGTAACATGTAGTCTACACATACACATGTGGTGCACACTGAATATGTAATATACATGTAATGCACGAGTAACATGTAGTCTACCCATACACATGTAGTGCACACTGAATGTGTAAAACACACAGTGTAGGGGTAACATGTAGTAGACACATACACATGTAGTGTACACTAAATGTGTAACACACATGCAGTACACATGCAACATGTAGTATGCATGTACGCACTTAATGTACACTGCATGTGTAATACACATGCATTACACATAAACCATACATCACATGTAGCACACATATTACCCACTTTATGTGTAATATACATATTTCACACCTTGTGTAATGCACATCAGACACACGTCATGTGTAATGCACACACAACTCGTGCTCACTTCACATAGAGCATACACAATACACATATTGCATAATCTGATCTGTAATACACACACACACGTAACACACACCTCACGTGTATCGCGCATCTTACACACCCGGCATGCACCTTTCACGCCTCCCTCACGTGAGACTCTCACACCGAGATACTAATGCACTGTACCGGTATTTGGACTGGTTTATTGAGTAATCAAAAGTACTTTATCATGAGACATCGTCAATTTTAATGGCGATATTGTTAAAATTCATGGTAGTTTATTATGACTATTTGATGTGCCATGTCTTTGAAACTTTTGTTTCTCCATTTTCATCTTCCAGCCAGATTGTTGGGCAGTGAAATGGTAGTACTAGTAGTTTAACAAAAAAGAAGCCTAAAGCTTGTTTATTTAACGACACCTCTAGAGAACATTGATTTTCGTATCATCGGCTATTGGACTTCAAACATATGGTCATTCTGACTTATTTCGTTGGAGAAAAAGCTGCTGCCGTGACATAGGTTACTCTTTCCTATAAGCAGCAAGGGGTCTTTTATAATCACTTTCACACAGATATGACAACAATCCTTTGATGAAGCATTTGTGGACCACTGGTTGGAATGGAAAATAACCCAAGCTTCAAATGGGTCCACTGAGCAGGATTGATAGGATAATCGAGACCTTCACAGGTGGACACGCTACTACTGCCTCAGCTGTGTCTCGCTCCCACAAGAGCTTCCTGCTTTCTGAAGTCGGTGTAAAAGCCCTTAGCACAATAACCCACACGGACCAACATCTCAATGTGCCTGCTCTACAAGCAGGCCACAGTTTTACATCCTGGCAACATCTAAGGTCATATCAGGGTATGTACCGACTTGTGGCAGTGTGCACTCATGGCGACTTTATAGTGCTGCCCCACTCGGAAATCAGGCTGCTGGCACAATGACCCAATGTCCCACTCAGTCACATTATCCTGACACTGAGCTAACCAGTCCTTGCCCTATCCTAGTAACGCTGAGTGCCAGGCTAGGAAGTGACAAGCATCAATTTTGTAAGTCATTGGTCTGACTCGACTGGGAACCGAACTTCCGATCTCTCGCCTGCGAAGCCCATGCGCTCTACCGTTTCGGTCACCATGCCGCATTCGCAGTAATTGGGAAGAAACTTGACTTTAGTTATCTGAGCATGGTGCTTGGCACTCAGGCTGTAAAAGTGTAATATGGATAATCAGAGATGAGCAACAAGCTGAAAATGAGACAAAGTCACGCAAACTTAGGGGCCGTCCAAAGTTATCCGGTCGAGTCAAATCAATGACTTACACAATTTATACTTGTTGCTTCCTAGCTTGGCGCTCGCTATTAATAGGATAGCACAAGGACTGGTTAGCTCAGTGTCAGGTTAATATGACTGAGTGGGATATCAGGTCCTAGTGCTGGTGGCTTGATTTCCCAATGGGACAGAACTATGAAGTCATCATGAGTGTGCACTGTCACAAGTTGGTATCCATCCTCATATGACCTTAGATGTTGCCAGGACATAAAACTCCAACACACAACCAACATTTTCACGGTTGTACAAAGAGTACTACTTTCCATCCCCGCCTACCCCACCCCCAACTATTATTGATCAACATTTTACATACGATTTAATTTACACTATTAGTGTATATTAAATATTGATAGTTTATTAAACGAAAAAAGTTGTACACCCCCCCCCCCATATCTCCCATCATACGCTTTGTATGACCGTGGGAATTATGACAATCTTGGACGGCTCGTGATACAGTAGAACCCGGTGTGGCATGCTCAGCCGTGTCCCGTGCTCAGCCGTGTACCTATACTCAAACTCAAGGCATTGTCAATGGTCGTGAGTAATTTTCATACAGAAAATACAGAACAAGTGAAATATCTCTAAAACCACACCACCTATTAACAAATCGCTTGGTACACATATAGAAAACATCTTCACCAAAAAGATTATATTAAATATATAAGGTCAGGGTTCTTGATTTCTATTAATTTTGATTAAAACTAATGTTTTGCACTGCGCGTACCGTCAAACTCAAGGCATTGTCAATGGTGGTGAGCAATCTTCATACAGAAAATCCGGGAAAAGTGAAATATCTCTAAAACCACACCACCTTGAAACAAATCGCTTGGTACACATATAGAAAACATCTTTACCAAAAACATTATATTAAATTTATAAGGTTAGTGACTTACGACCATTGACAATGCCTTGAATTTGAGTATAGGTACACGGCTGAGCACGGGACACGGCTGAGCACGCCACACCGGGAAATAGTTGTTGTTTGTTTGTTGTTGTTTTACGTCCTAGCAACATCTAAGGTCATATCAGGACGGGTACCGACTTGTGACAGTGCGCACTCATGGCAACTTTATAGTGCTGTCCCACTGGGAAACTAGGCCGCCGGCACCATGACCTGGTATCCCACTCAGTCACATTATCCTGACACTGAGCACACCAGTCCTTGCCCTATCCTAATAATGCCGAGCGCCTGGCTAGGAAGCAACAAGTATCAATTTTAAAGTCATTGGTTTGACTCGACCAGGACTCGAACCCACGACCCCACGATCTACCAGCACGGGAGACGGATGCGCTAACTCATTCGGCCATCCCGTCTGGTAAAAGTATAGCTTGTTTTATTTAACAACAGTCTACTATTACTAACAACACCTCTAGAGCACATTCATGTTCATCATCGGCTATTGGATGTCAAACATATGGTCATTCTGACATATTTTTTTGTAGGAAGCCCGCTGCCGCCACATAGCCTACTTTTTCCAATAAGCAGCAAGGGATCTTTTATATGCACTTTCCGACAGGCAGGACAGCACATACCACAACCTTTAAAGCAAGTGTGTATTTATTTTAAAAACCTACCCCAACCATTCTGCCTGCCCTCTTACCCTCATTCCCTAATGCCCACATACCCACATACCTCCCCCCCCCCCACCACCACCACCACCACCACCCACCACCCACCTCTCTCTTAGTCTTAATACCCACATATCCCCAATCTCCCCCCCCCGCCCCCCAACACCACCGACCGCTCCCCACCCATTCTTCTCAGTTGAATATTAGGGTGTGACTGATAGCTATCTCGGTTACGGTTGGGCGTGGCTCGACATGATGTCATAAATCACATTCCATGTCGTCGTATGTGAGACAAGTAGGAGAGCAGACTGTCCTTTATGGGACTGTCGGTGAGGCAGGCATTTACCAGAGTTAATGTGTATCGTGCCTTGCTGTCTGGTTGATTATGGTTGTGTTCCGTTCTATTCCTTGTCGTGGGGTTTTGCAACACATGGGAACATCGCGCCCAGAGCAGGATTCGAACCCACATTTCTACCATTTCGGAGTGAACATCCTAATCATTAGTACATCTAGGCTCCCTGGTGCAATCAAGCTACCTATGCATACCTTGGTATGTGGTATTTCACATGGGGAGGTGTGAGTGCAACTCACTACACTCACCCCTTGGAATTGTAAGTCTGATTCCTACGGTTACACATATCCAGATTTCGCACACTTATTAGTATTAGTACTATTACATGCACAATGCAGGTTCAACACCATACAACATTCACCTTTACAACCAGACGGGATGGCCGAATAAGTTGAGCGGCCGTCTCCTGTCTTGTGAGATCAGGCGATCCAAACCCATGGGTTTGTGGTTTCGAACCCTGGTCGAGTCAAACCAATGACTTAAAAATTGATATTTGTCACTTCCTAGCCAGGCGCTCAACATTAATAGGATAGGGCAAGGACTGGTTGATTCAGTGTCAGGATGATGTGACTGAGTGGGATATCAGGTCATGGTCTTGTCTCCCAGTGGGGTAGGACCATAAAGTCACCATGAGTGTGCACTGTCACAAGTTGGTACCCGTCCTGATATGACCTGAGATGTTGCTAGGATGTAAAACAACAAGCAAGCAAACTCACAATGTACAGCATCCTGGTTATGGAACCAATGTATGGAAGTTGTAATCAACGTAACATCATGCCTGGGACGGGACTCGAACCTACATTTCTACCATTCCAGAGCGAGCCTCCTAAGCATTAGCCTATATAGGCTCCCTGGTGTAAGCAACCTGCCCAGGCCTGCCTGTGTATGTGGTATTTTACATTGAGTGGCATGTGTAACTCACTATACACATTCATATATATCCTACAATGGCGGGAATACAGATAGATTGCCACACCCTGTATTTGATTTCGAGGGAGAATCAGGAAGTACTTACTCTATGATGCTATCCAAAAGCTCCAATAAATGCATTATACTAAACCTGGGTTATGTAACAGTGCGTTCCCGGCCCGCTCGAACCACGTTGATCAACGTCCATCAACGCTGGGGATTTTTAGCCAAACTGCGAAGACTTCAACCTTATTTATATACAAAACCCACCCACTACCCGCAGCTGATGCAATACCCACATGCCGGCAGACCGCCCTCAACCCGCTGCCAGTGCGCCGGCAACACGCCAATAGCGCGCTGACAACCCATTGCTGGCACGTCGCGACGCACTGACCCAGCCACCCGTGAAGTAGGTTAATCACCTGTTTTCTTTTTTTCCGCCCGCAACGTCGATACCCGTTGAGCGCGCTAATAACACGCTATTACCACGCTACTAACACGCTGCGGCCCGTCAAACAACCCCCCGAAACACCAAAAAGTTTGACGTTTCTCGACGCGTTGATATTATTTTGCGCGTTGGCGGCATGCCGGAACAAACATCGTAGTGTGACAGGGCCTTTACAAATAACATAGATTCTACTCAGTAATGGGTATTTGACATTGAACTATCAATTTCAGTCAATGTAACGTGATATAGCAAATATAGCACAGGGGAAGAGCATTATAGAACGGGATATTGTTGGCTATTAGCTACAAAGAGATTTGTTCTTGATTTCTCCTATGATATAGACCTAATGAATTGATTTCCGCCTATGTTGTATTAAATGAGATTGCTTATGGATGAAAGTGTTGTTGACTCAGCGGTTTGTTTGTTGGAGTTTTACATCTTAGCAACATCGAAACTCATATCAGGACGAGCACCGCCTTGTGACAGTGCACTTGGTGACTTGACAGTGCTGCTCCAGTGGAAGACCACGCTATTGACACCATCACCCATAATCACACTCTCAGTCACATTATCCTGATATTGAGCAAACCGGTCCTTGTCCGATCCTATTAATGCCGAGCGCCAGGCTTGGTAATAACAAGATCCAATTTTGACTCGGCTGGCGTTCGAACCAACGATGACCCGCACAGGAAGCTAGTCTGGGGAGCGGGGTGTAGCTCAGGCGGTAGGGTGTCCACCTGTGAAGGTGTCGATCATCCTATCGATCCTGCTCGGTGGACCTATTTGCAGTTTGCGCTATTTTCTGTCCCAACTAGTGGTCAACAGCTGGTTCATCAAGGGCTGTCCTGTCTGTGGGAAAGTGCATATAATAGAACCCTTAATTCTTATCGTAAAAAGTAGCCTAATTTGCGGCAGCGGGTGTCCTTCAAACAAATATGTCAGAATGATCACATGTTTGACATCCAATAGCCGATGATACAAAAATCAATCTCGTGACCGTACTATAAAAAGGTTCTATCTGACAAAATGATGCTTTCGAGATAATGAGAACTGAAGTTGTGTAACTGCATGAGAGCAAAGCAGATAGAACAATATTATTTGAAGTATATCTCAGTGAAAAATACCAGTTGAGAAACAGTCGTGAAACTGCATGGTAACCTTTTGTAGATGGAACATTTTTACATCCATAACACCAATTCGGTCACTTTGTCAGATAGAACCTTTAATAGTATGGTCACAATGTGCTCTAGAGCTGTCATTCAATTAAACAAGCTTTACTTTTTTAGGAAGCCAGTCAGGGCACTTACAGTTACAGATTCGGCCATTCTGTCCGGCCATATTACTTCACTACTTCCTGAGTAGCCTTTATTTCATTGTAATTTGTAAACACAATGCTCACACCCGAATCATCGTTATTTAACGCATGCGCACACATACTGCAGGGTCCTTCCTATTGGCATAACGACTCTAAATCCGAGATTCTATTGGCGCGTAGTGCGACCTGCGGTGGGCGTCACGTGACACGTGACGTGCGATGTGATTCACATGAACGCGGCGTGTGCTTTTGTGTAATACTACACATATATATATATATATATATATATATATATATTTGTTTGACATATATATGTAGTATGTATATATATTATACGCATATATACAAACTATATATATAAATATATTTGCTGTATAAGCATTATATGAGTATAATTATCCGTAAACTGATTATCCTCTAAGTGTCCCCCTGCTGCACCATGTTCTGACACTTCTCAACTACTGACACTTAACAACTCAATCGGGCTGGTCAAGCTCCCTTCCTTGCCTGGTGCTGCCACCTAGCCTATTCAGCTGTCACGCCTCGGCCTCTCGCCTGTACCACTCGCTTAAAATGGTTTTATCAGTTTCGGCAAAACATGTAATATATACGCTTTGCAGTGCAATTTTCTGGTATAGTAACGCACTGCGACGCGTGTATTATATATAATATGTTATACATGCTTGACAGTGTATTATATATATAGATACATATATATAAATAACTGCGTACATATGTAAGGAGACAAAAGGTAGTGATTGAGTAGTTTTTAATCTCCAGCAAGGATTATAGGCCCTTGCCCATAAAAACATATTTTTTAAATCCTTCAGTGCGACTGACACTTGTTGACACCCATTGGAAGGGAGGTGAGCCACAGGTGGCGCCACCAGTCAAGTGCGGAGTCTTACGGAGAATAACAATGGTAATAACCATAATATTATAATATATAATGGAAACAATTCCATTCGTATTTTTATACTCGCATAATTCGTTATACATCACATATATATTAGACATGCCTCGCAGTGCATTTTTTGGTATAGTCCAACCTGTTCTAAAACCGATAAAACCACTCAACTAAGTCAGTGCCCATCTATATATATAAACACAGATGTTGCTAGGATGCAACAGCAACAACAACAAACCGACACATAACAAACCGTCATTCACTGCGATCATTGACAAGTTTTCCTTCCGCCTAATCAGCTTTGGAAACCGACCTAACCCCCCACACTCCAGCATCCTGCCCCCCACCCTTTGTGACGTCATATCATGGATTTCCCCCCTACAAATTCCTCTCCTGATCTTACAAAGCTACCGCTTTGGGGGGAAAAACTAAACCTGTGTTATGTCATATCATGGAATTCCCCCCTACGAATTCCTCTCCCGATCTTACAAAGCTACTGCTTTGGGAAGAAACCAAAACCTGTGTTACGTCATAGCTTGGAATCCCATTACGAATTACCTTCTGAAAAAGTCCAATTTTGTAGAGAAAACAAAAACAACAGATGTGATGTCATATGATGGAAATCTACTCTACACATTTCTATCCCCGAAAAAGACCCACTGCTTGGAACAAACCCTATCTGATTTCATGTCATGAAGTCACCTTACGAATTCCTATCCGCAAACGCACTGACCACTATACAATTATATTTAGCATGTGAGAATGGGATGGGATAACCCTCATACTCTAATTATTTTGTCATTTTGGGCGTAATCGATTAATAGACTCTGGTCACCCGAGCCACTTTTTGGCGCATGCGCACATCCTGCAGACACGGGTCGAATAACCGAATAAGCTTCTGCACGCTCAGGGTGAAAAAAATGGTGGCTTAATCTAAAACCTAATTATTTGTTTTAATAACCAATATAAGTACAGCAAAATAGGATTTAAAGTATTTTAGGATCGTATAAGCTGACAATCTGGGTTATTTTAAAAAAAGCATTAAGACAACGAATAGGACTTGTAGTGGTAGCTACAGGTACCAGCTCAGGTGTGACGTCATCGTTCCTAGCAAACCCCAGCCAAGAGGTGGGTTACTGGCGTCGGGTCGTTTTGCACACGGCACGTGTTTTTGTCGACTCCACTCGCGTGTTCGATTTGAAATTCAGACGACTCGGGTGACCTGAGTTGCCTGGGTCGTGTTAATCGATTACGGCCATAGTGTTTTTGTGGATTTTATTTCTGTGTTTTTGTGTGTGTGCTTGTTACACATGTACGCATTGCCTGCACAGATACACTGCAATGGAATCCCGGCTTAGTGATCCCTGGACTGATGGCACACTTGACCTTTTCTTTTTCCCATAACAGAAGTCGGCATTTGTCACAAGACCCTGCGGGGCAACAACAGCTCTTTCTTTCTCTCTCTGATTGGTGGAGACGACTGCCAGTCATCTAGCAGGGTTTGCCCATTCTCGGCGAACCTAATTTGTGCGTCCTTGTCCTCCAGGGCTAGCATTCCAACCACGCCCCACATTCCGTCTGTCTTTTACCGGGCGCCGTGGTTCATCGGTAGAGCGCAGGCCTCGCGTGCGGAAGGTCGGGAGTTCGGTTCCCGGTCGAGTCAAACCGATGACTTTAAAATTGATACTTGTCACTTTCTAGCCTGGCGCTCAGTATTAATAGAATAGGGCAAGGACTGGTTAGGTTAGTATCATGACAATGTGACTGAGTGGGGCATCAGGTCATGGTGCCGGCGGCCTGATTTCCTAGTGGGACAGCACTATATAGTCACCATGAGTGCACAGTCGCAAGTCGGTACCGGTCCTGATATGAGCTTAGATGTGGATAGGACGTAACACAATAACACAGCAACATACTCACTATAAATATCAATATATATTATATAGCAGTAATACTACTGGGGAAGGTGTGCTATTACTAATAGCACACCATCCCCAACCCTAAATCACTTGCTTCGTTTCACAATAAGTAGCTTTAAAGCCGTGTAAATCTCTCTATATATACAGATGAACCTAGATTCAATGGACTAATAGGGGGGAGCAGTTGTCTGTTAAAGCCGTTTGTCCATTGCGGTGACAACATTTTCCGGGTGGTACAAAGTATTGCTGGTGGAAGCCTGGGGTTCAGAAGACTGGGGTTCAGGAGGCTGGGGTTCAGAATGCTGGGGTTCAGGATCCTTGCGTTTAAAAAATGTGTCAAGTTTCAACTGCTTGCCTCGCTGATAATGTTCCCTAATAACTAGTTCTTGGATCGAGGTTCATCTGTATATATGTTTTTAAATCTTATGTTCTATTTAGCTGAAAGTCCACGCAATTGTTTGGATTTTCTTGTGGTTTTTTTTTCACAAACAAGCAGCCCCAAGGCGACCCTAACATAATCCAGCTAATTCTAGAGCCACACACAGAATACGTAAGGACCATGAGGAGCTGCTGCAGTACCATGCTACTAAGCACTTAGTTGGGATGATACCACTCACCCACAATGATTCAGAATCTAAGGACAGCATACACATGTCAACCGTAACGGGATAATATGCGAAATATAATTATATCAATACCTGTGTTACGTATATATGTATTTTCACGTAATATATTACATAACAGTTATTATAATATCCATATATATATATGCATATGCATATGTATATATGTATATATATGTATATATATGTATATATGAGTATATATATGTATATATATATATGAACAGTTCAGGTGCAAATCCCCACTTAGTGCAAATCCAAACATCGACTTAATTAAAAAAAGTAATTTACCCGAAGGTAATTTTAATTCTCACTAATTGAGTAATTCCACATTGGTTGTGAAGAAATGTGTATGGAGCAATGAACATAACAATAGGAATGTAAGAAATTAACATTTTGAAGGCTTGTTTATCACAATATTCGGATTGGTGTTTATAGGGGATTGTGCCTGAACTCTTCATATGTAGATAAATATATATGTATATATATATATTATATATCCACGCACATATATATATATATATGTATTATAATATAAATGACTGTCATTTATGTACTATTGAATCAGCTACTTTCAGATGTTAACATTTATAAGGGAATATCGACTAGTTCAGATCTAATAATAGGCGAATTGTTCGCGTAACGCCCCCCTTCATTTCGACTTTTGGTGAGTGCGCACGCGTGGAGCTATTGTGGTAATTAGCCTGCGTCCCGTTAGGGGGACTGGGGCCTCTGCGAGTGCTGGGTGATAAGGTGGGGGTATGTGGGTGGAGGAGATCAGGAGGGGTGTGGGGAGACAATACTGACACATCACAGAGGGAGGAAGCGTGTCAATGTGAGTTATGTGTGGGGCGAGGGAGGCGAGAGGGGGGTTGCACAGGGGGGGGGGGGGTAGGTGGATGAGGGTGTCAGTGTGGGATGGTGGAGGAGGGTGTCAGTGTGGGATGGTGGAGGAGGGTGTCAGTGTGGGATGGTGGAGGAGGGTGTCAGTGTGTGATGGTGGAGGAGGGTGTCTGTGTGTGATGGTGGAGGAGGGTGTCAGTGTGGGATGGAGGAGGAGGGTGTCAGTGTTGGGTGGTGGTGGAGGGTGTCAGTGTGTGATGGTGGAGGAGGGTGTCAGTGTGTGATGGTGGAGGAGGGTGTCAGTGTGGGATGGTGGAGAGGGTGTCAGTGTGGGATGGTGGAGGAGGGTGTCAGTGTGGGATGGTGGAGGAGGGTGTCAGTGTGTGATGGTGGAGAGGGTGTCGGTGTGGGATGGTGGAGGAGGGTGTCAGTGTGGGATGGTGGAGGAGGTTGTCAGTGTGGGATGGTGGAGGAGGGTGTCAGTGTGGGATGGTGGAGGAGGGTGTCAGTGTGTGATGGTGGAGGAGGGTGTCAGTGTGTGATGGTGGAGGAGGGTGTCAGTGTGGGATGGTGGAGGAGGGTGTCAGTGTGGGATAGTGGAGGAGGGTGTCAGTGTGGGATGGTGGAGGAGGGTGTCAGTGTGGGATGGTGGCGGAGGGTGTCAGTGTGGGATGGTGGAGGAGGGTGTCAGTGTGGGATGGTGGAGGAGGGTGTCAGTGTGTGATGGTGGAGGAGGTGTCGTGTGGGATGGTGAGGGTGACAGTGTGGACGTGAGAGGGCGTCAGTGTGGGATGGTGGAGGAGGGTGTCAGTGTGGGATGGTGGAGGAGGGTGTCAGTGTGGGATGGTGGAGGAGGGTGTCGGTGTGGGATGGTGGAGGAGGGTGTCAGTGTGTGATGATGGAGGAGGGTGTCAGTGTGTGATGGTGGAGGAGGGTGTCAGTGTGGGATGGTGGAGGAGGGTGTCAGTGTGTGAGGGTCGAGGAGGGTGTCAGTGTGTGATGGTGGAGGAGGGTGTCAGTGTTGGATGGTGGAGGAGGGTGTCAGTGTGTGAGGGTCGAGGAGGGTGGAGGTGTGTGATGGTGGAGGAGGGTGTCGGTGTGGGATGGTGGAGGAGGGTGTCAGTGTGTGATGGTGGAGGAGGGTGTCAGTGTTGGGTGGTGGAGGAGGGTGTCAGTGTGGGATGGTGGAGGAGGGTGTCGGTGTGGGATGTGGAGGAGGGTGTCAGTGTGTGATGCTGGAGGAGGGTGTCAGTGTGTGATGGTGGAGGAGGGTGTCAGTGTGGGATGGTGGAGGAGGGTGTCAGTGTGTGAGGGTCGAGGAGGGTGTCAGTGTGTGATGGTGGAGGAGGGTGTCAGTGTTGGATGGTGGAGGAGGGTGTCAGTGTGTGAGGGTCGAGGAGGGTGGAGGTGTGTGATGGTGGAGGAGGGTGTCAGTGTGTGATGGTGGAGGAAGGTGTCAGTGTGGGATGGTGGAGGAGGGTGTCCGCGTTGGATGGTGGAGGAGGGTGTCGGTGTGTGATGGTGGAGGAGGGTGTCAGTGTTGGATGGTGGAGGAGGGTGTCAGTGTGGGATGGTGGAGGAGGGTGTCAGTGTGTGATGATGGAGGAGGGTGTCAGTGTGTGATGGTGGAGGAGGGTGTCAGTGTGGGATGGTGGAGGAGGGTGTCAGTGTGTGAGGGTCGAGGAGGGTGGAGGTGTGTGATGGTGGAGGAGGGTGTCGGTGTGGGATGGTGGAGGAGGGTGTCAGTGTGTGATGGTGGAGGAGGGTGTCAGTGTTGGATGGTGGAGGAGGGTGTCAGTGTGTGATGATGGAGGAGGGTGTCAGTGTGGGATGGTGGAGGAGGGTGTCAGTGTTGGATGGTGGAGGAGGGTGTCAGTGTGTGATGATGGAGGAGGGTGTCAGTGTGTGATGGTGGAGGAGGGTGTCAGTGTTGGATGGTCGAGGAGGGTGTCAGTGTGTGATGATGGAGGAGGGTGTCAGTGTGGGATGGTGGAGAGGGTGTCAGTGTTGGATGGTGGAGGAGGGGTGTCAGTGTGTGATGATGGAGGAGGGTGTCAGTGTGTGATGGTGGAGGAGGGTGTCAGTGTTGGATGGTCGAGGAGGGTGTCAGTGTGTGATGATGGAGGAGGGTGTCAGTGTGGGATGGTGGAGGAGGGTGTCAGTGTTGGATGGTGGAGGAGGGTGTCAGTGTGTGAGGGTCGAGGAGGGTGGAGGTGTGTGATGGTGGAGGAGGGTGTCGGTGTGGGATGGTGGAGGAGGGTGTCTGTGTGTGATGGTGGAGGAGGGTGTCCGCGTTGGATGGTGGAGGAGGGTGTCAGTGTGGGATGGTGGAGGAGGGCGTCAGTGTGGGATGGTGGAGGAGGGTGTCTGTGTGTGATGGTGGAGGAGGGTGTCCGCGTTGGATGGTGGAGTAGGGTGTCGGTGTGGGATGTAAATATGTAATGCTTCGATTAGGACATGCAACTTTAAATATTGATCCTATAAATGAACTGAACCCATTTTTCCTCAGCAAGACCCATAAATAAGCCATAGAAAGGGATGATATACACAATTAACTGGAAACGTGGAGAGCATTTGAACTCCACACAAGAGAAGCAGTGCAACCGGAAGTCACCGGAAGTCAGCGTTTATCACATCCAATCAGACCATCCGATTTGCGATCGATTTGAGTGTGTGATATTTGTTAAAGTTGCATAATCCAATGAAAGCATCGAATTTTTACAAACAAACCCTGTATTTGATGGTACATTCAATTTAAATGATGCTGCACACATTAAGCATTTATCGCTGCATAGAATGGAAGGCAAAGCAAATTTAATAGAATCTGTTATAGTGTTAGTGTTACTGATGACGCCTATGGCGTACCAATTTTGACATGGCTAAAATAAATTTATTGTAGTTTCACCTCAAATATCTCCAAATTTAGCCTTTTTTTGTGGGGTTTTTTTTTTGGTGATGGTTTATTTACCCTGTCCATAACATCGGGGGCTTATTTTCATCAATGAACAGCAATATATCGTAAACGTTTACTTCAAACTAAGTAAAGTTGTTTATGCCGATAGAGCTAATAATGTATTTATCTCAGACAATTGCAGAAATTCAAAACGATCGGTCTATGTAATTGTAAGTTTAATATCATGTATTTATTTAGTATGCCTTTGCCTTTAGTATGAGTGTGTGGTACAGATGGTACAGGGGCACCCACACAGTGGAGTGGGGTGGAGATGGGGTGGGAGTGGGGTGGGGTGAGGGTAGGGGAGACTAGTAGAGGTGTCAGCTGGTTGATGTGTGTGTGTGGGGGGGGGGGGTACAAATGGGATTCGGGCTGAGGATGGTGACTGGTGAGGCTACTCGGGTGTGATGTCGGGTGTGATGTCGGGTGTGATGTCGGGTGTGAATTTGGGGATGGTGGCAGAAAGGGGCGGGGTGTGGCGTTGAGAGGGGGGTTGTAGTAGGGGTGTGAGTTATGTGGTGTGATTTGTAGATGGGTGGTGGTGGTGGTGGTGGTGGGGGGGGGGGTATGACAGGGGTTGGGTTATGTGGCGTGTGGCATGCTACGGGGTGATAGGGAAGCATGCGCAGTGTGATCAGCTGGTGATAAAAATGGGTTGTGGTTGCCGTGCGTGAGTGCGGAGACGCATGCGCGATGAGAAGGGTTGTGACGTGAGTGTGGTGGGCGGAAGTACGTCGTGTTACGCAGGGCGTCTGAACAGGGGGTGCCACTGCCTAGCCTGTTCCTTCTAATGTCGCACCCTCCTCCCGTCTCTCTGCCCCTCGCCAGCCCATCCCACTCCCTCTCCTGCCCCTCCCACTCCCTCTCCTGTCCATCCCGCTCCCTTTCTTGCCGCTCCCACTCCCTCTCCTGCCCCTCCCAATACCTCTCCCGCCCCTCCCACTCCCTCTCCTGTCCATCCCGCTCCCTTTCTTGCCGCTCCCACTCCCTCTCCTGTGCCTCCCTACCTCTCCTGCCCCTCCCACTCCCTCTCCTGTGCCTCCCACTACCTCTCCCGCCCCCCTCACCCCCTCTCCTCCCCCCCTCCCTATCCTGTCCATCCCATTCCCTCTCCTGTCCATCCCACTCTCTTTCTTGCCGCTCACACTCCCTCTCCTGCCCCTCCCACCCCCTCTGCTGTGCCTCCCACTCCCTCTCCTGCCCCTCCCACTCCCTTCTTGCCCTCCCACTCCCTTTCCTTGCCCCTCCCACTCCCTCTCCTGCCCCTCCCACTCCCTCCCTGCCCCCTCCCCCTCCCCCTCCCTCCTCCCTCCCACTCCCCTCCTGCCCCTCCCACTCCCTCTCCTGCCCCTCCCACCCCCTCTGCTGTGCCTCCCACTCCCTCCCTGCCCCTCCCACTCCTTCCCCTGCCCCTCCCACTCCCTCTCCTGCCCCTCCCACTCCCTCTCCTGCCCCTCCCCCTCCCTCTCCCTGCCCCTCCCACTCCCTCTCCTGCCCCTCCCACTCCCTCTCCTGCCCTCCCCCTCCCTCTCCTGCCCCTCCCACCCCCTCTGCTGTGCCTCCCACTCCCTCTCCTGCCCCTCCCACTCCCTCTCCAGCCCCTCCCACTCCCTCTCCTGTGCCTCCCACTACCTCGCCTGCCCCTCCCACTCCCTTCCCCGCCCCCTTTCCTCTACCCTCCCCCGCCCTTCCTTCTTCATTCCCCCACCCTTCCCTCCCCACCTTCCCTCCCCTCCATTCCCTGCCCTCCCTCCTCCTCCCCTCCCCTCCCCTCCCTCCCCCTCCCCTCCCTTCACCCCCCTCCCTTCCTTTCTCCCTCTTTCTCTGCATCTATTGCCTCCATATTGCTCCCCCCACCCCTCCTCCTTCCCTCTCCCTCCCATCCCTTCCCCGTCCCCATCCTCTTCGACCCTCTCCCTCCCTTTCTCTCCTTTCTCTTCACCCCCATGCTCCCCTCCCCATCCCTCAACTCCTTCTCTTCCTCCCCCTCCCGCCTCCACCTGTTACCCCCTCCGCCCCCTCCCCTCTCCGCCGCCTTCTCCTCCCCTCTTCTCCCCCTACTCCCCCTCCATTCCTTCCCTCCTCCCCTCTTCTTCCACCCCTACGTCCCCCACCTCCTCCTCTCCCCATCCTTCTCCTCCTTCACTCCGCTCCCCCTCCCCCCCTCCCCCTCTCCCCTCCCTCCCCCCGCCGCCCCGTCCCCCACTCCCTCCTCCTCCCCCTCCCCTTCCCTTCCCTCCCCTCCCCTCCTCCCCATCCCACTCCCGCTCCCCTCCCCTCCTCCCCATCCCACTCCCCTCCCTCCCCTCCCTCCCCCTGCCCCTCCCCATGCCCCCCCCCCCCCCCCCCCCCCAGTTAGGACGGTACCCTGAAGCTGATTACCATAGAGCGAGCAGTGGGCGGTGACTGCGCGTCGTAAATGTGCCGGACTGTGGTAACTAGACCGGCTTTTGTTCCGCCCGCTGGCACACTTAATTAACGGCCGGTGCTTCACGCTTGTGTGTCTTTTTTTAACTTCTCACGCTCAGCATCGCAGAAATCCAACACGGCTATTTCGGCAAATAATCGCTGAATTCACAATCGCCGTGTTTCACACATTCACTTTTAAAGATCCGAATCCGACACAAATCTGGTAAAATTCTTCATTTTTAATTGCGTCCCTTTCTCATATATGTCTGACTCGGGCATTTGGATTCACCGAATTTGTGTCCATA